>OZ024934.1:37649529-38212529 GCA_964017235.1 Sabellastarte sp. h YS-2021
GGGGTCAGGGAAAAATCTCAACCGCTATATAAACTGTATTTTATGACCCCAGTTAGACCCACAATGGGGGGAGGGGGTCGGAGGGAAATATCACCGGCAATATAGACCCTCCACATAAGGTTTCCCAATACCTGTTAATATATCCTAAAGGTGTAACAGCAGTAATAAAGGAAATATAAGGCAAAAAGACAAAATCTCCTATTTTAAGACCCTGATTTTGGGGATCAGGGGGTAAATCTGACTGTCTATGTATACTGTCCAAATGTGGTGGTGAAATACTGCTTAATCCCCCCTTCTTTGAGTTGTAATTTTGCCCATACCCCGTCAGTTGTAATACAGCGGGGAGGCAGGGTGGAACTCTCTTCAGTTCCACATGGTAAACTTGTATCTTATAAAAGTTACATTTAAGTAATTAAAATTTTCAATTTTATTGCGCTACAATAGCTTACCATGTGGAACTGAATGCTGAATCCAACTGTCCGGTGGAGGGATTACAGCGGAAACTGGAGATATTTGTCAATTTTTCTTGGATTTTGAATTAATTCGATTAGAATGAATGTTTTTAAAAATGCCAGTCTGAGTCCCACTTACAGTGCCTTGGTTCCAGGAACTGGGCCTGTAAGAAGCCAAAAATCGCATCAGAGATACCCATACCCCACAGCCTGGGGAAATAGTTTTCAACACCATGACATATAGAAGCAGTGAAACAGTACAAAGACCGGGATACTTTCAGTGCAGTGTCATTTATATAAAGGTCCAAATAATGTTTAAGTAGAGAAAATGACATCTAAGAGAAAGAAAATGTATGTAAATATAAAGTACTAAAACAAGCCAATTCAATAGCAAGATGTAAAATTAATTAATTGGAGAACAGCTGTCAATGGAAATAGCATAATTATGTAAAAGTGTATCTAATAATCAGTTGCAGCAATCCATATATCTTTGTCATAAGAGAAAGATGTCTCAAATATGGCAGATGAACAAACTTTGGCAGAGCAAAAAGGTCACACCGTGATGCACACATACATTTACATACACTCCTACACATTATGGAATCCAAGATGTAGCCCAGACAAGATTTTTAAAACTCATGGTGACTACAACAAGGTCAAAGGTCAAATCAAGGCCACACCATGATGTTGCACACTTACAACCCCTAACCATTATTCATACCAAGAATGAACATCCTACACCTTACAGTTTCCAAGATATAACCCAGACAAGATACTATAGGTCAAGGTCACTACGGCAAGGTCAAAGGTCAAATCAAGGTCACACCCTGACGGTGCACACCTATAACCCCTATCCAATGGCCCTACCAAGTATCAACTTCCTACACCTTACATTGTCCGAGATATAGCCCAGACAAGATTTTAAAGGTCAAGATAACTACGGCAAGGTCAAAGGTCAAATCAATGTCACACTATGATGTTGCACACCTACACCGCTACCCAATGGCGCTACCAAATATCAATTTCCTAGAACCTTACAATGTCCGAGATATAGCCCGGACAAGATTTTAAAGGTCAAGGTCACTACGGCAAGGTCAAATCAAGGTCAGATCATAACATTGCACACCTACACCCACTAACCAATGTCCCTACCAAGTATCAACTTCTTACACCTTACAGTTCCTGAGATATAGCCCGGACAAGATTTTATAGGTCAAGGTCACTAAGGCAGGGTCAAATTAAGGTCACACCATGACGTTGCACACCTATAATAACCCTTATAACCCCCTAACCAATGTGCCTACCAAGTATCAACTTCCAACACCTTACAGATACTGAGATATAGCCTGGACAAGATTTTATAAGCCAAGGTCATTACGGCAAGGTCAAAGGCCAAATCAAGGTCACACCATGACGCTGCACACCTAAACCTCCTAACCAATGTGCCTACCAAGTATCAACTTCCTACACCTTACCATTTCCAAGATATAGACTGGACAAGATTTTATAGGTCAAGGTCACTACGGCAAGGTCAAATGTCAAATCAAGGTCAGAACATAATGTTGCACACCTACACCCTCTAACCAATGTCCCTACCAAGTATCAACTTCCTACACCTTATGGTTTCTGAGATACAGACCGGACAAACTTTTTCCCCATCCAACTCCCCGCCCATCTGGACACCATTGGTGAAAACAAAACCCCGACAGCCCTTAACCCTATTCATATCGTGTAGGGTCTTTTGTGACCCTGCACACAAAAATGCTTGATAAAATTTCAATGCGTTCAATTTTCTTTATCATATTTCATGAATTAGTTACTCTTTTACCACTATTTCACAAACCAAGACAAATGACTTCATGTACTAGATGTGTACAAAAGAATATGGTAATTACTCCTGGGGTCATAAATGACCCCGCTGAATTATTTTTCTTGCCAAATTGAAGTGTGGCTGAAATACAAATAATAGCTAGCAATGAAGAAGGTGGGAAAATGTAGAAGGTGGGAAAGGTTCAGATCAAAGGTGGGCTGGGGGTATGTGGGAAGATGGACATGGAGAGGGAAAATATTTTGCCATTGTCATAGAAATTTAATCACAACATTCCTGCATAATGTATAAATAATGTATAAATTGATACATGAGTTCTCTGTAATGTCCAACATGATACATGATAGTAAAGCCATGCTCTTTTTTGTCATTTGACAAAACATTTTCATAAGTAAAGTAACAATTTGATGTGTTATTAAGATAACAACTGGTCTTAACACGGTTATATTTTGGTGTCTAATGTATTGCAGTAAAATAAATGTTTAGTCTTAACACAGTTATTTTCAATTACCAGTAGGTATATAAGAACATGTAATTAATGTAAAGAAACCTTTGTCAGTTCTGTAACCTCAAGAACATAGAAACTACCCAATAAGTATATGCATACAAAATTTCCAATATTACTGCCAAAACTATGAATTTTCCATCTCCATTTGCATTATTAATACTAGAATAATTCCTGCAAAAAGTCTTATTTTACACTGACTAACTTTATTAAGGGTAACAAAATAAATGTATTACTCAAAACTTTAACTTATATTGGCAAATCCTCAAAAATATACATGGGATCATTTATGACCCTACACGGTATGAACAGGTTGTAAAATATGTCGGTATGAATAGGGTTAAGGGTTAAGCCGCTACTACTGGACCCATATACATATTGTTGTCATCATCTGACCAAGAAATATCTTTCAGGTAAAAATTTGTAAATGTGTTGATAACTTTCCAGTGACAAGCTTCCATGATTTGGTCCACCGAAACCCCACCGTAAAAGGCCTTAGAGGCCGCAAAGGGCCTAATGTCATGCGCTTTAACTTGGACCAAGTCCAAGGACTGTTGATCTGTTTGTAACAAAGTAGCATAGCTTGTTTTAACCAAGAAGAGAGAGTTATTGCTCTGATGTCTGAGGTATATCCTTTCTTGAAGGAATGAAAAGTAGGGATCGAGACCCTCTCAGGTCTTTGGTTCCATCCAAATAGTACCTCAGAGCCCGTACCGGACACAGGGTCCTGTTTTCTCTGAATTCTCTATCACTAATGGCAGTCAACACAGGAATAGTCACCAGAGAAACACCATGAAAACATTCTCTTGCTAGTTGGTTTTTGGCTATGAAATCTGAAGAGGGGAACAAAACTACCTTTTCCAATTGGCCTAGAGTAGACCCAGGCATGAATTCGCTGTGGTACTTGCCAAAGACCAAAGCTAGCAAGATAGCATTTTTGAGGGTAAGATGTTTGAGGTCTGTGTCTTTCATAGGCTCAAAGGGTGTTTTTGTGAGCTCATTAAGTACAACAAGGAAAGGTTCCTCTTTGGAAGATTCCTGGAATTTTTCAGACGATCCCTGTAATGGCTGTCCTGTAACCATCAATGGTCGACAGGTGCCTGGTTAGTGCCTGTTTAGATCTTGGTACAGGTACATGAAAAATCTGAGACTTGTTTCACAGAGGGAGTGGAGAAATCCATCGAATTCTCTCTGCACCATTTCTCAAATAGGGTCCACTTTGACTTGTAGATGGTCCTTGTTGATGGCCTTAGAGGGGAAGCAATTCTCTCTGCCACTTCCACAGAGAAGCCTTGTTCTTGGAGCTGTCCACTCCTAGACACCAGGTGTGGAGGTTGAGATGTTGTGGATGGTCTTGAAACACTTGGTTGTGGGACTGTTTGAGAAGTGTTGTTGACACTGGTAACTGGAGTGGGATCTCTGTCTAGAGCTGCACTGTGTCACAAAACCAGGGCATCCCTGGCCGGCCTGGGGCTATTAGAATGATGAGGCAGCTGCTTTGCCTGATTTTTTGGATCACCCTGTGAAGGAGAGCCATGGGAGGGTAAGCATAAGCAGTGAGACCCGACCAATTCAGATGTGTGGTAAATAGATCTACATGAGGAGTGAACCACTTTAGACAGATCTGTTTGAACACCTGCGGATGCAGTGACCATTCTGCTGATTGGACACTCTAGAACATTTATGTGTAGCCTTTTTCCCCTGTCTAATCAGAGACCTTTTGTAGAGACTTGCTCTATGTGAGTGCCCCAACCTTCGTTTGAGGCATCTGTAAACATTTGGATACTGTCGTCTTTGGGGTGACGGTCCATGCCTTTCACATTTACAGGGTTTTGCAGCCACTGTAGGTGAGCTGAAATGGCTTCTGACCAAGAAAGGAGACTGTCCAACGACTGAGGATATCTCCAATGCTCCTTCAGATGAAACTGAAAGGGCCTCATGTGAAGGCGTCCCTCCGGGACCATCTCTGTTCAAGCGAGCAACCCAAGTAGCGACATTGAACATTTTGCAGTCAAACATGTTTTGACTTTAAGCGTAGGATCAAATCCTGAAGTTTGAGCCATTTCTCTTGAATGGGTTTTACAAGGGCTGAATCTAGGTGGTATTTTTAGCCCATGAACAAAAATCACTTCTCTTGATTTTTTATCCACCGTAGGGACTGTGTCAGGTCTACCAAGGTCTGAGTGTTCTCTTGCTCCTCCTACTGGGATGAGGCCCTGATCTGCCAGTCATCCAGATATTGGTAAAGTCTGCCTCCCCTTGTGAGGGCCACCAGCTTCAATTCCTTTATAATTGTTTAAAGACTTGTGGGGCCATGGCTAGGCTGAAAGGGAGGTGAACTGGAACACCTCAGAATTCTGGCAAAAACGTAGGTACTTCCTTATGTGTGGGTGGATAGGGATATGAAGGTAGGTATCTGACAGGTCTATGGACAACACCCATTCCCTTGGAATCAGAGAGGCCCTGATGGACTCTGGCGGTTCCATTTTGAACCTCTCTACAAGTAGGAAGGTGTTGAGCCTGCTTAGGTCTATTACTGGCCTCCACCTTTGGTTAAGGCTTGGGAACTAGAAACAGGCGACTGTAAAACCAGAGATTTTACATTTTCCACCCTTTCTATTGCGTTCTTTGACAGAAGAGACTGGATACAAGATGCCAGAGCTTGTTCTTTCTGAAGGGCCTTGTAACCTGATCGAATCAGGGGAGCTGTAATTAAATTTGGTTTTGAGATGAATGGAAGAATGTAAGCATTGGTGATAATGTTTAATATGTTGTTTGAACATTTATTTGTTTGCCAGTCTCTTCTGAAAGAACATAGGTGACCTCCTACTGGTGGACTGAGGGAGGCTTTTAAGGAGTCATTAGGGGGAGGGGTTTCCATGCCCTCATCCCCTAGAGTGGGGTCAAAAGGGACCCCTGGACCCCCTTGCAGAAAAATGATTGGTTACTGCTTTGTGAGGAGTTGCCCCCATAGGGGTTTTTCCTGTGAGACTTTTTTACTGTGGGGACCACGAAAGGGGTGATTTTGATAGGGTCCAAAACCCTGTTATTTCTTAGAGGTGCCAAAGGAAGGCCAAAATTGCGAAGGCCAAAATGGCGAAGTTCTTGGTGTCTTGTATCCCCTAAATGTGGTTGTAAAAGGGTCATCTCGGCCTCACGCCTTAGCAGGCCAGTGTTACCCATGGTGTAGAGCTCCCTCTGGAGGATATGGGCTAGAGATTAGCTTAGGCAGGCAAAAGCTCTCTGTTGAATAAGAACAGTCTTATTCAGAACCTCAAAATAGTCACAGGTGTCATCATATCCACGCCTGGCTGCTTTTTCACGATTGGCACCTTTCTGAACCTGGTTTTCAACCTTTTTGAAGGTAGACTTAAGACTGTGTTTACACTTCTCCATAGTAGTGTTACAGAAAGAAGCAGTCTTAGCAAATGCAGCCGTAAAATTGATGGTAAAGAGGTTCTGCCTAGCTTGATGTTAAGGAACTGGTAGGGGAACCTTGCCCATTTAACTCTTGAAATTTGTCCTCAAAACAAGACTGCCCCACCTTGTACCACTTAGCAGTGGAGGGAGGGGGTTTTATGTATTTACCCTCAGGTAAATTAGAGGCCTTAAAGTCCTGCTTAAACTTATCAAAGGCATCTTTGATGTGAGAGCTTAGGGGGAGCATAGATGAAGGGCCTCTTGGCCTAAGCTCCTGCTGGCCTTTTCGGTGATCCAGGCCCAGAACAGAAGTGGAAGACCTGGGCATAGTTTCCCTGGGGTCAGGGAGATCAAGAATTTGCCTGAAGGTCTCAACTTCTTCTGCATATTGAGAAGGTAAGTCAGCCACAGCTACTTCTCTGTAAAAAAAAGTGGATCAGGATCATGTTGTGGTTGGTCTTGCTCAAAAGGGGCCCTTGTGGGCTTAGAAGACCTTTTTATATGAACAGAGGACTGATCCTCCTCTGAAGATGAAGACTGAGGTATATACTTAGCCCAAACCTTGTGTTTTCGTTTGTCCGCATGCTTTTTGGCTCTAGCTGAACACACCTGTTTGGGTTGTTCAGACTGGTCTGAATGATGATCCGAACCGTGGTTTGGATCTGAGCCATGTTCGGACCAAGCATCTCCGAACCATGGAGAAAGATAGGGATCATACACGTCCAACTCCATGGCCTCATCAGTGTGTTCGGATGGCTGAGCGTTTGGAGCAGTGTTTGGGGGCAAAGTGTCAGTTTGTTTACTTGTACCAGGCTTTGAAGCCGAAGTGGAGGTCTGATCCACCTGCACTTCTTTAGTCTTTTTCATCGACTGAAGCTCATGGTTTCAAGCATGAAAGCCTGGAAAACCCCCATTTGCTGTTGCAATTGTATGTTAAATTATGTACCCAGGGATTTCTCAAGCTTTGACGCAATTTTTTTGTTGTAAAGCCGTGCCTGGGGTTTGTGGGACAGTTTTTGCGGGTGTTTTCAAAGAGTGGGGATGTGGAGGTGGAGCAAATAAGGTTTCAGCAGCACCCTCAAAGTCAGTGTGAGATCCAGCAAAGACTCCACGTCTTCGTCCCTAGTAAATCTAATTCATCGACTTTGGAATTAGTGTCGGCCACTTTCTGCTTCCATACATACCTGTCTGTTTTTTATTTTGAGAATTTATTCTTCAGTAAAGCCCGAGTAAATCTCACACGGCTTTTCATTTGTTACACAAGTGTCATCCCCTTTGTTAGATTCTCTACAAGACAGGCAGTAGTTGTGGTTGTCAAAAGGCAAGCAGAAGTGGTGACACTTAAGGATATAGGTTTATCTTTGCTTGCTTAGTGGGAGGACATTTTTACAGCAATAAATCCATGCAAGCTCGAACCGAAAACTCAGACAATAAAAAGTTAGTTAAATACTTATCCTGTTGAACTTAAACTTTCACAGAATACGCTATAACACTATTTAAACTAAATAGCCAAATAAGAACATCCAACTATACCTATATGTTATGACCCAAATGTGAAATTGTCCATTTCGTGAAATGGACAAGGAAATTGTCCATTTCATGAAATGGACAACTCAACTGTCCATTTCGTGAAATGGACAAAATATTTGTCCATTTCATGAAATGGACAAAAAATCTACTGACCATTTCATGAAACGGACAACTAAATGTACGAAATTTTTACTCTCATTCACAGTGAAGAAAACTTGTTGCTTTTTATTGAAACATTGTATTAGAATACACCAATTGTTATACTTAACCTAAAGTCTACTGGTGAGGTGCAGGTTATTATAATTCCTTTAACATTTTCTTATAAAAGTTAACATGAACCTAATATTATTAAGGTACAAGATTAGTTAAGTATTTGTTAATATTTGCATTTACATTTATTAAAAATTTAAAAAATTGAGATAAAATCTAGGTGAGACTAAACTGCAACATATATTTTACAACATTAAGAGCTTTTAACACTAAGCCACATTGGTAGTTTATTTATATTAGTAATTGCAAATGTTGATATCACTGTTGTTATTTGCTTGTCCTCATTATTAAGACTTATGACAGGTACTGATTTAACCCTTAGATCTAATCCTCAAATGTGTGTCTACAATCCTCAGATCTCATTAAAAGAGAGCCTCACCACTAGTAAGTTGGATTTAACTGTAATTAGCCTACTTCTTTTTGTAGCCTTTCGGATGGCTTCAACCTTTCTAAATTGACAGTTACTTTTAATAACCCTTGGATCTAATCATTAAAGGGTAGGCTACAATTTCTCAGATCTAATCATTAAAGGAGAGCCTTTTAAAGAAGATTAGTGCACAAAGGAGACAAAACTCTATTATTGTATTTCTTTTAAGCAAACGGTAAAAAATAATATACCAGGTACCAATACGCTTTTTCAAAGTGTAAGTGTAATTTTAAATAATAATCCCCATTAAAAAGTATGCTTACATAATTGACACTTGTATTTCAAATATATTTCAAATATTTATAACTTTTTAAACTATTAACTAACTTAATGTAAGGTATATAATATACACATCATTATTATAGGGGAATAAAGTGATAAATTAAAAATCATCTGTGTAAAATGGGTTCTGGCAAGGCGAAAATACAGCCTCAGTTGGCTGTCTCAGGATAGGCTGATATTTTCTCAGTTAAGGCAGATTTAAGGCTGTAAACCATACTGTGTCCCACAGGGGTCGCCACCTGAATGGATTTTAGTGGTGTGTTCCTTCAGAAATGCATATCTAGTCCAAAGTACAGCTTCAGGGAGTGTAGGTGGCGAGGATATCATAAAATGCCAGATCAGTCCAAACCACCTCTTAAAGTTGATCAATCTTGCTGAAATTTTCACAGAAAACTCAGTTTATATCAGAGAATGAATTTGTATTGGTCTGGTCCACTCGAGGGCCATATTAGGAATTTCATTTTCGGGGTGTGGGGGGCCCCCTGGCCTCCCCTCAGGGGGGAATGTCAAATATGTCACAATATTGCCAGCCTGAAGCCCCTGTTTAATTTCATGCTTGTTTCAACCATAAAGGGGATACTTTAGGCACATTTGGAGAATTACATGTCTGAACAGAAAATATTTAACCCACATATTGCTGTTAAAATGGTCCAAAATAGATGTAAATCAGCCAAAACCAGTACCAAATATTGCTCTGTAACCATGAAACTTGGCCCAAATATCACCTGCCACTCACTAAATCTGACTGCACAGGTTTTAGGATTACATCTGGTGTAGCAGTGGCGTCATCTGTGTAAAATGGGTTCTGGCAAGGCGAAAATACAGCCTCAGTTGGCTGTCTCAGGATAGGCTGATTTTTTCTCAGTTAAGGCAGATTTAAGGCTGTAAACCATAATGTGTTCCTTCAGAAATGCAAATCTAGTCCAAAGTACAGTCCAAATCTTGCTTCTATTTATTTGCCCCATTTGGGGGGGTCAGGGAAAAATCTCAACCGCTATATAAACTGTATTTTATGACCCCAGTTAGACCCACAAGGGGGGGAGGGGGTCGGAGGGAAATATCACCGGCAATATAGACCCTCCACATAAGGTTTCCCAATACCTGTTAATATATCCTAAAGGTGTAAAAGCAGTAATAAAGGAGATATAAGGCAAAAAGACAAAATCTCCTATTTTAAGACCCTGATTTTGGGGATCAGGGGGTAAATCTGACTGTCTATGTATACTGTCCAAATGTGGTGGTGAAATACTGCTTAATCCCCCCTTCTTCGAGTTGTAATTTTGCCCATACCCCGTCAGTTGTAATACAGCGGGGAGGCAGGGTGGAACTCTCTTCAGTTCCACATGGTAAACTTGTATCTTATAAAAGTTACATTTAAGTAATTAAAATTTTCAATTTTATGGCGCTACAATAGCTTACCATGTGGAACTGAATGCTGAATCCAACTGTCCGGTGAAGGGATTACAGCGGAAACTGGAGATATTTGTCAATTTTTCTTGGATTTTGAATTAATTCGATTAGAATGAATGTTTTTAAAAATGCCAGTCTGAGTCCCACTTACAGTGCCTTGGTTCCAGGAACTGGGCCTGTAAGAAGCCAAAAATCGCATCAGAGATACCCATACCCCACAGCCTGGGGAAATAGTTTTCAACACCATGACATATAGAAGCAGTGAAACAGTACAAAGACCGGGATACTTTCAGTGCAGTGTCATTTATATAAAGGTCCAAATAATGTTTAAGTAGAGAAAATGACATCTAAGAGAAAGAAAATGTATGTAAATATAAAGTACTAAAACAAGCCAATTCAATAGCAAGATGTAAAATTAATTAATTGGAGAACAGCTGTCAATGGAAATAGCATAATTATGTAAAAGTGTATCTAATAATCAGTTGCAGCAATCCATATATCTTTGTCATAAGAGAAAGATGTCTCAAATATGGCAGATGAACAAACTTTGGCAGAGCAAAAAGGTCACACCGTGATGCACACATACATTTACATACACTCCTACACATTATGGAATCCAAGATGTAGCCCAGACAAGATTTTTAAAACTCATGGTGACTACAACAAGGTCAAAGGTCAAATCAAGGCCACACCATGATGTTGCACACTTACAACCCCTAACCATTATTCATACCAAGAATGAACATCCTACACCTTACAGTTTCCAAGATATAACCCAGACAAGATATTATAGGTCAAGGTCACTACGGCAAGGTCAAAGGTCAAATCAAGGTCACACCCTGACGGTGCACACCTATAACCCCTATCCAATGGCCCTACCAAGTATCAACTTCCTACACCTTACATTGTCCGAGATATAGCCCAGACAAGATTTTAAAGGTCAAGATAACTACGGCAAGGTCAAAGGTCAAATCAATGTCACACTATGATGTTGCACACCTACACCGCTACCCAATGGCGCTACCAAATATCAATTTCCTAGAACCTTACAATGTCCGAGATATAGCCCGGACAAGATTTTAAAGGTCAAGGTCACTACGGCAAGGTCAAATCAAGGTCAGATCATAACATTGCACACCTACACCCACTAACCAATGTCCCTACCAAGTATCAACTTCTTACACCTTACAGTTCCTGAGATATAGCCCGGACAAGATTTTATAGGTCAAGGTCACTAAGGCAGGGTCAAATTAAGGTCACACCATGACGTTGCACACCTATAATAACCCTTATAACCCCCTAACCAATGTGCCTACCAAGTATCAACTTCCAACACCTTACAGATACTGAGATATAGCCTGGACAAGATTTTATAAGCCAAGGTCATTACGGCAAGGTCAAAGGCCAAATCAAGGTCACACCATGACGCTGCACACCTAAACCTCCTAACCAATGTGCCTACCAAGTATCAACTTCCTACACCTTACCATTTCCAAGATATAGACTGGACAAGATTTTATAGGTCAAGGTCACTACGGCAAGGTCAAATGTCAAATCAAGGTCAGAACATAATGTTGCACACCTACACCCTCTAACCAATGTCCCTACCAAGTATCAACTTCCTACACCTTATGGTTTCTGAGATACAGACCGGACAAACTTTTTCCCCATCCAACTCCCCGCCCATCTGGACACCATTGGTGAAAACAAAACCCCGACAGCCCTTAACCCTATTCATATCGTGTAGGGTCTTTTGTGACCCTGCACACAAAAATGCTTGATAAAATTTCAATGCGTTCAATTTTCTTTATCATATTTCATGAATTAGTTACTCTTTTACCACTATTTCACAAACCAAGACAAATGACTTCATGTACTAGATGTGTACAAAAGAATATGGTAATTACTCCTGGGGTCATAAATGACCCCGCTGAATTATTTTTCTTGCCAAATTGAAGTGTGGCTGAAATACAAATAATAGCTAGCAATGAAGAAGGTGGGAAAATGTAGAAGGTGGGAAAGGTTCAGATCAAAGGTGGGCTGGGGGTATGTGGGAAGATGGATATGGAGAGGGAAAATATTTTGCCATTGTCATAGAAATTTAATCACAACATTCCTGCATAATGTATAAATAATGTATAAATTGATACATGAGTTCTCTGTAATGTCCAACATGATACATGATAGTAAAGCCATGCTCTTTTTTGTCATTTGACAAAACATTTTCATAAGTAAAGTAACAATTTGATGTGTTATTAAGATAACAACTGGTCTTAACACGGTTATATTTTGGTGTCTAATGTATTGCAGTAAAATAAATGTTTAGTCTTAACACAGTTATTTTCAATTACCAGTAGGTATATAAGAACATGTAATTAATGTAAAGAAACCTTTGTCAGTTCTGTAACCTCAAGAACATAGAAACTACCCAATAAGTATATGCATACAAAATTTCCAATATTACTGCCAAAACTATGAATTTTCCATCTCCATTTGCATTATTAATACTAGAATAATTCCTGCAAAAAGTCTTATTTTACACTGACTAACTTTATTAAGGGTAACAAAATAAATGTATTACTCAAAACTTTAACTTATATTGGCAAATCCTCAAAAATATACATGGGATCATTTATGACCCTACACGGTATGAACAGGTTGTAAAATATGTCGGTATGAATAGGGTTAAGGGTTAAGCCGCTACTACTGGACCCATATACATATTGTTGTCATCATCTGACCAAGAAATATCTTTCAGGTAAAAATTTGTAAATGTGTTGATAACTTTCCAGTGACAAGCTTCCATGATTTGGTCCACCGAAACCCCACCGTAAAAGGCCTTAGAGGCCGCAAAGGGCCTAATGTCATGCGCTTTAACTTGGACCAAGTCCAAGGACTGTTGATCTGTTTGTAACAAAGTAGCATAGCTTGTTTTAACCAAGAAGAGAGAGTTATTGCTCTGATGTCTGAGGTATATCCTTTCTTGAAGGAATGAAAAGTAGGGATCGAGACCCTCTCAGGTCTTTGGTTCCATCCAAATAGTACCTCAGAGCCCGTACCGGACACAGGGTCCTGTTTTCTCTGAATTCTCTATCACTAATGGCAGTCAACACAGGAATAGTCACCAGAGAAACACCATGAAAACATTCTCTTGCTAGTTGGTTTTTGGCTATGAAATCTGAAGAGGGGAACAAAACTACCTTTTCCAATTGGCCTAGAGTAGACCCAGGCATGAATTCGCTGTGGTACTTGCCAAAGACCAAAGCTAGCAAGATAGCATTTTTGAGGGTAAGATGTTTGAGGTCTGTGTCTTTCATAGGCTCAAAGGGTGTTTTTGTGAGCTCATTAAGTACAACAAGGAAAGGTTCCTCTTTGGAAGATTCCTGGAATTTTTCAGACGATCCCTGTAATGGCTGTCCTGTAACCATCAATGGTCGACAGGTGCCTGGTTAGTGCCTGTTTAGATCTTGGTACAGGTACATGAAAAATCTGAGACTTGTTTCACAGAGGGAGTGGAGAAATCCATCGAATTCTCTCTGCACCATTTCTCAAATAGGGTCCACTTTGACTTGTAGATGGTCCTTGTTGATGGCCTTAGAGGGGAAGCAATTCTCTCTGCCACTTCCACAGAGAAGCCTTGTTCTTGGAGCTGTCCACTCCTAGACACCAGGTGTGGAGGTTGAGATGTTGTGGATGGTCTTGAAACACTTGGTTGTGGGACTGTTTGAGAAGTGTTGTTGACACTGGTAACTGGAGTGGGATCTCTGTCTAGAGCTGCACTGTGTCACAAAACCAGGGCATCCCTGGCCGGCCTGGGGCTATTAGAATGATGAGGCAGCTGCTTTGCCTGATTTTTTGGATCACCCTGTGAAGGAGAGCCATGGGAGGGTAAGCATAAGCAGTGAGACCCGACCAATTCAGATGTGTGGTAAATAGATCTACATGAGGAGTGAACCACTTTAGACAGATCTGTTTGAACACCTGCGGATGCAGTGACCATTCTGCTGATTGGACACTCTAGAACATTTATGTGTAGCCTTTTTCCCCTGTCTAATCAGAGACCTTTTGTAGAGACTTGCTCTATGTGAGTGCCCCAACCTTCGTTTGAGGCATCTGTAAACATTTGGATACTGTCGTCTTTGGGGTGACGGTCCATGCCTTTCACATTTACAGGGTTTTGCAGCCACTGTAGGTGAGCTGAAATGGCTTCTGACCAAGAAAGGAGACTGTCCAACGACTGAGGATATCTCCAATGCTCCTTCAGATGAAACTGAAAGGGCCTCATGTGAAGGCGTCCCTCCGGGACCATCTCTGTTCAAGCGAGCAACCCAAGTAGCGACATTGAACATTTTGCAGTCAAACATGTTTTGACTTTAAGCGTAGGATCAAATCCTGAAGTTTGAGCCATTTCTCTTGAATGGGTTTTACAAGGGCTGAATCTAGGTGGTATTTTTAGCCCATGAACAAAAATCACTTCTCTTGATTTTTTATCCACCGTAGGGACTGTGTCAGGTCTACCAAGGTCTGAGTGTTCTCTTGCTCCTCCTACTGGGATGAGGCCCTGATCTGCCAGTCATCCAGATATTGGTAAAGTCTGCCTCCCCTTGTGAGGGCCACCAGCTTCAATTCCTTTATAATTGTTTAAAGACTTGTGGGGCCATGGCTAGGCTGAAAGGGAGGTGAACTGGAACACCTCAGAATTCTGGCAAAAACGTAGGTACTTCCTTATGTGTGGGTGGATAGGGATATGAAGGTAGGTATCTGACAGGTCTATGGACAACACCCATTCCCTTGGAATCAGAGAGGCCCTGATGGACTCTGGCGGTTCCATTTTGAACCTCTCTACAAGTAGGAAGGTGTTGAGCCTGCTTAGGTCTATTACTGGCCTCCACCTTTGGTTAAGGCTTGGGAACTAGAAACAGGCGACTGTAAAACCAGAGATTTTACATTTTCCACCCTTTCTATTGCGTTCTTTGACAGAAGAGACTGGATACAAGATGCCAGAGCTTGTTCTTTCTGAAGGGCCTTGTAACCTGATCGAATCAGGGGAGCTGTAATTAAATTTGGTTTTGAGATGAATGGAAGAATGTAAGCATTGGTGATAATGTTTAATATGTTGTTTGAACATTTATTTGTTTGCCAGTCTCTTCTGAAAGAACATAGGTGACCTCCTACTGGTGGACTGAGGGAGGCTTTTAAGGAGTCATTAGGGGGAGGGGTTTCCATGCCCTCATCCCCTAGAGTGGGGTCAAAAGGGACCCCTGGACCCCCTTGCAGAAAAATGATTGGTTACTGCTTTGTGAGGAGTTGCCCCCATAGGGGTTTTTCCTGTGAGACTTTTTTACTGTGGGGACCACGAAAGGGGTGATTTTGATAGGGTCTAAAACCCTGTTATTTCTTAGAGGTGCCAAAGGAAGGCCAAAATTGCGAAGGCCAAAATGGCGAAGTTCTTGGTGTCTTGTATCCCCTAAATGTGGTTGTAAAAGGGTCATCTCGGCCTCACGCCTTAGCAGGCCAGTGTTACCCATGGTGTAGAGCTCCCTCTGGAGGATATGGGCTAGAGATTAGCTTAGGCAGGCAAAAGCTCTCTGTTGAATAAGAACAGTCTTATTCAGAACCTCAAAATAGTCACAGGTGTCATCATATCCACGCCTGGCTGCTTTTTCACGATTGGCACCTTTCTGAACCTGGTTTTCAACCTTTTTGAAGGTAGACTTAAGACTGTGTTTACACTTCTCCATAGTAGTGTTACAGAAAGAAGCAGTCTTAGCAAATGCAGCCGTAAAATTGATGGTAAAGAGGTTCTGCCTAGCTTGATGTTAAGGAACTGGTAGGGGAACCTTGCCCATTTAACTCTTGAAATTTGTCCTCAAAACAAGACTGCCCCACCTTGTACCACTTAGCAGTGGAGGGAGGGGGTTTTATGTATTTACCCTCAGGTAAATTAGAGGCCTTAAAGTCCTGCTTAAACTTATCAAAGGCATCTTTGATGTGAGAGCTTAGGGGGAGCATAGATGAAGGGCCTCTTGGCCTAAGCTCCTGCTGGCCTTTTCGGTGATCCAGGCCCAGAACAGAAGTGGAAGACCTGGGCATAGTTTCCCTGGGGTCAGGGAGATCAAGAATTTGCCTGAAGGTCTCAACTTCTTCTGCATATTGAGAAGGTAAGTCAGCCACAGCTACTTCTCTGTAAAAAAAAGTGGATCAGGATCATGTTGTGGTTGGTCTTGCTCAAAAGGGGCCCTTGTGGGCTTAGAAGACCTTTTTATATGAACAGAGGACTGATCCTCCTCTGAAGATGAAGACTGAGGTATATACTTAGCCCAAACCTTGTGTTTTCGTTTGTCCGCATGCTTTTTGGCTCTAGCTGAACACACCTGTTTGGGTTGTTCAGACTGGTCTGAATGATGATCCGAACCGTGGTTTGGATCTGAGCCATGTTCGGACCAAGCATCTCCGAACCATGGAGAAAGATAGGGATCATACACGTCCAACTCCATGGCCTCATCAGTGTGTTCGGATGGCTGAGCGTTTGGAGCAGTGTTTGGGGGCAAAGTGTCAGTTTGTTTACTTGTACCAGGCTTTGAAGCCGAAGTGGAGGTCTGATCCACCTGCACTTCTTTAGTCTTTTTCATCGACTGAAGCTCATGGTTTCAAGCATGAAAGCCTGGAAAACCCCCATTTGCTGTTACAATTGTATGTTAAATTATGTACCCAGGGATTTCTCAAGCTTTGACGCAATTTTTTTGTTGTAAAGCCGTGCCTGGGGTTTGTGGGACAGTTTTTGCGGGTGTTTTCAAAGAGTGGGGATGTGGAGGTGGAGCAAATAAGGTTTCAGCAGCACCCTCAAAGTCAGTGTGAGATCCAGCAAAGACTCCACGTCTTCGTCCCTAGTAAATCTAATTCATCGACTTTGGAATTAGTGTCGGCCACTTTCTGCTTCCATACATACCTGTCTGTTTTTTATTTTGAGAATTTATTCTTCAGTAAAGCCCGAGTAAATCTCACACGGCTTTTCATTTGTTACACAAGTGTCATCCCCTTTGTTAGATTCTCTACAAGACAGGCAGTAGTTGTGGTTGTCAAAAGGCAAGCAGATGTGGTGACACTTAAGGATATAGGTTTATCTTTGCTTGCTTAGTGGGAGGACATTTTTACAGCAATAAATCCATGCAAGCTCGAACCGAAAACTCAGACAATAAAAAGTTAGTTAAATACTTATCCTGTTGAACTTAAACTTTCACAGAATACGCTATAACACTATTTAAACTAAATAGCCAAATAAGAACATCCAACTATACCTATATGTTATGACCCAAATGTGAAATTGTCCATTTCGTGAAATGGACAAGGAAATTGTCCATTTCATGAAATGGACAACTCAACTGTCCATTTCGTGAAATGGACAAAATATTTGTCCATTTCATGAAATGGACAAAAAATCTACTGACCATTTCATGAAACGGACAACTAAATGTACGAAATTTTTACTCTCATTCACAGTGAAGAAAACTTGTTGCTTTTTATTGAAACATTGTATTAGAATACACCAATTGTTATACTTAACCTAAAGTCTACTGGTGAGGTGCAGGTTATTATAATTCCTTTAACATTTTCTTATAAAATTTAACATGAACCTAATATTATTAAGGTACAAGATTAGTTAAGTATTTGTTAATATTTGCATTTACATTTATTAAAAATTTAAAAAATTGAGATAGAATCTAGGTGAGACTAAACTGCAACATATATTTTACAACATTAAGAGCTTTTAACACTAAGCCACATTGGTAGTTTATTTATATTAGTAATTGCAAATGTTGATATCACTGTTGTTATTTGCTTGTCCTCATTATTAAGACTTATGACAGGTACTGATTTAACCCTTAGATCTAATCCTCAAATGTGTGTCTACAATCCTCAGATCTCATTAAAAGAGAGCCTCACCACTAGTAAGTTGGATTTAACTGTAATTAGCCTACTTCTTTTTGTAGCCTTTCGGATGGCTTCAACCTTTCTAAATTGACAGTTACTTTTAATAACCCTTGGATCTAATCATTAAAGGGTAGGCTACAATTTCTCAGATCTAATCATTAAAGGAGAGCCTTTTAAAGAAGATTAGTGCACAAAGGAGACAAAACTCTATTATTGTATTTCTTTTAAGCAAACGGTAAAAAATAATATACCAGGTACCAATACGCTTTTTCAAAGTGTAAGTGTAATTTTAAATAATAATCCCCATTAAAAAGTATGCTTACATAATTGACACTTGTATTTCAAATATATTTCAAATATTTATAACTTTTTAAACTATTAACTAACTTAATGTAAGGTATATAATATACACATCATTATTATAGGGGAATAAAGTGATAAATTAAAAATCATCTGTGTAAAATGGGTTCTGGCAAGGCGAAAATACAGCCTCAGTTGGCTGTCTCAGGATAGGCTGATATTTTCTCAGTTAAGGCAGATTTAAGGCTGTAAACCATACTGTGTCCCACAGGGGTCGCCACCTGAATGGATTTTAGTGGTGTGTTCCTTCAGAAATGCATATCTAGTCCAAAGTACAGCTTCAGGGAGTGTAGGTGGCGAGGATATCATAAAATGCCAGATCAGTCCAAACCACCTCTTAAAGTTGATCAATCTTGCTGAAATTTTCACAGAAAACTCAGTTTATATCAGAGAATGAATTTGTATTGGTCTGGTCCACTCGAGGGCCATATTAGGAATTTCATTTTCGGGGTGTGGGGGGCCCCCTGGCCTCCCCTCAGGGGGGAATGTCAAATATGTCACAATATTGCCAGCCTGAAGCCCCTGTTTAATTTCATGCTTGTTTCAACCATAAAGGGGATACTTTAGGCACATTTGGAGAATTACATGTCTGAACAGAAAATATTTAACCCACATATTGCTGTTAAAATGGTCCAAAATAGATGTAAATCAGCCAAAACCAGTACCAAATATTGCTCTGTAACCATGAAACTTGGCCCAAATATCACCTGCCACTCACTAAATCTGACTGCACAGGTTTTAGGATTACATCTGGTGTAGCAGTGGCGTCATCTGTGTAAAATGGGTTCTGGCAAGGCGAAAATACAGCCTCAGTTGGCTGTCTCAGGATAGGCTGATTTTTTCTCAGTTAAGGCAGATTTAAGGCTGTAAACCATAATGTGTTCCTTCAGAAATGCAAATCTAGTCCAAAGTACAGTCCAAATCTTGCTTCTATTTATTTGCCCCATTTGGGGGGGTCAGGGAAAAATCTCAACCGCTATATAAACTGTATTTTATGACCCCAGTTAGACCCACAAGGGGGGGAGGGGGTCGGAGGGAAATATCACCGGCAATATAGACCCTCCACATAAGGTTTCCCAATACCTGTTAATATATCCTAAAGGTGTAAAAGCAGTAATAAAGGAGATATAAGGCAAAAAGACAAAATCTCCTATTTTAAGACCCTGATTTTGGGGATCAGGGGGTAAATCTGACTGTCTATGTATACTGTCCAAATGTGGTGGTGAAATACTGCTTAATCCCCCCTTCTTCGAGTTGTAATTTTGCCCATACCCCGTCAGTTGTAATACAGCGGGGAGGCAGGGTGGAACTCTCTTCAGTTCCACATGGTAAACTTGTATCTTATAAAAGTTACATTTAAGTAATTAAAATTTTCAATTTTATTGCGCTACAATAGCTTACCATGTGGAACTGAATGCTGAATCCAACTGTCCGGTGAAGGGATTACAGCGGAAACTGGAGATATTTGTCAATTTTTCTTGGATTTTGAATTAATTCGATTAGAATGAATGTTTTTAAAAATGCCAGTCTGAGTCCCACTTACAGTGCCTTGGTTCCAGGAACTGGGCCTGTAAGAAGCCAAAAATCGCATCAGAGATACCCATACCCCACAGCCTGGGGAAATAGTTTTCAACACCATGACATATAGAAGCAGTGAAACAGTACAAAGACCGGGATACTTTCAGTGCAGTGTCATTTATATAAAGGTCCAAATAATGTTTAAGTAGAGAAAATGACATCTAAGAGAAAGAAAATGTATGTAAATATAAAGTACTAAAACAAGCCAATTCAATAGCAAGATGTAAAATTAATTAATTGGAGAACAGCTGTCAATGGAAATAGCATAATTATGTAAAAGTGTATCTAATAATCAGTTGCAGCAATCCATATATCTTTGTCATAAGAGAAAGATGTCTCAAATATGGCAGATGAACAAACTTTGGCAGAGCAAAAAGGTCACACCGTGATGCACACATACATTTACATACACTCCTACACATTATGGAATCCAAGATGTAGCCCAGACAAGATTTTTAAAACTCATGGTGACTACAACAAGGTCAAAGGTCAAATCAAGGCCACACCATGATGTTGCACACTTACAACCCCTAACCATTATTCATACCAAGAATGAACATCCTACACCTTACAGTTTCCAAGATATAACCCAGACAAGATATTATAGGTCAAGGTCACTACGGCAAGGTCAAAGGTCAAATCAAGGTCACACCCTGACGGTGCACACCTATAACCCCTATCCAATGGCCCTACCAAGTATCAACTTCCTACACCTTACATTGTCCGAGATATAGCCCAGACAAGATTTTAAAGGTCAAGATAACTACGGCAAGGTCAAAGGTCAAATCAATGTCACACTATGATGTTGCACACCTACACCGCTACCCAATGGCGCTACCAAATATCAATTTCCTAGAACCTTACAATGTCCGAGATATAGCCCGGACAAGATTTTAAAGGTCAAGGTCACTACGGCAAGGTCAAATCAAGGTCAGATCATAACATTGCACACCTACACCCACTAACCAATGTCCCTACCAAGTATCAACTTCTTACACCTTACAGTTCCTGAGATATAGCCCGGACAAGATTTTATAGGTCAAGGTCACTAAGGCAGGGTCAAATTAAGGTCACACCATGACGTTGCACACCTATAATAACCCTTATAACCCCCTAACCAATGTGCCTACCAAGTATCAACTTCCAACACCTTACAGATACTGAGATATAGCCTGGACAAGATTTTATAAGCCAAGGTCATTACGGCAAGGTCAAAGGCCAAATCAAGGTCACACCATGACGCTGCACACCTAAACCTCCTAACCAATGTGCCTACCAAGTATCAACTTCCTACACCTTACCATTTCCAAGATATAGACTGGACAAGATTTTATAGGTCAAGGTCACTACGGCAAGGTCAAATGTCAAATCAAGGTCAGAACATAATGTTGCACACCTACACCCTCTAACCAATGTCCCTACCAAGTATCAACTTCCTACACCTTATGGTTTCTGAGATACAGACCGGACAAACTTTTTCCCCATCCAACTCCCCGCCCATCTGGACACCATTGGTGAAAACAAAACCCCGACAGCCCTTAACCCTATTCATATCGTGTAGGGTCTTTTGTGACCCTGCACACAAAAATGCTTGATAAAATTTCAATGCGTTCAATTTTCTTTATCATATTTCATGAATTAGTTACTCTTTTACCACTATTTCACAAACCAAGACAAATGACTTCATGTACTAGATGTGTACAAAAGAATATGGTAATTACTCCTGGGGTCATAAATGACCCCGCTGAATTATTTTTCTTGCCAAATTGAAGTGTGGCTGAAATACAAATAATAGCTAGCAATGAAGAAGGTGGGAAAATGTAGAAGGTGGGAAAGGTTCAGATCAAAGGTGGGCTGGGGGTATGTGGGAAGATGGATATGGAGAGGGAAAATATTTTGCCATTGTCATAGAAATTTAATCACAACATTCCTGCATAATGTATAAATAATGTATAAATTGATACATGAGTTCTCTGTAATGTCCAACATGATACATGATAGTAAAGCCATGCTCTTTTTTGTCATTTGACAAAACATTTTCATAAGTAAAGTAACAATTTGATGTGTTATTAAGATAACAACTGGTCTTAACACGGTTATATTTTGGTGTCTAATGTATTGCAGTAAAATAAATGTTTAGTCTTAACACAGTTATTTTCAATTACCAGTAGGTATATAAGAACATGTAATTAATGTAAAGAAACCTTTGTCAGTTCTGTAACCTCAAGAACATAGAAACTACCCAATAAGTATATGCATACAAAATTTCCAATATTACTGCCAAAACTATGAATTTTCCATTTCCATTTGCATTATTAATACTAGAATAATTCCTGCAAAAAGTCTTATTTTACACTGACTAACTTTATTAAGGGTAACAAAATAAATGTATTACTCAAAACTTTAACTTATATTGGCAAATCCTCAAAAATATACATGGGATCATTTATGACCCTACACGGTATGAACAGGTTGTAAAATATGTCGGTATGAATAGGGTTAAGGGTTAAGCCGCTACTACTGGACCCATATACATATTGTTGTCATCATCTGACCAAGAAATATCTTTCAGGTAAAAATTTGTAAATGTGTTGATAACTTTCCAGTGACAAGCTTCCATGATTTGGTCCACCGAAACCCCACCGTAAAAGGCCTTAGAGGCCGCAAAGGGCCTAATGTCATGCGCTTTAACTTGGACCAAGTCCAAGGACTGTTGATCTGTTTGTAACAAAGTAGCATAGCTTGTTTTAACCAAGAAGAGAGAGTTATTGCTCTGATGTCTGAGGTATATCCTTTCTTGAAGGAATGAAAAGTAGGGATCGAGACCCTCTCAGGTCTTTGGTTCCATCCAAATAGTACCTCAGAGCCCGTACCGGACACAGGGTCCTGTTTTCTCTGAATTCTCTATCACTAATGGCAGTCAACACAGGAATAGTCACCAGAGAAACACCATGAAAACATTCTCTTGCTAGTTGGTTTTTGGCTATGAAATCTGAAGAGGGGAACAAAACTACCTTTTCCAATTGGCCTAGAGTAGACCCAGGCATGAATTCGCTGTGGTACTTGCCAAAGACCAAAGCTAGCAAGATAGCATTTTTGAGGGTAAGATGTTTGAGGTCTGTGTCTTTCATAGGCTCAAAGGGTGTTTTTGTGAGCTCATTAAGTACAACAAGGAAAGGTTCCTCTTTGGAAGATTCCTGGAATTTTTCAGACGATCCCTGTAATGGCTGTCCTGTAACCATCAATGGTCGACAGGTGCCTGGTTAGTGCCTGTTTAGATCTTGGTACAGGTACATGAAAAATCTGAGACTTGTTTCACAGAGGGAGTGGAGAAATCCATCGAATTCTCTCTGCACCATTTCTCAAATAGGGTCCACTTTGACTTGTAGATGGTCCTTGTTGATGGCCTTAGAGGGGAAGCAATTCTCTCTGCCACTTCCACAGAGAAGCCTTGTTCTTGGAGCTGTCCACTCCTAGACACCAGGTGTGGAGGTTGAGATGTTGTGGATGGTCTTGAAACACTTGGTTGTGGGACTGTTTGAGAAGTGTTGTTGACACTGGTAACTGGAGTGGGATCTCTGTCTAGAGCTGCACTGTGTCACAAAACCAGGGCATCCCTGGCCGGCCTGGGGCTATTAGAATGATGAGGCAGCTGCTTTGCCTGATTTTTTGGATCACCCTGTGAAGGAGAGCCATGGGAGGGTAAGCATAAGCAGTGAGACCCGACCAATTCAGATGTGTGGTAAATAGATCTACATGAGGAGTGAACCACTTTAGACAGATCTGTTTGAACACCTGCGGATGCAGTGACCATTCTGCTGATAGAACATTTATGTGTAGCCTTTTTCCCCTGTCTAATCAGAGACCTTTTGTAGAGACTTGCTCTATGTGAGTGCCCCAACCTTCGTTTGAGGCATCTGTAAACATTTGGATACTGTCGTCTTTGGGGTGACGGTCCATGCCTTTCACATTTACAGGGTTTTGCAGCCACTGTAGGTGAGCTGAAATGGCTTCTGACCAAGAAAGGAGACTGTCCAACGACTGAGGATATCTCCAATGCTCCTTCAGATGAAACTGAAAGGGCCTCATGTGAAGGCGTCCCTCCGGGACCATCTCTGTTCAAGCGAGCAACCCAAGTAGCGACATTGAACATTTTGCAGTCAAACATGTTTTGACTTTAAGCGTAGGATCAAATCCTGAAGTTTGAGCCATTTCTCTTGAATGGGTTTTACAAGGGCTGAATCTAGGTGGTATTTTTAGCCCATGAACAAAAATCACTTCTCTTGATTTTTTATCCACCGTAGGGACTGTGTCAGGTCTACCAAGGTCTGAGTGTTCTCTTGCTCCTCCTACTGGGATGAGGCCCTGATCTGCCAGTCATCCAGATATTGGTGAAGTCTGCCTCCCCTTGTGAGGGCCACCAGCTTCAATTCCTTTATAATTGTTTAAAGACTTGTGGGGCCATGGCTAGGCTGAAAGGGAGGTGAACTGGAACACCTCAGAATTCTGGCAAAAACGTAGGTACTTCCTTATGTGTGGGTGGATAGGGATATGAAGGTAGGTATCTGACAGGTCTATGGACAACACCCATTCCCTTGGAATCAGAGAGGCCCTGATGGACTCTGGCGGTTCCATTTTGAACCTCTCTACAAGTAGGAAGGTGTTGAGCCTGCTTAGGTCTATTACTGGCCTCCACCTTTGGTTAAGGCTTGGGAACTAGAAACAGGCGACTGTAAAACCAGAGATTTTACATTTTCCACCCTTTCTATTGCGTTCTTTGACAGAAGAGACTGGATACAAGATGCCAGAGCTTGTTCTTTCTGAAGGGCCTTGTAACCTGATCGAATCAGGGGAGCTGTAACTAAATTTGGTTTTGAGATGAATGGAAGAATGTAAGCATTGGTGATAATGTTTAATATGTTGTTTGAACATTTATTTGTTTGCCAGTCTCTTCTGAAAGAACATAGGTGACCTCCTACTGGTGGACTGAGGGAGGCTTTTAAGGAGTCATTAGGGGGAGGGGTTTCCATGCCCTCATCCCCTAGAGTGGGGTCAAAAGGGACCCCTGGACCCCCTTGCAGAAAAATGATTGGTTACTGCTTTGTGAGGAGTTGCCCCCATAGGGGTTTTTCCTGTGAGACTTTTTTACTGTGGGGACCACGAAAGGGGTGATTTTGATAGGGTCCAAAACCCTGTTATTTCTTAGAGGTGCCAAAGGAAGGCCAAAATTGCGAAGGCCAAAATGGCGAAGTTCTTGGTGTCTTGTATCCCCTAAATGTGGTTGTAAAAGGGTCATCTCGGCCTCACGCCTTAGCAGGCCAGTGTTACCCATGGTGTAGAGCTCCCTCTGGAGGATATGGGCTAGAGATTAGCTTAGGCAGGCAAAAGCTCTCTGTTGAATAAGAACAGTCTTATTCAGAACCTCAAAATAGTCACAGGTGTCATCATATCCACGCCTGGCTGCTTTTTCACGATTGGCACCTTTCTGAACCTGGTTTTCAACCTTTTTGAAGGTAGACTTAAGACTGTGTTTACACTTCTCCATAGTAGTGTTACAGAAAGAAGCAGTCTTAGCAAATGCAGCCGTAAAATTGATGGTAAAGAGGTTCTGCCTAGCTTGATGTTAAGGAACTGGTAGGGGAACCTTGCCCATTTAACTCTTGAAATTTGTCCTCAAAACAAGACTGCCCCACCTTGTACCACTTAGCAGTGGAGGGAGGGGGTTTTATGTATTTACCCTCAGGTAAATTAGAGGCCTTAAAGTCCTGCTTAAACTTATCAAAGGCATCTTTGATGTGAGAGCTTAGGGGGAGCATAGATGAAGGGCCTCTTGGCCTAAGCTCCTGCTGGCCTTTTCGGTGATCCAGGCCCAGAACAGAAGTGGAAGACCTGGGCATAGTTTCCCTGGGGTCAGGGAGATCAAGAATTTGCCTGAAGGTCTCAACTTCTTCTGCATATTGAGAAGGTAAGTCAGCCACAGCTACTTCTCTGTAAAAAAAAGTGGATCAGGATCATGTTGTGGTTGGTCTTGCTCAAAAGGGGCCCTTGTGGGCTTAGAAGACCTTTTTATATGAACAGAGGACTGATCCTCCTCTGAAGATGAAGACTGAGGTATATACTTAGCCCAAACCTTGTGTTTTCGTTTGTCCGCATGCTTTTTGGCTCTAGCTGAACACACCTGTTTGGGTTGTTCAGACTGGTCTGAATGATGATCCGAACCGTGGTTTGGATCTGAGCCATGTTCGGACCAAGCATCTCCGAACCATGGAGAAAGATAGGGATCATACACGTCCAACTCCATGGCCTCATCAGTGTGTTCGGATGGCTGAGCGTTTGGAGCAGTGTTTGGGGGCAAAGTGTCAGTTTGTTTACTTGTACCAGGCTTTGAAGCCGAAGTGGAGGTCTGATCCACCTGCACTTCTTTAGTCTTTTTCATCGACTGAAGCTCATGGTTTCAAGCATGAAAGCCTGGAAAACCCCCATTTGCTGTTGCAATTGTATGTTAAATTATGTACCCAGGGATTTCTCAAGCTTTGACGCAATTTTTTTGTTGTAAAGCCGTGCCTGGGGTTTGTGGGACAGTTTTTGCGGGTGTTTTCAAAGAGTGGGGATGTGGAGGTGGAGCAAATAAGGTTTCAGCAGCACCCTCAAAGTCAGTGTGAGATCCAGCAAAGACTCCACGTCTTCGTCCCTAGTAAATCTAATTCATCGACTTTGGAATTAGTGTCGGCCACTTTCTGCTTCCATACATACCTGTCTGTTTTTTATTTTGAGAATTTATTCTTCAGTAAAGCCCGAGTAAATCTCACACGGCTTTTCATTTGTTACACAAGTGTCATCCCCTTTGTTAGATTCTCTACAAGACAGGCAGTAGTTGTGGTTGTCAAAAGGCAAGCAGAAGTGGTGACACTTAAGGATATAGGTTTATCTTTGCTTGCTTAGTGGGAGGACATTTTTACAGCAATAAATCCATGCAAGCTCGAACCGAAAACTCAGACAATAAAAAGTTAGTTAAATACTTATCCTGTTGAACTTAAACTTTCACAGAATACGCTATAACACTATTTAAACTAAATAGCCAAATAAGAACATCCAACTATACCTATATGTTATGACCCAAATGTGAAATTGTCCATTTCGTGAAATGGACAAGGAAATTGTCCATTTCATGAAATGGACAACTCAACTGTCCATTTCGTGAAATGGACAAAATATTTGTCCATTTCATGAAATGGACAAAAAATCTACTGACCATTTCATGAAACGGACAACTAAATGTACGAAATTTTTACTCTCATTCACAGTGAAGAAAACTTGTTGCTTTTTATTGAAACATTGTATTAGAATACACCAATTGTTATACTTAACCTAAAGTCTACTGGTGAGGTGCAGGTTATTATAATTCCTTTAACATTTTCTTATAAAATTTAACATGAACCTAATATTATTAAGGTACAAGATTAGTTAAGTATTTGTTAATATTTGCATTTACATTTATTAAAAATTTAAAAAATTGAGATAGAATCTAGGTGAGACTAAACTGCAACATATATTTTACAACATTAAGAGCTTTTAACACTAAGCCACATTGGTAGTTTATTTATATTAGTAATTGCAAATGTTGATATCACTGTTGTTATTTGCTTGTCCTCATTATTAAGACTTATGACAGGTACTGATTTAACCCTTAGATCTAATCCTCAAATGTGTGTCTACAATCCTCAGATCTCATTAAAAGAGAGCCTCACCACTAGTAAGTTGGATTTAACTGTAATTAGCCTACTTCTTTTTGTAGCCTTTCGGATGGCTTCAACCTTTCTAAATTGACAGTTACTTTTAATAACCCTTGGATCTAATCATTAAAGGGTAGGCTACAATTTCTCAGATCTAATCATTAAAGGAGAGCCTTTTAAAGAAGATTAGTGCACAAAGGAGACAAAACTCTATTATTGTATTTCTTTTAAGCAAACGGTAAAAAATAATATACCAGGTACCAATACGCTTTTTCAAAGTGTAAGTGTAATTTTAAATAATAATCCCCATTAAAAAGTATGCTTACATAATTGACACTTGTATTTCAAATATATTTCAAATATTTATAACTTTTTAAACTATTAACTAACTTAATGTAAGGTATATAATATACACATCATTATTATAGGGGAATAAAGTGATAAATTAAAAATCATCTGTGTAAAATGGGTTCTGGCAAGGCGAAAATACAGCCTCAGTTGGCTGTCTCAGGATAGGCTGATATTTTCTCAGTTAAGGCAGATTTAAGGCTGTAAACCATACTGTGTCCCACAGGGGTCGCCACCTGAATGGATTTTAGTGGTGTGTTCCTTCAGAAATGCATATCTAGTCCAAAGTACAGCTTCAGGGAGTGTAGGTGGCGAGGATATCATAAAATGCAGATCAGTCCAAACCACCTCTTAAAGTTGATCAATCTTGCTGAAATTTTCACAGAAAACTCAGTTTATATCAGAGAATGAATTTGTATTGGTCTGGTCCACTCGAGGGCCATATTAGGAATTTCATTTTCGGGGTGTGGGGGGCCCCCTGGCCTCCCCTCAGGGGGGAATGTCAAATATGTCACAATATTGCCAGCCTGAAGCCCCTGTTTAATTTCATGCTTGTTTCAACCATAAAGGGGATACTTTAGGCACATTTGGAGAATTACATGTCTGAACAGAAAATATTTAACCCACATATTGCTGTTAAAATGGTCCAAAATAGATGTAAATCAGCCAAAACCAGTACCAAATATTGCTCTGTAACCATGAAACTTGGCCCAAATATCACCTGCCACTCACTAAATCTGACTGCACAGGTTTTAGGATTACATCTGGTGTAGCAGTGGCGTCATCTGTGTAAAATGGGTTCTGGCAAGGCGAAAATACAGCCTCAGTTGGCTGTCTCAGGATAGGCTGATTTTTTCTCAGTTAAGGCAGATTTAAGGCTGTAAACCATAATGTGTTCCTTCAGAAATGCAAATCTAGTCCAAAGTACAGTCCAAATCTTGCTTCTATTTAAGGGCCCCATTTGGGGGGTCAGGGAAAAATCTCAACCGCTATATAAACTGTATTTTATGACCCCAGTTAGACCCACAAGGGGGGGAGGGGGTCGGAGGGAAATATCACCGGCAATATAGACCCTCCACATAAGGTTTCCCAATACCTGTTAATATATCCTAAAGGTGTAAAAGCAGTAATAAAGGAGATATAAGGCAAAAAGACAAAATCTCCTATTTTAAGACCCTGATTTTGGGGATCAGGGGGTAAATCTGACTGTCTATGTATACTGTCCAAATGTGGTGGTGAAATACTGCTTAATCCCCCCTTCTTCGAGTTGTAATTTTGCCCATACCCCGTCAGTTGTAATACAGCGGGGAGGCAGGGTGGAACTCTCTTCAGTTCCACATGGTAAACTTGTATCTTATAAAAGTTACATTTAAGTAATTAAAATTTTCAATTTTATTGCGCTACAATAGCTTACCATGTGGAACTGAATGCTGAATCCAACTGTCCGGTGGAGGGATTACAGCGGAAACTGGAGATATTTGTCAATTTTTCTTGGATTTTGAATTAATTCGATTAGAATGAATGTTTTTAAAAATGCCAGTCTGAGTCCCACTTACAGTGCCTTGGTTCCAGGAACTGGGCCTGTAAGAAGCCAAAAATCGCATCAGAGATACCCATACCCCACAGCCTGGGGAAATAGTTTTCAACACCATGACATATAGAAGCAGTGAAACAGTACAAAGACCGGGATACTTTCAGTGCAGTGTCATTTATATAAAGGTCCAAATAATGTTTAAGTAGAGAAAATGACATCTAAGAGAAAGAAAATGTATGTAAATATAAAGTACTAAAACAAGCCAATTCAATAGCAAGATGTAAAATTAATTAATTGGAGAGCAGCTGTCAATGGAAATAGCATAATTATGTAAAAGTGTATCTAATAATCAGTTGCAGCAATCCATATATCTTTGTCATAAGAGAAAGATGTCTCAAATATGGCAGATGAACAAACTTTGGCAGAGCAAAAAGGTCACACCGTGATGCACACATACATTTACATACACTCCTACACATTATGGAATCCAAGATGTAGCCCAGACAAGATTTTTAAAACTCATGGTGACTACAACAAGGTCAAAGGTCAAATCAAGGCCACACCATGATGTTGCACACTTACAACCCCTAACCATTATTCATACCAAGAATGAACATCCTACACCTTACAGTTTCCAAGATATAACCCAGACAAGATATTATAGGTCAAGGTCACTACGGCAAGGTCAAAGGTCAAATCAAGGTCACACCCTGACGGTGCACACCTATAACCCCTATCCAATGGCCCTACCAAGTATCAACTTCCTACACCTTACATTGTCCGAGATATAGCCCAGACAAGATTTTAAAGGTCAAGATAACTACGGCAAGGTCAAAGGTCAAATCAATGTCACACTATGATGTTGCACACCTACACCGCTACCCAATGGCGCTACCAAATATCAATTTCCTAGAACCTTACAATGTCCGAGATATAGCCCGGACAAGATTTTAAAGGTCAAGGTCACTACGGCAAGGTCAAATCAAGGTCAGATCATAACATTGTACACCTACACCCACTAACCAATGTCCCTACCAAGTATCAACTTCTTACACCTTACAGTTCCTGAGATATAGCCCGGACAAGATTTTATAGGTCAAGGTCACTAAGGCAGGGTCAAATTAAGGTCACACCATGACGTTGCACACCTATAATAACCCTTATAACCCCCTAACCAATGTGCCTACCAAGTATCAACTTCCAACACCTTACAGATACTGAGATATAGCCTGGACAAGATTTTATAAGCCAAGGTCATTACGGCAAGGTCAAAGGCCAAATCAAGGTCACACCATGACGCTGCACACCTAAACCTCCTAACCAATGTGCCTACCAAGTATCAACTTCCTACACCTTACCATTTCCAAGATATAGACTGGACAAGATTTTATAGGTCAAGGTCACTACGGCAAGGTCAAATGTCAAATCAAGGTCAGAACATAATGTTGCACACCTACACCCTCTAACCAATGTCCCTACCAAGTATCAACTTCCTACACCTTATGGTTTCTGAGATACAGACCGGACAAACTTTTTCCCCATCCAACTCCCCGCCCATCTGGACACCATTGGTGAAAACAAAACCCCGACAGCCCTTAACCCTATTCATATCGTGTAGGGTCTTTTGTGACCCTGCACACAAAAATGCTTGATAAAATTTCAATGCGTTCAATTTTCTTTATCATATTTCATGAATTAGTTACTCTTTTACCACTATTTCACAAACCAAGACAAATGACTTCATGTACTAGATGTGTACAAAAGAATATGGTAATTACTCCTGGGGTCATAAATGACCCCGCTGAATTATTTTTCTTGCCAAATTGAAGTGTGGCTGAAATACAAATAATAGCTAGCAATGAAGAAGGTGGGAAAATGTAGAAGGTGGGAAAGGTTCAGATCAAAGGTGGGCTGGGGGTATGTGGGAAGATGGATATGGAGAGGGAAAATATTTTGCCATTGTCATAGAAATTTAATCACAACATTCCTGCATAATGTATAAATAATGTATAAATTGATACATGAGTTCTCTGTAATGTCCAACATGATACATGATAGTAAAGCCATGCTCTTTTTTGTCATTTGACAAAACATTTTCATAAGTAAAGTAACAATTTGATGTGTTATTAAGATAACAACTGGTCTTAACACGGTTATATTTTGGTGTCTAATGTATTGCAGTAAAATAAATGTTTAGTCTTAACACAGTTATTTTCAATTACCAGTAGGTATATAAGAACATGTAATTAATGTAAAGAAACCTTTGTCAGTTCTGTAACCTCAAGAACATAGAAACTACCCAATAAGTATATGCATACAAAATTTCCAATATTACTGCCAAAACTAATTTTTTCCATCTCCATTTGCATTATTAATACTAGAATAATTCCTGCAAAAAGTCTTATTTTACACTGACTAACTTTATTAAGGGTAACAAAATAAATGTATTACTCAAAACTTTAACTTATATTGGCAAATCCTCAAAAATATACATGGGATCATTTATGACCCTACACGGTATGAACAGGTTGTAAAATATGTCGGTATGAATAGGGTTAAGGGTTAAGCCGCTACTACTGGACCCATATACATATTGTTGTCATCATCTGACCAAGAAATATCTTTCAGGTAAAAATTTGTAAATGTGTTGATAACTTTCCAGTGACAAGCTTCCATGATTTGGTCCACCGAAACCCCACCGTAAAAGGCCTTAGAGGCCGCAAAGGGCCTAATGTCATGCGCTTTAACTTGGAACAAGTCCAAGGACTGTTGATCTGTTTGTAACAAAGTAGCATAGCTTGTTTTAACCAAGAAGAGAGAGTTATTGCTCTGATGTCTGAGGTATATCCTTTCTTGAAGGAATGAAAAGTAGGGATCGAGACCCTCTCAGGTCTTTGGTTCCATCCAAATAGTACCTCAGAGCCCGTACCGGACACAGGGTCCTGTTTTCTCTGAATTCTCTATCACTAATGGCAGTCAACACAGGAATAGTCACCAGAGAAACACCATGAAAACATTCTCTTGCTAGTTGGTTTTTGGCTATGAAATCTGAAGAGGGGAACAAAACTACCTTTTCCAATTGGCCTAGAGTAGACCCAGGCATGAATTCGCTGTGGTACTTGCCAAAGACCAAAGCTAGCAAGATAGCATTTTTGAGGGTAAGATGTTTGAGGTCTGTGTCTTTCATAGGCTCAAAGGGTGTTTTTGTGAGCTCATTAAGTACAACAAGGAAAGGTTCCTCTTTGGAAGATTCCTGGAATTTTTCAGACGATCCCTGTAATGGCTGTCCTGTAACCATCAATGGTCGACAGGTGCCTGGTTAGTGCCTGTTTAGATCTTGGTACAGGTACATGAAAAATCTGAGACTTGTTTCACAGAGGGAGTGGAGAAATCCATCGAATTCTCTCTGCACCATTTCTCAAATAGGGTCCACTTTGACTTGTAGATGGTCCTTGTTGATGGCCTTAGAGGGGAAGCAATTCTCTCTGCCACTTCCACAGAGAAGCCTTGTTCTTGGAGCTGTCCACTCCTAGACACCAGGTGTGGAGGTTGAGATGTTGTGGATGGTCTTGAAACACTTGGTTGTGGGACTGTTTGAGAAGTGTTGTTGACACTGGTAACTGGAGTGGGATCTCTGTCTAGAGCTGCACTGTGTCACAAAACCAGGGCATCCCTGGCCGGCCTGGGGCTATTAGAATGATGAGGCAGCTGCTTTGCCTGATTTTTTGGATCACCCTGTGAAGGAGAGCCATGGGAGGGTAAGCATAAGCAGTGAGACCCGACCAATTCAGATGTGTGGTAAATAGATCTACATGAGGAGTGAACCACTTTAGACAGATCTGTTTGAACACCTGCGGATGCAGTGACCATTCTGCTGATTGGACACTCTAGAACATTTATGTGTAGCCTTTTTCCCCTGTCTAATCAGAGACCTTTTGTAGAGACTTGCTCTATGTGAGTGCCCCAACCTTCGTTTGAGGCATCTGTAAACATTTGGATACTGTCGTCTTTGGGGTGACGGTCCATGCCTTTCACATTTACAGGGTTTTGCAGCCACTGTAGGTGAGCTGAAATGGTTTCTGACCAAGAAAGGAGACTGTCCAACGACTGAGGATATCTCCAATGCTCCTTCAGATGAAACTGAAAGGGCCTCATGTGAAGGCGTCCCTCCGGGACCATCTCTGTTCAAGCGAGCAACCCAAGTAGCGACATTGAACATTTTGCAGTCAAACATGTTTTGACTTTAAGCGTAGGATCAAATCCTGAAGTTTGAGCCATTTCTCTTGAATGGGTTTTACAAGGGCTGAATCTAGGTGGTATTTTTAGCCCATGAACAAAAATCACTTCTCTTGGTTTTTTATCCACCGTAGGGACTGTGTCAGGTCTACCAAGGTCTGAGTGTTCTCTTGCTCCTCCTACTGGGATGAGGCCCTGATCTGCCAGTCATCCAGATATTGGTGAAGTCTGCCTCCCCTTGTGAGGGCCACCAGCTTCAATTCCTTTATAATTGTTTAAAGACTTGTGGGGCCATGGCTAGGCTGAAAGGGAGGTGAACTGGAACACCTCAGAATTCTGGCAAAAACGTAGGTACTTCCTTATGTGTGGGTGGATAGGGATATGAAGGTAGGTATCTGACAGGTCTATGGACAACACCCATTCCCTTGGAATCAGAGAGGCCCTGATGGACTCTGGCGGTTCCATTTTGAACCTCTCTACAAGTAGGAAGGTGTTGAGCCTGCTTAGGTCTATTACTGGCCTCCACCTTTGGTTAAGGCTTGGGAACTAGAAACAGGCGACTGTAAAACCAGAGATTTTACATTTTCCACCCTTTCTATTGCGTTCTTTGACAGAAGAGACTGGATACAAGATGCCAGAGCTTGTTCTTTCTGAAGGGCCTTGTAACCTGATCGAATCAGGGGAGCTGTAACTAAATTTGGTTTTGAGATGAATGGAAGAATGTAAGCATTGGTGATAATGTTTAATATGTTGTTTGAACATTTATTTGTTTGCCAGTCTCTTCTGAAAGAACATAGGTGACCTCCTACTGGTGGACTGAGGGAGGCTTTTAAGGAGTCATTAGGGGGAGGGGTTTCCATGCCCTCATCCCCTAGAGTGGGGTCAAAAGGGACCCCTGGACCCCCTTGCAGAAAAATGATTGGTTACTGCTTTGTGAGGAGTTGCCCCCATAGGGGTTTTTCCTGTGAGACTTTTTTACTGTGGGGACCATGAAAGGGGTGATTTTGATAGGGTCCAAAACCCTGTTATTTCTTAGAGGTGCCAAAGGAAGGCCAAAATTGCAAAGGCCAAAATGGCGAAGTTCTTGGTGTCTTGTATCCCCTAAATGTGGTTGTAAAAGGGTCATCTCGGCCTCACGCCTTAGCAGGCCAGTGTTACCCATGGTGTAGAGCTCCCTCTGGAGGATATGGGCTAGAGATTAGCTTAGGCAGGCAAAAGCTCTCTGTTGAATAAGAACAGTCTTATTCAGAACCTCAAAATAGTCACAGGTGTCATCATATCCACGCCTGGCTGCTTTTTCACGATTGGCACCTTTCTGAACCTGGTTTTCAACCTTTTTGAAGGTAGACTTAAGACTGTGTTTACACTTCTCCATAGTAGTGTTACAGAAAGAAGCAGTCTTAGCAAATGCAGCCGTAAAATTGATGGTAAAGAGATTCTGCCTAGCTTGATGTTAAGGAACTGGTAGGGGAACCTTGCCCATTTAACTCTTGAAATTTGTCCTCAAAACAAGACTGCCCCACCTTGTACCACTTAGCAGTGGAGGGAGGGGGTTTTATGTATTTACCCTCAGGTAAATTAGAGGCCTTAAAGTCCTGCTTAAACTTATCAAAGGCATCTTTGATGTGAGAGCTTAGGGGGAGCATAGATGAAGGGCCTCTTGGCCTAAGCTCCTGCTGGCCTTTTCGGTGATCCAGGCCCAGAACAGAAGTGGAAGACCTGGGCATAGTTTCCCTGGGGTCAGGGAGATCAAGAATTTGCCTGAAGGTCTCAACTTCTTCTGCATATTGAGAAGGTAAGTCAGCCACAGCTACTTCTCTGTAAAAAAAAGTGGATCAGGATCATGTTGTGGTTGGTCTTGCTCAAAAGGGGCCCTTGTGGGCTTAGAAGACCTTTTTATATGAACAGAGGACTGATCCTCCTCTGAAGATGAAGACTGAGGTATATACTTAGCCCAAACCTTGTGTTTTCGTTTGTCCGCATGCTTTTTGGCTCTAGCTGAACACACCTGTTTGGGTTGTTCAGACTGGTCTGAATGATGATCCGAACCGTGGTTTGGATCTGAGCCATGTTCGGACCAAGCATCTCCGAACCATGGAGAAAGATAGGGATCATACACGTCCAACTCCATGGCCTCATCAGTGTGTTCGGATGACTGAGCGTTTGGAGCAGTGTTTGGGGGCAAAGTGTCAGTTTGTTTACTTGTACCAGGCTTTGAAGCCGAAGTGGAGGTCTGATCCACCTGCACTTCTTTAGTCTTTTTCATCGACTGAAGCTCATGGTTTCAAGCATGAAAGCCTGGAAAACCCCCATTTGCTGTTGCAATTGTATGTTAAATTATGTACCCAGGGATTTCTCAAGCTTTGACGCAATTTTTTTGTTGTAAAGCCGTGCCTGGGGTTTGTGGGACAGTTTTTGCGGGTGTTTTCAAAGAGTGGGGATGTGGAGGTGGAGCAAATAAGGTTTCAGCAGCACCCTCAAAGTCAGTGTGAGATCCAGCAAAGACTCCACGTCTTCGTCCCTAGTAAATCTAATTCATCGACTTTGGAATTAGTGTCGGCCACTTTCTGCTTCCATACATACCTGTCTGTTTTTTATTTTGAGAATTTATTCTTCAGTAAAGCCCGAGTAAATCTCACACGGCTTTTCATTTGTTACACAAGTGTCATCCCCTTTGTTAGATTCTCTACAAGACAGGCAGTAGTTGTGGTTGTCAAAAGGCAAGCAGAAGTGGTGACACTTAAGGATATAGGTTTATCTTTGCTTGCTTAGTGGGAGGACATTTTTACAGCAATAAATCCATGCAAGCTCGAACCGAAAACTCAGACAATAAAAAGTTAGTTAAATACTTATCCTGTTGAACTTAAACTTTCACAGAATACGCTATAACACTATTTAAACTAAATAGCCAAATAAGAACATCCAACTATACCTATATGTTATGACCCAAATGTGAAATTGTCCATTTCGTGAAATGGACAAGGAAATTGTCCATTTCATGAAATGGACAACTCAACTGTCCATTTCGTGAAATGGACAAAATATTTGTCCATTTCATGAAATGGACAAAAAATCTACTGACCATTTCATGAAACGGACAACTAAATGTACGAAATTTTTACTCTCATTCACAGTGAAGAAAACTTGTTGCTTTTTATTGAAACATTGTATTAGAATACACCAATTGTTATACTTAACCTAAAGTCTACTGGTGAGGTGCAGGTTATTATAATTCCTTTAACATTTTCTTATAAAATTTAACATGAACCTAATATTATTAAGGTACAAGATTAGTTAAGTATTTGTTAATATTTGCATTTACATTTATTAAAAATTTAAAAAATTGAGATAGAATCTAGGTGAGACTAAACTGCAACATATATTTTACAACATTAAGAGCTTTTAACACTAAGCCACATTGGTAGTTTATTTATATTAGTAATTGCAAATGTTGATATCACTGTTGTTATTTGCTTGTCCTCATTATTAAGACTTATGACAGGTACTGATTTAACCCTTAGATCTAATCCTCAAATGTGTGTCTACAATCCTCAGATCTCATTAAAAGAGAGCCTCACCACTAGTAAGTTGGATTTAACTGTAATTAGCCTACTTCTTTTTGTAGCCTTTCGGATGGCTTCAACCTTTCTAAATTGACAGTTACTTTTAATAACCCTTGGATCTAATCATTAAAGGGTAGGCTACAATTTCTCAGATCTAATCATTAAAGGAGAGCCTTTTAAAGAAGATTAGTGCACAAAGGAGACAAAACTCTATTATTGTATTTCTTTTAAGCAAACAGTAAAAAATAATATACCAGGTACCAATACGCTTTTTCAAAGTGTAAGTGTAATTTTAAATAATAATCCCCATTAAAAAGTATGCTTACATAATTGACACTTGTATTTCAAATATATTTCAAATATTTATAACTTTTTAAACTATTAACTAACTTAATGTAAGGTATATAATATACACATCATTATTATAGGGGAATAAAGTGATAAATTAAACCAAAAGATTGACCATGAATGAAAGTTAAACTTTCGTACATGACTTTGTCCATTTCATGAAATGGATAGCAAAATATATATGGATATTGTCCATTTCACGAAATGGACAATTTCACACTTGGGTCGTAACATATATACTGAGAAATGGTAGAAAATATGAATGCAAAAAGCAAACGCTTCCAAATTACGCGGCCAACGAGAAAAGGAGGAGGAGTGAGGAAGAACACCACAACAGGACAACCTGAGGCTTTGATCAACACTAAACGTCTATTTTTCTTGGATGTTGCAATGGTCTGCGGCCTCCCGAGATCAGCATTCACTTCCACATGGTAAGCTATTGTAGCGCAATAAAAACAAACATTCTGACACATGCAATTATCTCCTGCCGTATTAATTAGATGTACTACAGATAGTGGAATATAAATTTTCTTGTGAGATGGAGGCACATGTAGAAGTGACAACAAGCAAGAGGCACTTTAATGTTTGATTTCAATAATTTTAAAGATAAAAGGCATTTGCTCATTTTAGTAGCTATTACTCTGCCATCCAAACCTACAGTTCTGCAACTTTACTATGTAGTAGATCAACCCAAACTAGGTGAAGGACATATTTAGAAGAAAATGCCTATCTGTAACACTTTTAGAGATAAAAGACATTTACTCATTTCAGTGGCTCTTACTCTGCTATCCAAAGGGCTACAGTTCTGCAACTTGCCCAAAAGTAGGTGAAGGACTTACTTAGAAGAAACTGTCTATGTGCAATACTTTTAAAGACAAAGGGAATTTACTCATGTTAGTAGCTGTTACTCAGCTATGCAGAAGAGCTACTGTTGTGCAACTTCACTATGTGGTAGATCACCCAAAAGTAGGTGAATGACTTATTTGGAAGAAATTGCCCATCTGCAATACTTTTACAGATAAAAGACATTTAGTCATTTTAGTAGCTTCGACTGAGTTATGCAAAGAACTATAGATCTGAAACTTCACTATGTGGTAGATCACCCAAAAGGAGGTGAATGTATTATTTAGAAGAAATTGCCTATTTGTAATACTTTTAGAGATAAAAGAAATTTGCTCATTTTAGTAGCTATTACTCAGCTATCCAAAGAGCTACAGTTCTGCAACTTCACTATGTGGTAGATCACTCAATAGTAGGTGAATGACTTATTTTGAAGAAATAACATATCAGCAACACTTTAGAGATGAAAGACGTTTATCCATTTTAGTAGCTATGACTCCGCTATTCAAAAAGCTATAGATCTGCTTCACCATGTGGTACATCACCCAATAGTAGGTGAATGACTTACTTATCACTGAAATTGCTCTATTACTGAAAATTTCCTAAAAATCCGTCCATAAGTTTTTAAGTTATGTCTTTAAAAATTATATTTCATGGATCCAGAAGATCCAGATAGTGATCCGGATCACTCTCAAAATTGAAACAATTCTTCCTTTTACCTTTCCAGACATATCCTGAAAATTTCATCGAAATCCATCCATACGTTTTTGAGCTATCTGTCTTTAAAAATCACATTTCATGGATCCAGAAGATCCAGACCGTGATCCAGATCACTCCAAAAACTGAATCATTTCTTCCTTTTACCTTTCAGACATATCCTTAAAATATCTTTGAAACCCATCCATAAGTTTTTGAGTTATCTGTCTTTAAAAATTACATTTCATTGATCCATTAGATCCAGATAGTGATCCGGATTACTCCCAAAATTGAATAATTTCTTCCCTTCACCTTTCCAGACGCATCCTGAAAATCAAAATCCGTCCATAAGTTTTTGAGTTACCTGTCTTTAAAAATTACATTTCATGGATCCAGAAGATCCAGATAGTGTTCCGGATCACTCCAAAAATTGAATCATTTCTTCCTTTTACCTTTTCAGACATATCCTGAAAATTTCATCGAAGCCCGTCCATGAGTTTTGAGTTATCTGTCTTTAAAAATTATATTTCATTGATCCAGAAGATCCAGATAGTGATCTGGATCACTCCCAAAATTTGAAAATTTTAATTACTTAAATGTAGCTTTTATAAGCTACAAGCTTACCATGTGGGACTTAATGCTGTTCTTGGGTTGCCACACCCGGGGCCAACGTCTTAGAAAAAAAGATCGTTCTTGTTAGCCACCGGATATACTGGTAGTTGTCGTCACGTGATAACTTCTGACCAATCGCCCTACTTTCTCGTTGGCCACGATTGACTGGTAGCAGTTTGTAAATATACAGACATTTTCATTTATTTCTCAGTATTCACGTATTGTTGGAGGCTAATATTTGGATATTTCTTTAAATATATTTCATAGATTATACTGTAAAATTTTTAATTTCACAACTTAAGTATTTTCCTTACAATCCGCGTGTTTTGAGTTTTCTCGGTTCAGGCAATTTCAATTGTACGTCTTTTTATTGCGTTAAAATGTCTCTCCATCAAGCAAACAAAGACAAACTGAGAGCTCAGAAATGCCGCCATTTTTGCTTCAGTTTTGATAATCATAATTACTGCCCTACCTGTAGGGAGGCTGGCAAGGGAGATGACCCCTGTCACTTTTGAAGCACCCTGCCTTATTTGCACGTCTCTCTCTGATGAATAATTGCAAAAAATTTAAAAACAGGAAGCGGTACTTAAAACAGCAAAAAGCGGAAACTAGTTCCAAAGATGAACTAGATCTCTTGGGTGAAGGCGATGGGGACTCTTTTACTGGTTCTAATGCAGACCTTGAGAGTGCTGCCGATAACCTCTTTACCTCACCCCCCCGTCCTCAACCTCTCGCCTTCAGTTCTTTATCATTAAAGACCCCAGCCAAAGCTGTTCCACCCACCCCAGGTACTGTTTTGCAAAACAAAATTCAAAGAAATCTAGAGAAATCCCTGGGTGATTCCTTAAATATACATATCCAGCAGCAAATGGGTTCCTTCCAGGCATCCATGTCAGAAGCATTTCAATCACTCCGAGAGGAGTTGGCAGTTAAAAAGCCTGCCGAGGTTGATCCCTCGCCTCATGCTTCAAAAGCTGGTCCATCCAGCAATTCTGCTGCTCATCTGGACCTACCCCCTCCGAGGTCAAGTACTAATGCACAGTCCGAGGCAATGGATGTGGACGTTGGTCCAGCACTCCCTCCTCGACTAGTACTTAACCAAACTTCCTCGGATCAGTACGTTGCCCCTTCTGAAGCTATACCGAAGGATTCCTCGTACTCACACAAAAAACAAAGCCACAGGCAAACAGTAGCACCGAGCTCTGCCTCGGACCAACTGGATGAGGATTCCAACGAACCTCGGATCCATCCTAGACCTAAGAAACACTCTGACAAGAGCAAGCATAAATCTAGGTCCAGATATGTGTGGGGCACCAGTAGCCAAAGTCCCTCTGCCAGTCCTTAAGGAGCTGGAACATCAGGCTAGACAAAATATTTCTACCCTCAATTTCACCGCTGCCTTTGCCAAAACCTCTTCTTCTTGCAATGCTTCCTTGGAAAAGTGCCAACATAGCATCAAGTCAACTGTCAAGAAGATAAAGTCTCAGATCCAGAAAGGTGCCAATCCTGAGAAAGCAGCAAAGCGCGGATATGAGGAAGTTGCTGAGTACTTGGATTTTTGGAAAATCGCCCTACTTTCTCGTTGAAATTTTTATTAAACCTCCCCCTCAGCTGTAAACAGCGGGGAGGCAGGGTGGGACTCTCCTAAGTCCCACATGGTAAGCTTGTAGCTTATAAAAGCTACATTTAAGTAATTAAAATTTTCAATTTTATTACGCTACAATAGCTTACCATGTGGGACTTAATGCTGAATTCAACCGCCCGGTGGCGGGATTACAGCTGAGACTGGAAGATATGTCATTTTTTTCTAAGATTTTGAATTAATATATATAGAATAGTGCCAGAAAAGCCAGTCTGAGTCCCTTTTACAGAGCCCCGATCCCGAAGATCGGGCCTGTAACAAGCCAAAAACCTAAGTAAAAAGGGACAGTGCTAAAACTGTCCAGATGTTTGGTAGTAGGACGGAAGTGCAGCGGTGCTCACTTTGAGGTCTAAGGGTCCCTAGTGGACCTTCACGTGTGACTGACCAACCCAGTGGTTGGGCATCTCATGAAATTTTTCAACCTGAAATATGAGATTAATGACAACTGACTAAGTCCTTAATAGAAATTACATGATAATTAAAAAATAAAATGACCTTACCCGTAACATCTTGAAGGTAAAGGAATACCTAGATCCTGGGAGAGACTCCTGAAGACTTGGTTGTAGCGGATGTGCCCCCCCCCCTTTTTTCTTTCCGAGGACAACTGGTCTGAGGGGAAGGATCTAGGACTTGTTGTGCCGCCACCACGGGTCCCAGATACATATTGTTGTCGGTGTCCGACCAAGTAAGGTCTTTTAGGTAAAAATTTGTGAATGTGTTGTGAGCTTTCCAGTGACAGGCTTGCATGATTTGGTCCACCGATACTCCACCGTAAAAGGCCTTAGAGGCCGCGAAGGCCCGGATGTCATGCGCTTTGACTTGGACCAAGTCCAAGGCTTGTTGATCTGCTTGTTTGTAACAAAGTAGAATGGTTTGTTTCAACCATGAGGAGAGTGTAGCGGGTCTGATGTCTGAGGTATGTCCTTTCTTAAAGGAGATGAAAAGGAGAGAATGAGACCCTCTCAGGTCTTTAGTTCGGTCCAAATAGAACCTCAGGGCCCGCACGGGACACAGGGTCCTGTCTTCCTTAAACTGTCTATCTACAATGGTAGTCAAAGCAGGGATAGTCACTGGTGACACACTTTGAGAACCTTCTCTTGCTAGTTGGTTTTTGGCTATGAAATCAGAAGAAGGGAACAAGGCTACCTTTTCCCACTGGCCTAAATTAGCTACTTTGTTAGCGACCCAGGCATGGATTTCGCTGCGGCGCTTGCCGGAGGCCAAGGCTAGCAAGAAAGCAGTTTTGAGAGTAAGATGTTTGAGGTCTGAGTCTTTCATGGGCTCAAATGGTGCTTTGGTGAGCTCATTAAGGACAACAGAAAGGTTCCACTTGGGTAAATTTCTGGAACTTTTTGGACGATCCCTGTGAAAACTGGAGAGTAACCTATGAAGGTCTGCACAGTGCGCAATGTGTTGGGCCGTTGGGCCCAAAGTGTCAACGATAGTAGTCCTGTAACCATCAATGGTCGAGGGGCGCCTGTTTAAGTCTTGGTACAGGTACATGAAAAAATCTGAGATTTGTTTCACAGATGGAGTGGAGAAATCCACCGAATTTTCTCTGCACCATTTTTCAAATAGGGCCCACTTTGACCTGTAGATGGTCCTTGTTGATGACCGCTGAGGGGCAGCAATTCTCTCTGCCACCTCCACAGAGAAGCCTTGTTCTTGGAGTTGTCCGCTCCTAGACACCAGGCGTGGAGGTTCAGCTGTTGTGGATTGTTGTGGAACACATAGTTGTGGGACTGTTTGAGTAGGGTCGTTGACACTGGGAGTTGTAGTGGGATCTCTGTTGAGAGCTGCACTAGGTCCCAAAACCAGGGCATCCCTGGCCAGCCTGGGGCTATCACGATGATCAGGCAATGGCATTGCTTGATCTTTTGGATCACCTTGTGAAGGAGAGCCGTAGGAGGGTAGGCGTAGGCCGTGAGGTTGGTCCAGTTTATGTTCAGAGCATCTATGTTCCAGGCCCTTGGGTCTGGGATAGGAGACACATATAGAGGGAGTTTGTGATTCAGGTGAGTGGCGAATAAGTCTACATGAGGGGTGAACCACTTCCGGCAGATTTGCTTGAAGACCTGAGGGTGCAGAGACCATTCTGTTGACTGCACTTGGTTGGACCTGGATAGGAGGTCGGCCATCACATTCAGACACCCTGGAATGTGCCTGGCTTTCAATGTTATATGGTAGTGATGGCACCAGGTCATGATTTTCCACAGGAGAGCGCACATCTCTGCTGAGTGAGTTCCTCCTTGCTTGTTGATGTAGGCTACCACTGTTGAGTTGTCCGTCGCAACTAACACTGTTTGATTCTGGCACTGGTCCTTGAAGTCTCGAAGGGCCAGGGAGACCGCCTTCAATTCTAGGACATTTATGTGTAGCCTTTTTTCCCGCTCTGACCACAGCCCTTTTGTAGAATTTTGATCTAAGTGAGCGCCCCAACCTTCGTTTGAGGCGTCAGTAAAGAGTTGGATACTGTGGTCCTTGGGCTGAAGGTCTGCGCCTTTCATCACATTTGTGGGGTTTTGCCACCAATCTAGGTGGGCTACAATGGCTTCTGTCCAAGGAAGGAGGTTGTCCAGCGACTGAGGATATCTCCAGTGCTCCTTGAGATGAAACTGAAAGGGCCTCATGTGAAGGCGTCCCTCCGGGACCATTTTCTCCGTTGAGGCTAGCAACCCAATTAGAGACATCAAACATCTTGCAGTCAAAACACGTTTTGACTTGAGTCGTAGGATCAAATCCTGAAGTTTGAGCCATCTCTCGTGAGTGGGTCTTACAAGGGCTGAATCTAGGTGGTATTCGTAGCCCACGAACGAAAACACCTGGGTAGGTTTCAGTTTTTCCTGGTTGATTATCCAACCCAAGGATTGGGTTAGGTCTACCACTGCCTGTGTGTCCCTTTAAAATTCCTCCTGAGACTGGGACCTGATCAGCGAGTCGTCCAGGTATTGGTGAATTCTGAGTCCTCTTGAGAGGGCCATTAGTTTCACTTCCTTTACGATCATCGTAAAGACCTGGGGGGCTGTGGCCAGTCCGAAAGGTAGGGAGGTGAACTGGAACACCTGGGCCTTGTAGCAAAACATCTATCGACGATACCCACTCCCCTTGGACCAGGGAAGTCCTGATGGACTCCGGGGTTTCCATTTTGAACTTTTCTACATGTAGAAAAGTGTTGAGCCTGCTTAAGTCTATGACTGGCCTCCATCTTTGGTGAGGCTTGGGTACTAGGAACAGGCGACTGTAAAACCCGAGAGATTTTACGTTTTCCACCCTTTCGATGGCGTTCTTTGACAAGAGAGACTGGATACAAGTGGCCAAGGCTTGGTCTTTTTGTTGGGCCTTGTACTCTGATAGAATCAGAGGAAATCTGATCAAGTTTGGCTTTGAACAGAATGGCACAACGTAGCCATTGGTGATAATGTTTAACACGTTTTGAGAACATTTGTTTATTAGCCAGTCTCTCTTGAAAGAACGGAGGCGACTTCCCACTGGTGGACTGAATGAGGCTTTGGAGGAGTCATTGGGAAGGGGGGTTTCCACGCCCCCTTCCCCTATTGTGGGGTCGAAAACGACCCCTGGAGCCTCTGAAGTTGGATTTTCCTCTTCCCGAGGGAAAGGATTGGTTACTGCTTTGAGAGGTATTGCCCCCATAGGGGCGTTTCCTGTAGGAGCCTCTTTTCTTGTGGGGGCCACGAAAGGGCTTATTCTGGTAGGGTGCAAAACCCTGAGAATCTTTTGAGGTGCCTTTTTTGACAAGGAAGTCCTCACCTTCCTTTACAAGTTGAGACTCGAACAAGGAGTCCCAGAAGGACGAGTTCCTAAGTTCTTGGCGTCTCGTTTCCCCTAGCTGGGGATGCAATAGAGTCATTTCGGCTTCGCGCCTAAGCAAGCCGGTATTAGCCATGGAATATAATTCCCTCTGGAGAATATGGGCTAGCGATTTGCTGAGACAGGTAAGAGCTCTATGTTGAACAAGAACCGTCTTGTTCCAAAAATCCAAGTATTCAGCAAGTTCCTCATATCCGCGCTTTGCTGCTTTCTCAGGATTGGCACCTTTCTGGATCTGAGACTTTATCTTCTTGACAGTTGACTTGATGCTATGTTGGCACTTTTCCATGGAAGCATTGCAAGAAGAAGAGGTTTTGGCAAAGGCAGCGGTGAAATTGAGGGTAGAAATATTTTGTCTAGCCTGATGTTCCAGCTCCTTAAGGACTGGCAGAGGGACTTTGGCTACTGGTGCCCCAGGAGGTCTAGGAGTAATACAGATCTTGGCAAAGTCCGTATTCAACTCCTGGATTTTGTCTTGAAAAGTGGGCTGTCCAACCTTATACCACTTAGAAGTGGATGGAGGAGGCTCGACATATTTTCCCTCAGATAAATTGGCAGCTTTGAAATCATGTTGAAATTTATCAAAGGTGTCTTTGATAACTGAGCTAAGTGGTAGGATAGAGGAAGGTCCCTGGGGTCAGGGAGAGAAAGAGTGCGCCTGAAGGTGTCTACCTTTTCAGAGTATTGGGAGGGAATGTCAGACAGGGCTACTTCCCTATAATAAGGGGGGTCTGGATCATGTTGTGGGAGGTCTTGATCAGAAGCTGCGCCTGAGGGCTGAGCCCTAGAGGGCTTAGAAGACCTGTGTCTGGCAACAGGGGAGTGATCTTCCTCTGAAGATGACACATATCTGGACCTAGATTTATGCTTGCTCTTGTCAGAGTGTTTCTTAGGTCTAGGATGGATCCGAGGTTCCTCGGAATCCTCATCCAGTTGGTCCGAGGCAGAGCTCGGTGCTACTGTTTGCCTGTGGCTTTGTTTTTTGTGTGAGTACGAGGAATCCTTCGGTATAGCTTCAGAAGGGGCAACGTACTGATCCGAGGAAGTTTGGTTAAGTACTAGTCGAGGAGGGAGTGCTGGACCAACGTCCACATCCATTGCCTCGGACTGTGCATTAGTACTTGACCTCGGAGGGGGTAGGTCCAGATGAGCAGCAGAATTGCTGGATGGACCAGCTTTTGAAGCATGAGGCGAGGGATCAACCTCGGCAGGCTTTTTAACTGCCAACTCCTCTCGGAGTGATTGAAATGCTTCTAATATGGATGCCTGGAAGGAACCCATTTGCTGCTGGATATGTATATTTAAGGAATCACCCAGGGATTTCTCTAGATTTCTTTGAATTTTGTTTTGCAAAACAGTACCTGGGGTGGGTGGAACAGCTTTGGCTGGGGTCTTTAATGATAAAGAACTGAAGGCGAGAGGTTGAGGACAGGGGGGTGAGGTAAAGAGGTTATTGGCAGCACTCTCAAGGTCTGCATTAGAACCAGTAAAAGAGTCCCCATCGCCTTCACCCAAGAGATCTAGTTCATCTTTGGAACTAGTTTCCGCTTTTTGCTTTTTTAAGTACCGCTTCCTGTTTTGAATTTTTTGCAATTATTCATCAGAGAGAGACGTGCAAATAAGGCAGGGTGCTTCAAAAGTGACACAGGGGTCATCTCCCTTGCCAGCCTCCCTACAGGTAGGGCAGTAATTATGATTATCAAAACTGAAGCAAAAATGGCGGCATTTCTGAGCTCTCGGTTTGTCTTTGTTTGCTTGATGGAGAGACATTTTAACGCAATAAAAAGACGTACAGTTAAAATTGCCTGAACCGAGAAAACTCAAAACACGCGGATTGTAAGGAAAATACTTAAGTTGTGAAATTAAAAATTTTACAGTATAATCTATGAAATATATTTAAAGAAATATCCAAATATTAGCCTCCAACAATACGTGAATACTGAGAAATAAATGAAAATGTCTGTATATTTACAAACTGCTACCAGTCAATCGTGGCCAACGAGAAAGTAGGGCGATTGGTCAGAAGTTATCACGTGACAACAACTACCAGTATATCCGGTGGCTAACAAGAACGATCTTTTTTTCTGAGACGTTGGCCCCGGGTGTGACAACCCGAGAACAGCATTAAGTCCCACATGGTAAGCTATTGTAGCGTAATAAAATGAATCATTTCTTCCTTTCACCTTTTCAGACATATCCTGAAAATTTCATCGAAATCCGTCCGTAAGTTTTTTTAAAAATTACATTTCATGGACCCAGAAGATCCAGATAGTGATTCGGATCACTCTCAAAATTGAATCATTTCTTCCTTTTACCATTTCATACATATCCTCAAAATTTCATCGAAATCCGTCTGTAGGTTTTTTTGAGTTATCTGTTTAAAATTTACATTTTATGGATCCAGAAGATCCAGATAGTGATCCAGATCACTCCCAAAATTGAATCATTTCTTCCTTTCACCTTTCCAGACATATCCTAAAAATTTCATCGAAATTCGTCCATAAGTTTTTGAGTTATGTCTTTAAAAATTACATTTCATGGATCCAGAAGATCCAGATCGTGATCCGGATCAATCCCAAAACTGTATGATTTCTTACTTTTACCTTTTCAGACATATCCTGAAAATTTCATTGAAATCCGTCATAAGTTTTTGAGTTATCTGTCTTTAAATATTACATTTCATTGATCCAGAAGATCCAGATAGTGATCCAGAACACTCCAAAAATTGAATCATTTCTTCCTTTTACCTTTTCAGACATATGAACAACATATTTGAAAAGATTAGCCTAACTTTTTAAGATATTTCACATTTACCTCTGTCATTATTTTGCTAAAATAACAAAATCGCTATTACTCACTTATGGCATGCTATGAAACTCCAAACTATATGTCATCTTATAGTTAAGGACAAAGTAGCTGAACAACATATTTTAGGAAAATACTCTAACTGCAATAGTTTTGGAGTTACAATAGCTTTACTCAACAGTCAGAATTTCAAAGTAGCTATTACTCAGCTGTCCAAGGTGCAACAGGTCTGAAACTTTACTATGTGATAGCTTACCAAAAGGTAGATGGATAACATATTTGAAAAGATTTCCCTAACTTTAATACTTTTGAAGATATTTGACATTTACTTCTTTCATTATTTTGCTACAAGCAAGAAAATAGCAATTACTCACTTATGGCATGCAATAGAACCCCAAACTATGTACCATCTTACAGCTAAGACAAAGTAGCCGAACAACATATTTTAGGAAAATACTCTAACTGCAAGAGTTTTGGAGTTTCAAAGGCTTTACTCAATGGTAAGAATTTCAAAGTAGTTATTTCTCAGCTATACAATGTGGGACAGCTCTGAAACTTTACCATGTGATAGCTTACCAAAAACTAGATGAACAACATATTTGAAAAGATTAGCCTAACTTTAATACTTCTTAAGATATTTCACATTTACCTCTGTCATTATTTTGCTACAAATAAGAAAATAGCTATTACTCACCTATGGCATGCAATAGAACTCCAAACTATGTACCATCTTATAGCTAAGGACAAAGTAGCTGAACAACATTATTTCAAGAAAAAACTAACTGCAATACTTTTTGAGTTATGAGTCCTTTACTCAGAGTAGCTAAAATTGTTATTACTCACTTATCTTTAGGCCAAAGTCCACAAAACCAAAAAAATTTCAATGGCATGAAAATTCATTAGGACTATTAATTTACAAACAAGAGGAGAGTGCCCGTGAATGGGCACTGTGTCAGCTGACTGAGTGTTTTTGATTTGTGAAGGTGATTAGAGGACAGAATAATTATCAGGAAAAGGGCTGTACAGAAATACAGTAAATGGTAACTGAACAGCAAGTTCGAAAGAAATTCCGAAGCTGACAGAAGAAAAGGATAAAAAAGTTGTGCCCTGTAAATGGTATTATGAAGGAAAATAACAAAGTAATTGTTTAAGTGTAAAAAATAGGTTAAAACATATTTAAAGAAATACTACAAATGCAATATCCTCGTTCGACCTTGAAGAAGGGGTCCAAGGTCAAATCTAACCACACAAATACATTCCCAGCCCATGATTTCCTATGGTTTACCATTCCAAACCTGTAGGACCAATTATAAATGAGTTATAAGCACTTTTAAGCTTGGCTGTCCTCATTTGACCTTGAAGGAGGGGTCCAAAGGTCAAATCTGACCATACCAAAAGATTCCGAGCCAATGATTTCCTATGGGATGGTTTACCATCCCAAATCTCTGTCACCAATAATAAGCGAGTTGTAGGCACTTTCAATTTTCGCTATCCTCATTTGACCTTGAAGGAGGGTTCCAAGGTCAAATCGGACCATATCAACAGATTCACAGCCCATGATTTCCTGTCTTTTTACCATCCCAAACCTCTGGGACCAATAATAAGCGAGTTATAAGCACTTTTAAGTTTGGCTATCCTTGTTTGACCTTGAAGGATGGGTCATTGAAGGTCAAATCTGACCACACCAAAAGATTCCCACCCCATGATTTCCTACAGGTTGGTTTATCATCCCAAACCTCTAGGATCAATAATAAGGGAGATATAAGCACTTTTCATGACTGACAAAAAACACCTGTGGCGGCCATCTTGTTTCTCAAAATGAGGCCAAAAATATTCCCAGACAACATTTTATGGTTATTAATATATACTGCAAACTTAAGAAAGCTAGCTATAATATTTTTTTTCATCAGAGCAGTAATGGTGAAATCTCTCTACACACTGCGGCTATCCAGTGGATACAATGATTTACTCAACAGTGAGAACCTGAAAGTAGCTATTGCTCAGCTATGCCATGACATAGAGGTCTGCAATTTCACTATGTTATAGCTGACCAAAAATTCTGTGAATAACATATTTAACAAATTACTCTAAATGTAATAGTTTTCAAGTTACAACTGATTTACTCAACAGTGAGAACCTCAAAGGAACTATTACTCAGCTATGCAATGAGCTACATGTCTGAAATTTTACTATGTTATAGCTAACCCAAAAGTAGGTGAACAACATATTTAAGCAAACTACTGTAAATGCAATAGTTTTCAAGCTACAACTGATTTACTCAATAGTGAAAACCTGAAAATAGCTATTGCTCCGCTATGCCATGAGCTATAGGTCTGTAATTTCACTATGTTATAGCTGACCCAAAAGTAGGTGAACAATATATTTTAACAAAATACTCCAAATGCAATATTTTTGCATTATAGCTAGTTATAGCTGATTTACTCAACAGTCAGTACCTGAGAATAGCTATTGCTCAGTTGTGCCATGAGCTATAGGTCTATAATTTCACTATGTTATAGCTGACCCAAAAGTAGCTGAATAACATATTTGCACAAATTTCTGTAAATCCAATAGTTTTCCAATTATAACTGATTTACTCAACAGTGAGAACTTCAAAGTAGCTATTACTCAGCTATGAAATGAGCCACAGGTCTAAAACTTCACTATGTTATAGCTGACCCCAAAATAGGTGAATAACATATTGAAACAAAATACTCTAAATGCAATAGTTTTCAAGTTATAAGTGATTTACTCAACAGTGATAACCTAAAAGTAGCTACTACTCAGCTATGCCATGAGCTACAGGTCTGAAATTTTACTATGTTATAGCTGGCCCAAAAGTAGCTGAATAACATATTTATACGAAATTCTCTAAATGCAATAGTTTTTAAGTTACAAGAGATTTTACTCATGATGGAAGTTACAGAAAAGCCCAAAAGTAGCTATTACTCACTTAGCTATTGAGACAGACACGCAACTTACTCACCATATTGTAGCTATGAAAAAAGTAGCTGAATAACATATTTTAACAAAATGCTCTAAATGCAATACTTTTCAAGTTATAAGTGATTTACTCAACAGTGATAACCTAAAAGTAGCTATTACTCAGCTATGCCATGAGCTACAGGTCTGAAATTTTACTATGTTATAGCTGACCCAAAAGTAGCTGAATAACATATTTATACGAAATCCTCTAAATGCAATAGTTTTCAAGTTATAAGCGATTTACTCAACAGTGATAACCTAAAAGTAGCTATTACTCAGCTATGCCATGAGCTACAGGTCTGAAATTTCACTATGTTATAGCTGGCCCAAAAGTAGCTGAATAACATTTATACGAAATTCTCTAAATGCAATAGTTTTTAAGATACAAGTGATTTTACTCATAATGGAAGTTACTGAAAAGCCCAAAAGTAGCTATTACTCACTTAGCTATTGAGACAGACACCCAACTTACTCACCATATTGTAGCTATGAAAAAAGTAGCTGAACAACATATTTTCACAAAATGCTGTAAATGCAACACTTTTGAAGTTATAAGTGATTTAGTGCATGATTTCATGAATTTTAATGCATTAAAAATTATTAAAAAAATTTATTAAAAAAAAAGTAAGACAGATCCAAGTCTCATACTCACAAAAGAGAATCTACCTCTGGCCTAGTACATATATGCAAGATATGAGAGAAATCCCTGCAATAGTCACTGAGAAAATTGTGATAAAAAGTTGAAATTTTCACACTTTTGGTGGGGGTACCCCCCTTGTAATGTCTCTAGCAAACAGACGAACAGACAGATTTGCATGCCTTGAACAATTTTTCATCCTCAATAGATAAGGTATCTTTTAAAAAAAACAGCATGTCTCTAGGCCTTGTAGTTTTGGAGAAGTTGTTCACGCGTACGCAGACGCGGACGCCCACGCCGCAGAGTGATGACGTAATGTCAGCTGACTGACAAGTCAGCTGACATAAAAATCTGTAGCTGTAGCAGTCTGATTCTATAAAATTAATTAAATGTACTCTAAACACATGAAACTAAAATATCATATTACAGCTGGTATTTTACCTTTTAAAATTAACTTTATATGCTCAAAAGTAACAATTTTATGTATCATCGTTCAAGCATTCGAAATTCTAGTGTTAAAAGAAAAATTCAGCAGAGTTTTATCTCATCAGAGTTCACTAGATGTTATTTTTGAAATTGTGTTAAAAATAATTAATTTTATATGTTAAGGTTTTAAGATCTTGTAATTATATGTATGGGTCTTACTTTAGTACATGATTAAAATTACTTGTACTTGCAATTTGTAAAAGTACAAAGTTGATTCTTGAAACAAGTATTTGCGATTTTGGCAACATATATTTGTACTTGGTTCCATGTACTTTGATCCCAATCATGAGAAAAACATATCTGTTAGTGACATCCAGATATGTTTTTCTCATGATTGGGATCAATCTTAGTACCACCATTTAGGGTACCTGTAGAACAATCAGCATGTGATGTTGAAAATACATTATGTTTTGTAGAAAATAAAGAATACAAATGTAGCAGCAAAAAAAACACAGAAAATTTAAGAGATCAACAATTTGAACTCTGTTCCGGGTAGTAAGAAATGTTTATATTTACATATAGCTCTTTGTTGCAGTGGAGTATGTCACAAACACACATTTGAAAATGATTATTTTATTTGATATTACAAGTAAAGCTACAGCAATCTTTTTTGTTGCTGCTATTTAATGTTCCATGGTGCTGGCTGTCTCTTTCAGAAGTAAGAAATAATACTCTAGTGAAATATTCCCAAAAATGTCATTGCATAATAACACATAAAATATTGAAACTAACATTATCATATGTATATATACAAAGCCCTTTACACACTTCTTTACAATAAAAAACTGCATTAAAAATCACAAATATATACAGATACACTTTGCATAGATGGTGTATATGTTTCAGGCAAACTGCCTAAAGATTCAAGGCATTTTGCAAAGAACTGTAGTAGCAGGAGACAAAGTAAAAATAATTGGAGCATCTGATTTAAGCAATTCGCCAAATGCTTGGAGCTTAAAACCAAGCATATATTACATGAAATGCCTGGAAATTTTAGGCATTTCGCAAATGCCTAAGTGAATCAAGGATTTCGCAAAATGCATGATTACACAGTTTGCCTGAAACATATATAAAACATTTCCTCATAACAGTTTAACAGTTAATCCAATAAAGAACAGACATGAAAGCAAGAGTCTGAAAGCACCCTGTGTAATTGAAGAACTGTTACACAAGTCTGAATCACAGTAACATCTGGTACTTGTTCCATCTGAAACAGAAACAACAACCGTATCATGTTACAAATTTTACACAATTTTTAAGGAAAAAACATGTAAAAGTCTTAAAAGTCATGAAAATTGCTAAATGTTACATAATTTGACAATATATTATATCATCATTCAACAAAGTAGCTTAAAAAGCTGATATATCCCAATAAACAAATACGATGCAAAATAACTAGAAAGAAGTTTTTGCTAACAAAAATGAGTGACCCTGATGGAGAGACAAGGGTTATTAAACCCTGTAGTAGTGGCAGTATCAGACTGTAAGCAGAATGTAAGCTTTATTGTGTTTTATATGTGATGGAAAAGTGGCCCAGATTTGCTGTAAAAAGGCTACAACTTCAATCGTATTAGGTTGCCAGAAAATAAGAATTTCCTGTTTTTCATCTTTAATAAGTATGCAAAGTTTAACTGAGGTCGGTTGGAAAGTAAGATAGCTGGAGGCTGAAAACCTCCTTATTTCATTATTCTAAAATGGTACGCTGTGCAGTGACCTCAAACACGTCTTTTGCGTAATGTTGGAATCGCCAATATAGAACGGTAAATAAAACAACGCTGCTGAATTCTGCATGCATCGTCCCTTCGCATACAAATGTAAACAAACAACTCCAGGTAAAATAATATGCAGCATATCTGAAGTCAAATAATTAAGTTGGGATTTTTATTAATATTTCATTTAAAGATCGACTACTCTTTAATATTAATGAGATTACAGTATTCTGTGGGGTTTTACTAACACTATTTTACCAAAAGGTTGTTTGCACATCCATCACTATGCATGTTTCGTTAATGGAACAGCCAATATGCCATTGGATTTGTTTTGATTTTTCCGTAAGATTTACCCCTTCTTCTGAACAAATTGGATTTGTTTTGATTTTTCCATAAGATTTACCCCTTACTCTGAACAAAATATCATGTATCCATTTTAGAATAGGAATAAAAGACAAATTCTCATGCTTTATGATGGTTTAAAACTTCAGGCTTCGCGGCTTTACTATTCAGTCGATCGATAGTTTTAAACCATCATAAAGCACTCAAGTATGTCTTTTATTCCTATATTATTAAACAGTTTTCGTATTTTAACTGTAAGTGGCCATAACTTCATTTATATTGGGACTTGTAGGTGACCATAGAATACGAATGTCCTTTTTGCCATCCTTTATAAGTGTGTAAAGTTCAACTGAGGTCCTTGATGACTTCCTGCACCATACAGTTTCCGACATGTAGCCTGGATGAGATATTTATGGTCAAGATCACTACAGCAAGGTCAAAGGTCAAATGAAGGCCCCACCATGATGCTGTACACATCATGTCTTCACAGCAAGGTCAAAGTCAAATCAAGGTCACACCATGATGTTGCACACCTACACCCCCAACCAATATGCCTACCAATTACTTAGTATCAAATTCCTACACCTTACACTTTCTGAGATACAGCCCTGACAAGATTTTCAAATTCAAGGTCACTATCGCAAGGTCAAAGTCAAATCAAGATCACAGCATTATGTTTCACACCTACAAAGCCTAACCAATGTCCCTACCAAGTATCACTTTCTACAACTTACGGTTTCCTAGACATAAGATTTTAAAGGTCAAGATCACTATGGCAAGGTCAAAGTTCAAATCCAGGTCACACCATGACGTTGCGCATACCTACACCCCCCAGCAGTGTTCCTACCAAGTCTCAACTTCCTACACCTTACAGTTTCTGAGACATACCATGAACAGGATTTTAAAGGTCCATGCACATGCAGAACTAACCCCCAACCAATGTCCCTTCCAAGCATCAACTTCCTACATGTTACAGTTTCTGAGATATAGCCTGGACAAAATTTTAAATTTCAACATCACTACAGCAAAGGTCAGAGGCAAAATCAATGTTACACCATTACATTGCACACCTACACCTCTCAATCAATGTCCCTATCCAGTATCAAATTTCTACACCTTGCGCTATCTGAGACACAGCCAAGACACAAGTACTGTTCCTGCCACCCACCCACCATTGGTGAAAACAACACATAGCCAAGACAAGATTTTAAAGGTCAAGGTCACTATGGCAAGGTCAAATCAAGGTCACACCATGACGTTGCACACCTACACCCCCCAGCCACTGTCCTTATAAAGTATCAATTTTATAAAAATCTACCCAAAATTTGAGATTATGATTCAATGTACTCCTGACTATCGTGTAGGGTCATAAATGAGATTACAATTATCTGATATCTGCCAATAAAATTATCCGCAAGATTTGGCTTCTTCAATAGAAATGTAGTTTTACAGTTTTATTAGAAAAAGGTACTTGTGTGAAATAAACTAACCTGCTGTCTGGTATGTGTAACATTCATTGCTGAAGTGAATGGTGTTGGATTTAGCACAAATTCGGGAATCTGTCTCAGATTCTGAAAGTGAAAATTGTCACATATTCTGTAAATGAAAGTTATTTACACAGGACCCACCTACAGGAGTTTTGTGTATTGAACACAACTTTAAAGGTGGAGGTCTGCACTCTTTGCTGGGAACTTTCATATCAAGTCTATCCTATGAAGGTCGCACCATAGAAATTATATAAACTAAGTCAGAATGGAAATCAGTCTATTTTCAATTTGTAAAAAGTACAGCAAAGAAAAAATAATAAGCTTTCCAATGGTTTCAATGATGTATCAATATCATAAACACTCATGAAAGATGGTTTACATGTAACTGATATGAAAGTAACATACAAGGACAAAATGGTAAAAATCCAGAACACTGTATTATTTAAGGCCTGAAGATGGTAGGTCTTCCCTGATACCCCAATGATTATAATCTCGAATCAAGTTATTGAATTAATATGGAACATTGTTAAACCATATTTTTGGTTTAAGAGTGGACTACAAATTGAATGTCTTACCTCTTGGTGTATTTTTATAGTAGCCTATCTTCACAACCGTGTTCACCTTCATGCACACTGTACAATCATCCCTGATCCTAGGATTATCACACTGATGCCCATAGCCAGCTTTCCACACATTGCACTCGTAACACTTCAGCCCAGACACTAAAACAAATAATCTCCGAAATAAGGCCTTTGCACATACTTCTCGTGAAATTTATATAATTACATTGCTTAAACTAGACCTACGCATCGCAGAACCAATGCAAATTTGAATCCACCGGAAAGATAAGTCACCAAAGCCAGTGAACCATCGTTCGACCTTGAAGGAGGGGCCAAAGGTCAAACGTAACATCTGAAGATTCCTAGCCCAAAATTTTGTATGAGTTGGTTTCGCATTGTAAACCTCTAGGATCAATAATAAGTGAGTTATAAGCACTTCTAAGTTTGGCTATCCTTGTTTGACCTTGAAAGAGGGGCCCAAGGTCAAATCTGACCAAACCAAAAGATTTCCAGCCCACGGTTTGCTATATGTTGGCTTATCATCCCAAACCTACCGATAATAAGCGAGTTATAAGCACTTTTAACTTTGGCTATCCTCGTTTGACCTTGAAGGAGGGGTACAAGGTCAAATCTGATAACATCAGAAGATTCGCAGCACATGATTTCCTATAGATTTCACATTGCAAACCTCTAGGACCAATAATAAAGGAGATATAGGCACTTTTAAAGTCCGCTATGTAGGTTACTTCGGCATTCCGTGGATGACCTTGAATTAAGAGCTTCAAAGTCAAATGTCTGCATGGTTGTAGAGGACATGTATATCTGTTATACATATCACCTATGAAGAGATTCAACCTTCTACCTATGACAAACAGACAGTAGAAAAATGTAGATTATTTTCAAAGAAATGCCCGCGGCGACCATCTTATTTTTCAGAATGAGGCTATTTTCAGTCCCAGAGAAGCTTACCACCCAATGAAGATATCCTGCAAATTTGGTGAACCTAGCTGGTGTAGTGTTCCTCTAAGAGCGTTAATGCCAAAAATCTCTCTACACACAGCAGCGGCGTAGTGAACACTAAACCAAAGTATCCACCGGATGCCTCAGTGGATACAATTAGACTTGCTCACAAGTCTTTACTTTGACTTTTTTGAGACACTGAATGAGTGCATTTTATGACAGTCTGGGTTGGTATTCACAGAACGGATCGAGCTCAAGTTGAGCCAAAAATCAGCTCAAGTTTACAGCTGTTTATACTAAACTGGAGCTGAGTTTTTAAGCTCAATTTGATCTTGATCCCTTTTGTGAATACAGTCCCTGGATTTTACACTCTCACTGGTAGTACTTCCTTCTGGAGGGAAACACACTCAGAGAATCATACTTAACCAAGGAAGGACCTTGTACAAGGTCTATGTTTAAATTAATAACTCTTTACATTCTGGATCATGATTTACCTTGCAAACCTGGACAAAGTGGAGAACAATGATGTTTTACTTGACTATTTAAACTATTCACTGTCAATGTACCCTAGGTAAAAATGTACATTCAAATTTAACCACCCAGGGTTAAATCCATTGTGAAAAGTACTGTTATAAATTAAAACTTACCAAAAGGAACAAACCCCAGGGTGTATATCACCACAGCAGCTGTAAAAAGGGTACTTTGGCTAACCATTTTCCTGAACAAATCTGAACACTGCTACATGGCAAACTGAAAAATAGATACTTAATTTGAAGAATACTACACAGACTGGCAACAGTTTCCCTGACGGTTTGACCAGATTTTAAGATCTTACCACCAAATTTTTTACCAACTGTTTTATAAGCTATTGCATGTGACAGCATATAAATTTATCAGTTTTTTATTATACACTTCTTAATTATTTAATACAAAAGAGCTTCAAGTTTATTGAAATATGAAATTTTCAAATTGTAAATGTACAATTATCCTGTGTGCAGTTATTTGCGACAAAAAGAACCACTTCGTACAAGTATCTTCATGATGATGAGTATGATGCATTGCATTAATAGCACCGCATTTAAATACTTTTAGAAAATCGGCATTTATTTATTTCAACAATTGGACACTAAAAGTAGGTGAATGATCTGACAGAAAATGTAGATTTTAATCAACAGAAATCTATGTTACTATGCTTTGCTGACTTTGAGGTCGGGAAGGCATTTTTTTGGTGTTTGGTTTTGGACCTGAAGGGTCCGTTTCAGAGTCGGTTTGGTTGAATCGGGTCAGTTAAATACCAAACATGATTGATATTTCTAGAACTCAAAATCTGACCCAAAATACCTCAAGCCCCGCACTCTAAAGTTGGGAACAGCTTGTCGGTTAGATCTCCCAACTTATCTGATCAACTTCCTAGCTTGTCCAAAGTACTTGCAATCTGGTCTTCAGAAATATTTCCGAACTTGCATAGTACTCAGATTTTTGAAGCAAACGGGACTTAAAATACACCAGGTCTGTTAGGAACAAGAGAGACTGGACTTGTGATTCCCCATCATAAGCCAGCTTATAGTAACAGACGAGATGTAGTATCATACAGATAGCACTATTGCACACTATTTTACTACAAGTCTGTCATTCAAACCAAGAAACTGTGCTTTTCCCTGACAAGCCAGATGCCTTTGAAGTTTGAGTGGCTTAGTTTTTGAAACATGATGGCTTAGCTGATATAAGGTAAACAGGACTCTGGTCCTAGCCTTTTCATTATTTGGAGCAGCCCCTGGACAGGGCAGTGCTGGATTGAGAAGCCTTTTTTTAATATTTCACATTTCGGGAAAATTTTACAGTTTCATTAGTTTCACAGTGTGCCTGGAAAAAAGCAGGCACCGAGACTGACCATAGATACAATTTAAAGGATACCAGAGACAGAACAGAGATCCAGTTGGGTGTGACACATGAAGATATTATGGCCAGGTGGCAGGCGAGAGACAATAGGGTGGCAGTAGAGAGGGGGGAGAGAGAGAGGCATGAGAGACTGAGAGACAGACACTGATGGACATTGTCTAAAATGTTAAAAGTTTCTGGGATATCCATTTAATTATTTCGGAGAAATGTTTCTAATCTTTTCCCCTGGCATTATGAGCTTCCAAAAACTTCTTTATTTTTACTGATGCATTGCTCCATGAAACACATCTTTCTAGACAAAACAGACATCCCAGAAAGTCTAATTGGTTGGGACAATACAGCCCACCGATTCAGTTCTGGAATGTATTTGTGTACGTGGGTGGCAGACATGGGGTCAAATACTTTGAACAGTATTTCAATGCAAATACTTTTACTAACTTTCAAATGCAAAAACTTTTCAAAGTATTTCAAATACTTTCCAATACTGTGAATTATATATTATTGTACATAAACATACTAAATGTGAAAATTGTACCACACATTAAATGGCGATTGAAGATTGTAAAACACATAAATGAAACCTTAAACTAAAATAGAAATTATCCTTAAACTAAAACAGAAATAAACTACAAACAATTTATGGGTCCCCACAAGTTACCAAGACGGGACAGGCACTTTCATCATTCAGTATAGCAAATAATTAACAAATCAAGATAATCAACCAATGAAATTATTTACAAACAGATCTTGCGATTTACACTGTCAAGTCAAGTACACTGACAATTTCATCAATTAGTAGCAACTAATTAACCTATAAGATACAGAACCAACCAACTTAAAGGGGCATGCTGAAGCATGCTTACATTCAGATCTGTGTATAGAATGAAACAAGACCTGTTTATTAGAAAGGCTTTCTATTGACTGGGTCCCCATTCTTTAGCAACTTCATATTTAATAAAATCCCAGCCAACATAAAATGAAATTTCTTCGAATAAAAACTGTCAAAATCTAAGTACCACAACTTGTCTTTAAAAAGCCATAATTTATTAATATTTTTATAAAGTAACATGATTACTGGTGCAGTCGAAACAACAGAAAATTTATGTCTTTAAAATGAAAATACTGCTCGTTATAAACAGGATTTTTTTAACAACTTATAAATGCTCTCAAGTTCAGGTAATTTCTTCACCTCTATGTTTTTCGCGATATTGTTTAATGATTACATCGAAATTTAATTAAAATGAATTCCTTCCATCCATATGGAACCCCTAAATATATTTTATTTATTTATTTGGGTTTTAATGTCGCTTTCAACACATTGTATAGGTCATATCATGAAGGGTAGTTTTATGGGCAGAGGAAACCAGTACATACAGTTGGTCCAAGTTTTGTACTGTAAACTGCCGACAAATGGCAAGCAACTACCAGCTTTCTCACTTGAGGTTGGGCTGAGAATTGAACTAAGACCTCAGAGGTGGGAGGCAAGAGTGTTACCACTCTGTCCCCTTGGACCCATCACCTATATACAATTGAAAATGCAACTATATATGCTAGTATAAAGAGGTAAGGACTACCTTGTTCGTAGACTTGGTTACCTCAGCTATATGTTACTTGCATACCATACATTACTTGGCAAGACCACACATGAAACTGGAGAATTGCTTCAAATGCAAATACCTATAGTACATATGTATTCACACAAGTATTCCCATGATTGTTTTGTTATATTTCCATTCAAGATGCAAACATAACTGAGTGAAAATAAATGACATTCACTGATTTTCAACAGTTTTTGAAGATTTTTCCAAAATATGGAATATACTTTTTTGGGGTTTTTTTGCTGTAAAAGTTGTCTGAAATGTCTATAAAATATAATAATTTCTGTGCTGTGTCCTTGAATCAAAATTAATTGATTTAAACTGTATAAAGTCAAATAATGCCATTAATTCAGCAGGAATTGTCTTTTGTACAACAAAATCTCCAGTTTTATGTGGGGCCGTGCCACGGGTCTATACAAGAGGGGACAGCATTTCGCAGTGGACAGCGTTTCGCCAATTTCTATTGTACTTCATTTAAAACTAACATGTACAGTGATACTGAAGGAGCTGCAGTGTATAACATAGAAAACTATGAAATATATATATCTTGTTACTTTTTAGAACTGACAGTATGCAGGATTATAAAAATTAATAAAAAAGTTATGTGTCAGTGAAGGTGAAATGCTGCCCCACCCCCCCACTTCCCCCCCGTACTGAGTATGTATGATGCTAGAAGTGGTTACCTCGGCTCTACTTTACTTGCGTGTAGAGCCGTGGCACGACCCCACATAGAACTGGAGATTTGCATAAAACACAAATATCATTCAAATGGGAATACATAACTGTTTGTTTCATTTTCTTTAACAATCAGTCACCATGCAAACATGTTTGACAAAAAATAAATGACATTTCCTCATTTTCCAGGGTTTTTGCACCATTTCTCCGAAAAAATTCGAAAATAGTCTTTTATTATAAAAGCTGTGTAAAATAGCATATTGCCTTGCTACTAATTATCACCAGACAGAATTCAAATAGATATAAATTGACCAAAATAAGCATCCAAAGTTTAGCATGTAAGGCAAACCTATTTCTAAAGTTAATAGAACGAATACACAGCAAAGATTTACGTGCAACTCGCAGTCATAGGAAGTCGCTAACTGAAACTTGCTGACACAACTCGCTGACAAGAAATATGTACGTGTGTATATATACATGTTATCTTATTTGCATATGACCGTGAGTTCTGCAGTTTAAAGTATTTGATCATCATCAAGACGTCCATTTTATAAAATATTGTTAGCAAATGCCAGGGGAAATCCGTGACCTCATACCTTCATTAAAGCTTTCAAAATATGTGGCCGTTACTGCAATATAAATGTTTTATTTATTTATGGCGATCATTGGTACCGTCGATAAATGGTTGCAAGGCAGTATATTTTGTACACATACTGTATTTGTTGTGTCTTTGGCATAATGTCAACTGTTTCTAATTATATTAAACCATTTTCAGTCAATTTATCAAGTTTCATTCAACAGAAAAAGATTTCATGCAAATCTCCAGTTCTATGTGGGGTCGTGCCACGGCTCTACTGTAGTGGTGGTGGACCAATTCACGCCCGGGTACCTATTCACGCCCACCCCTAGTGGCTTTCTACCAGTAAACGCCCATGCTGTGATTAATAGTTTGAATTTAAATTATATTAACAGCTTTATATTATATTATTCTATGACCAAATTGTCAAATGACATGCACTTCAATTAATAATTTGAGTGTACTAAGCAACATTTGATAGAAGGTGTCATATTTTAACAATTTACCTCTACTATTGGCTGTTTTACGGAAAACCGGAAATACCAATGAACGCCCATTTTGTAGACTTATAGAAGCATTTGTCCTTGACCTCTAACAAAGAAACATAAGGTACGGGCGTTCACTGGTAGGCGGGCGTTCACTGGTAGAAAGCCACTAAATTTATCCAAAACAATCACAGTTAAACAATAAATCACAAATGTATATGATCAATTTGATGATTATCTATGATATGTGGTAAACACCATGTCCATGAAAAATTATAAATCTTCAAAAAAATTGAGGGTGGGCGTGAATTGGTCCACCACCACTACAGTACGGTACTGCTTCTAGGCATAATTAAGTTGGCCGACATCACCAAATCTTGAAATTGCTACAAATTTAAAAGCTGATTGCAATCATAAATGGTCCATTATTATTACCTTTATGCTTTTTATTCATTTTAAACACTGTACAAAGACTTATTTGGCTGTTTGGCCCAATTAAATTAGTGGCGGCCAACTTATGACAGCGGCCAACTTATGCCTAGAAGTAGACGTGGTTACCTCGGCTCTACTTACTTGCGTGTAGAGCCGTGGCACTACCCCACATAAAACTAGAGATTTGCAAAAAACATTTTCTGTTGAATAAAACTTGATAAAATGACTCAAAATGGTTTGATATATTTAAAGGCAGTTGATATTAAGCCAAGGGCACAACAAATACAATATGTGTATAACATATATGCTATTTTATACAGTTTTTATAACAAAAGAGCATTTTCAAATTTTTGGAGAAATGGTCCAAAAAGTATTGATAATGAGGAAATATAATTTATTTTTTTTTGTCAAATATATTTGCATGTTGACGGACTGTTGAGGTTAATGTAACAAAATAGTTGTGGGAACAGTTGTGTGTATAATTTTAATGGTATTTGTGTTTTATGCAAATCTCTAGTTTTATATGTGGGGTAGTGCCACGGCTCTACACGCAAGTAAGTAGAGTCGAGGTAACCACGTCTAGCCTAGAAGCAGTACACCCAAAAGTACAGCCGAGGTAGACAGATTAATCTGTCTCTCAGCCAATTTTTAAAAGATGGATGTATTGGCGAGAGACAGATGGCACTAGTATGCAAAAAACATAAACGTCCTGAAGGGCAACAAGTGGCACACATCCTGACATTAAACATGTACTAGGCTACCACCTTGAATATCAAGGATGTACGTGCCCTGCATTAAAAGAAATAAATTTTTTGCATAGTTAATGGATGTATTTACCAAAATTTATTTCACTTGCCAAATTTTATCATTGTTTATACAAACAGGAAGTGCAGAAAAAGTGTCTATATTACTGCAAACACGGGGAAATTGTGTTCCTGCATCCAAATGCTTTATACTGTTAATACATATAAGTGGATATTTTAAAGTTTAAAGGGACAGTGATTTTCAGATATTGAATTTTTTTGTGTAGCGAGGAACTCTGTCCCAAAATGCCATCCATCAGTTGTAAAAAGGCATATTTTGGGACAGAAAACCTGATCGGTCTACAGCCGAGGTAACCACGTCTACGGTACCTCGTTCGAATGGAATTATCACATCTTGATTAAAGTACTACATTGTTGTATTTCATTTATATTCTGCAAGAATAAAAAGTAGAAGTACTGGTAAATCTTGGTATTGTGTTTACACACTTACAAAGCGTTCTCACCTGAAGTTTACCTTACCTGACATTACATTCGAAACGAGACCCAGGTGTATCGTAATCGGAAGGCCGTTTCGAAAGAAAGAGGATGCATTTAGTCTGGTTCCCTCTATCTAATACAACTCGGCTAGTGGTAACACACCGACAGAAAGAGAGGAGTCTTAAGGTTAACACATTTCCAGATGTGCTGATGGACCTTGCACAAGAAGAACCAAAGCATACAGGTTGAGCATTTAAGTACTGTAGTACATATTTAAAATAAAAACTTAGCCTTTCTTTTCTTTCGTTTCAAAAAGTGTTTTTTTTTTAAATAAATTAATGTAAAGATTACAACTCAATACTTAACACAAATAGCAAATTGGTATTGAAATTATTGGATCACAACTATCCACCTTAATATACTGAACAATTATCTGTAATGCTAGATCTGATCTCAATTGCTGGTTGCTTCTCAACTGATGGACTCAATTGTGTGTTTATTTGTACACATGGATTTTAATTATAATTGCATTTAATTGCCTAAGGTTCGGGAATAGGTATAAATGTCAGGATATTCTGAGTGAAACCTCTATTGTTTCATTGTTGCTATCGATGTACTCTTACAACAGAAAAAAAAACTAATACACATGTACTTTGTAGAGTTCTAGAATAACTATTTAATAATAATAATGATAATACCTGCAGCTAAATTGGACTAAAAAGACCATACATTAATAAAAGCCATCATTCCTAGGAGAAAAGTTCAAATTATTAACTGAAGTGTGAAAAAGTATAGGACCTGGATGTATCATGAAAAGCATAAATTTAAATACACAGAATCAGACGTCCAACACTAGAATAGCAAAATCCATTAGTTCACTTCCATAATGTTGCCATTGAAAAATGTAATTCATACCCTAGACCCAGCAAGATGTACAAAATTAAAAGTTCAACTGAAATAGAATTACCAACATGGTGCACGAAACTCTAACATAACCTTGAGGAAATATTTTGCACTGTGCAGCCCCAGTTTAGTAGTGAGTGTGGGGTTCATGCAATAGCCAATGTAGTGGAGCATAATTTTAATTAATTCAAACAAAATTACTAACGGAATCCCATGATCTCATATTTCTTTGATAATATTAATGAATTTGGGTGTACAAGTACATACAATTCCCACTATACCTGGTTTAAAGGTAAATTCAGAGAAGACAAAGCTTATATGGATAGGCAGAAAAAAACATTCAAAAGAAAAGTTCCGTAGTACAGCACAACTGCAATGGATAGACACTGAGTTTAGTATTTTGGGTATAACCTTTTCAACTGATTTACACAATATTCCATGCATCAATTATGATAAAGCTCTGGCTAAGGCCAAGAAAGTTACAAATTCTTGGAAGTATAGGAATTTGACTCCAATTGGTAAGATCACAGTTATCAAAACTTTGATATTATCAAAATTTGTACACCTGTTCATGATTATCCCCATTTCAAATATATTTTTAAATAATATTGACAAAATTTTGTACTCATTCCTATGGGCGGGTAAACTGGATAGGGTCTCAAGGAAGGATATTTGCAAAACTAATCTAAAAAGTGGCTTGAAAATGATAAATTTATGTCATTTTGAGAAGAGTTTAAAGCTCAGTTGGCTAAAACTCCTTACCACTAACTATTCCAAGGATTGGTTCAGTGTCTTACAGGCCACTGTTGGCGATATAAATAAGTTATATAGAGTAGGAATAAAGTGGACAAGGACTCTTGACTCCAAACTCAATCCATTTTGGAGTACAATTTTCAAATATGCAGAAGACTTTAGTAACAAACAAAAATTTAAAACAAACCAAGACATACTAAATTCATGCATTTGGTATAATAATGCAATTGGCACTGAAAAAATATTTTTCCCAGATTGGTTCAAAAAGGGTATATATTATGTAGGAGATATTCTGGGTGAAAATGGTGAATTTTTAGAACTACATGAGGTAAATAATAAATACAATACAAATGTCAACTTTTTGAACTTTCATACAATCAGAAGAATTTTAGGCAAATTTATTCGGCAGTTTTGAAGCGACACAGACATTCTATTTCAATGACCTAATGTTCCTTTTCATATGCAAATCTTTATACAATCCCCAAAATGTGGAAGAACTGTGTACCAGACACTTAATGAATGTGATGAGGCCCCCTCAGAATGTGAACAAAAATGGTGTCACAGTTTACATTTTGGCCATAGTATGAATTTTTGGAAGCAAATTTATAAAATTATTTTCCAAACAATATATGACAATAACCTGATATGGTTCCAATACAGAATTGTAAGGAGAATCCTTGGTACACAAAAACACTTGTGCAAAATGAAAATTTCAAACAATGAGGCATTTCGCTTATGTGGCCAAGACTGTGAAATTATTAATCATCTTTTTGTGGATTGCTGCAGAGTAGAAAATCTATGGAAACAAATGCAATCCTGGATCAAGACTGAAATGTATTTTGACCTAAATCTTGGTGACACAGAAAAAATTCTAGGCTGTGCATTTATGGAGCATTCCTTCTGGCCATTAAATTTTATTTTAATCATAACTAGATATTATATTTTTATGTGTGCAAAATACAACAAAGAAATATACTTCTCTCAATTGCAGAAATTAATTAGGTCAAAATATACTGAGCAAAAATTGCTGTACCAATGTACAAATGTAATTCTGTTGTGGACGGTTTTTTAAACATGTTCATTTGTGACTTTTTTGTACTGATATGTATATGATTTTGAAGACAATAAAAAAGGATGGAAAAAAAAAACTTTGGTACTAACAACATCAAAATTAATTTGGCTACATCTAAATTTAATTCTTAATTCCTATTCTCACCTGCCCTAAGCGATCTTCAATTTTGTCAAAATTCTTTTGCCTTTATTGGACTTGTATGCAACAGTCTGCATCACTGGGGTGTGGCACATGGCTGCCTATGGAAGGGGCTCGACAAGGGGTGGGGAGAGGCCTGCTAGTTAACGTATCTATTAATCTTCCCTTGATTCATGCCAGAAGAAATGGATTTTAGAGCATTTTAATGGTCTCTGTTACCTTTGGCCTGTGGACTCAGCCTGGAACATCAACACACTCTTTACTGTGAGATATTTGGTCTACAGGAATCAAAAGTTGTCTCTTACCCATATCTGGCGACTGGTCAAATGTGGTGTTTCCTAGCCAGACTTCATGTGGTAAGTGTGCCATAAATTGTCCTCTTTGAGTGGAACCACTTCTTGCAGGCCTCTTTGTCCATCAAATAGCCAGACAACATAAATTTATCCCAGAGTATCACCTGATGTCTGTTTGCAAACTTGTGAGTCAGTGATTCTTTGGCAGTACTACCACCATACACATAATTGTGTCTGTTAGACCCTTTCAGTAGTTAACTGTGCACACATTTTTGCACAGTGAGACCAGGTAAAAATAAGGTGTAACTCAGTGGGCCTCTGTTTGGACACAGGGACTAAAGGTTACACACTTTTAGTGGGGTTGTATTGACGGTGAGGGACAGTCAGCCACTTTCAAGCTTGCTACTCTTGCACAATCCTGAATAAGGTATTTGGCAGTGACTGAAGGCTATGTTTCTGTGACAATTTGATTGTTGAAGGTTTCCAGGTGAAATACTGATCCAGGCGACAACCTTATTTGGAAATAGATACATCTTTATTTGGGTGGTAATTTTTAACCATAACAAAACTTTGGAGCAAGAACAATATTTCTTTTTACTTTATACTTGTGAGATTTATTTTCTTGCCCATGTTTCTCCAACCATCAAAAATCATCCTTAGCTAAGGAAGTGTTACAAAATTATGGCCCTATTTCTAATCTCAATTTTATTTCAAAGATTCTCAAAAGGGTAGTAGCTGTCTAGATTCCAACCCACCTGGATGATGGCGGCCTTATGACTGTGTTTCAATCTCCGTACAGAAAACATCATTCCACAGAAAGCGCCCTCCTTAATGTTCAAAATGGCCTTCTCCTTAATATGGATAAAAGGTCTGTCACAGCCCTTACCCTCTCTCCACTGCTTTTGGCATAATAGACCACACCATTCTCCTTGACAGAATCAGCACATACTATAGAATTAGTGAACTGGCACTTGACTGGTTAAAATCATACATGTTGGAAAGGATACATTCGTTAAAGGTAGTTAGGACTCTCTCACACCCTGCTGAGCTCCAGTGTGGCCTGCCCCAGGGTTCTGTTCTTGGTCCAATTATATATTCTCTCTATGCAAACCCAATCAGCTCAATCATTCACTCATACATTAATATAAAGTACCATTTCTACACCGATGATGCCTAGTTATATATAATACTCTCACCAGCAAATTTCTCTAATTCTATATAAACACTAAGAAACTGCCTAAATTATATTCAAAATTCCATGTTCCAAAATAAATTAAAACTAAACCCTGACAAAACTTGTCTTGTCTTATCTTGATAGGCTTCGAAAACCACTGTAAACAACTCCTTCCACACATCCCAATCAATATTCTTGTTGATCAGGTCTCACCAGCACAAAGTTTCAAGAACCTCGGAATGGTGTTTGATTCTAACTTAGCTCTTTCAGACCAAGTGTCACAAGTCATAAGATCTACCAGAGTCTATGCTAGAGATCTCTACAGAATTCATCCCCTTCACAACCTTAAAATATCAGTCCTTTTAGGAAATGCTTTGGTCAGCAGCAGCTTGGACTACTGCAATTCCCTGTTTGTATCAGTCACTGATTTTGAGTTAAGAAGATTGTAGCATGTCCAAAGCTCACTTTCCAGGGTTGTCACTCATCCCTCTAAGTTCTCAAAGCCTCTTACCCCTAAATTGAAAAAAAAACTCCATTGGACCCCAGTCAAGTACAGGAAACAATTTCAAATAGGCCTCATTACATACTCTGACAAAACAAAGACACAGAGAATATTCGTTTGTGCTCTCATAAGCACACCAGTTTTTGAGTGATAATAATGATTCAGATATGACACGGTCAAAACCCTTGCTACTGCATGCTGAACAGCTTGATTAAGTTTTATCACAATACAGTATAGAGAAAAGGAAGAGGCGTGCAAAGCAGGTGATGTTTGTTGAGAAAGAAGATGCTTTAATAGATTGGTTCAGAGAAACACCATGCCTTTACTAGAATTGTATGAGAGAGTACAGAGATACACAAAAAGAAGTAGGATTTAGGTTGAGAAAGCAGCTGAGGTTGAAATGACTGATGACCTTTTCTTTATAATTTTTTTTCAAGATTCTTAAAAAAATTAAATACATTAATAACATAACAACAAATAACAAATCTATGTACCCCCATGACATACATTAAGTCAGTATGTGTGTATATGCTTGTTTTTTTCTCTGTAATTTCAGTTGAAACCTCTGACTACACAGAGTGAGCTGCAGCCAAGGGCACGTCTTCTGATACAGTGAATGACCCAGTACCCCCTTACTTGTACATCAGTGTTCTACCACTGCTTCTGCTTTACCTGATGATGCTGAGGAAGGGATTTTGGTGGGATCCATTGACCAGTTACCACCTCCGTCGAGTAAGAAGTCCAAGAAGGAAAACAGACACTGAAGAGATTCAGAATCTCTTGAAGACTGGCAAAAAACATATGCAGAAGACTATTGAACTGATTGACAACACCTGGTCTGCTTCTACTTCTGATGTGAAGAGGTCCTGGTACCTTTAGATGGAGGTATCTTACAAGGACATCCACCAGTCTTTGAGGACGTCCTTCCAGGACCATACTTAGCAGATGATTATGCAGTACTTGGATCAGTCTGCTGCTATCCAGCAGGCTGCAGATGGGCAGTTGTAGTGGTACGTGTTGACCTATTTCCTGACAGCTGGTACCTTGTCTCTTTAATAACAGAAGTCCACTGTTGCCAGGGTGACATCCCCTAGACCGTCAGCTGCTTCTGGGTCTCAGATAAGAACTATCATGACAAAACCCCCTACAAGCTTGTCTCAATACTCTTTGACATACCTTGGGAATATATCTTTCAACCTTCCCGGAGGTGCCACTGCTCTGTATGTAACCCAACTATCCTACATGAGGGTAACTAGTAACTTATTGTACTGGTTTTTTTTTTGCTTAGAAAATGAAAGGCACAGAACATTGGATTTATGGGCCCAGGTTTAGCTGATGACACTGAAATGATGTACATGTTGGATTTTAAATTCTGTATTTTTTACACTTTGTTTCTTGTTGATATAGCTCACTGATAAATTTGTATAAATTTGGTAACAGATATTAGCCCAACTTATAATTTGCACACATGGTTTTTATTGTTGAAATTGAAATATTATTTTCTTATTTTTCTACTAAAATGTAACTTCTTTTCTTTACCTCATTATGCATTGATAAGATTAATCTTAATTCCCTTATTGTTCCAAAACTCCGTCTCAGTTAGTTTGTCAATGGGACGGTCATTAGGTGTCTATTGTTCAACCAATGCTTTCAACTTGATTTGTTTCACTTGTGGGAAGTGATTAGGCAACTGGATTAGATTGTGATATATTGATTGTTTCAACATTTCTTTTAAGGCGATTGGTTTGACTGTGTGTGACTTGGTAACTGGATTAGTCTTAGATTTACCTTTTGTTCTAGCATTCATTGGAACTTGATTTCTTTCAGTTCCTCCTCTTTATGCAATAGGTAGATTTCCTCACAGATCTCTGGCACAGAGGGAGATTGTGTTCGAATCCACTCGAAAGGTACACATCAGAATCATGTAAGAGTCCCTTGTGGCCAGGTATCTCAGGGTAATGGCTATCTTCAACCCAGCTGGTAGTGACTCACGAAACCTGCTCTTGTTCTTCTGAATTACAGGTTCATCTCTTTCAACCAGCTCTCTAAACAGTTCTGGAGACAATCTCACACAGTTTCTGAAGCCATATAAGTCCGAATTCATCGGCTGATCCATCAGAACTTCATACTGCCCAAAGAGTGGCCTCTCCAGTACCCAGTTTCTAACCTAACAGAAGATGAACTGCAACATTTTGCATGAGTCTATCATTCTGCAGTTACAGAAATCCCACCAAGCAGTCTTAATCTTTAAGCTGGCTGGATATTCATAGCGATATATGTTGGTGGAACTGCCAAAAAGAAATAATTATGGTCCACTGTGATGTAAAGTTTTATAGGTGTTTGGGGGCCCATATTCCAATGAGATATGAGTCAGTAACAGTAGCACAGCAGTACTACAAACATAATCACCGACAGGCAACTTCCATTAATCTTCAATCACCTTATGTCACCGTTGGAGTAACAGATAATACCAAAACATATCACAACCTAGAACAGGTGTAGCACCACAGTGGTCTACCATTGGACAGTGTTACGGGTAGTGGCAAATGTTGTATAAATTCCTTTGCACCATGAGACAGCAGCAAAATAGAAAATTTAAGAAGTAAATTAAATTTGTATAAGTTAACACCTTTCCTAAGAGATTAATACCATTCGCCCGGTGCAAGGAGGTCCTGCCAAATGCCAGAAAAAGATGCCCTGCATTGCCTGTAGTAGAAAAGGCCATCGTGCCGCCCCCACTTGCTAGGGGGGGCCTATTGTCTCCCTCACTCGCCAGGTGGCCAGTGACGTCACTTCCTCTTTTTGTTTGAAAATTTAACCCTTTCTGACCCCAGTAAGGTAGATTTGCGGGTTGGTGGGTGGGACTTTCCCATCTGTTAGGTAAGATATTAACTTATAAAAAATTAGTTTACTTATTAAATTTTTTACTTTATTGTGTTAATATATTTTACCTAACAGACTAATGCCAGAATAACTACCAAAAGGATGTTGGGTAGTTTACTGGAGCGATCAGATAGAAATCTTTGAGGAATTTAGTCAGAAAAAAACTTCATATTAGGTTCTGACTGATCAGTCGGTTACTAGACCATATACCCCCATTTTTTTCACCCCTTAATGAGGAGAGAGGGGAGAAAGAGTTCAGTCCCTTGGGATTCCCAGAGAAAGGACAGTGGGAAACAATGACAGAACTAACTCTAGTGGAGCCAGGTGGAGAGGTTCTGTAGAATAGGGCATCCTTAAAAGTTTAAGACACATAAGCATATGACTAATGATACAACCCATCACCCATTGTGCAATCAGCTATTGGCAAATACGCTGTACTGCCACTATGGGACCCAAATGAGATCAGGATCAGCCCAGGCAACATCCTTCAAGTAGAACTATGTGAAGGTGTTGTCTAAACATCGTCGGCCTTCACCTGATGCACTTGCAGTACCTCCTGGTCCGACAGCTTGTAACACAAGACAGACTGCTTAATCCAAGAAGAGATTGTAGCAGGGGAAATATCCCTGTCAAAATTCTTCTTAAAGGGACAAAAACTAGCTGCTTCTTGTCACTAAGGTCCTTGGTTCTGCCAGATAATAGCAAAGTGCTGTGACTCGACAGAGAGAACTTTTTTCATTTAGAGACTTGTCCAAAGTGGGAGCACGGCAGGGATAACCACTGGAGCCACACTATCTAGACCTCACAAGCCAGTTGGTTCTTAGTGAGAATACTGGGGGAGGGGTAAAGGGAGACTTGAGAACAGTCTTGAAAGTGAGGTGTTTAAGGGAATCCTTCTTAAGCAGTTCCAAAGGCTCATTAGTCAACTGGTGTAACACAAGGGATGGGCTCCAAGAGGGAATATCTCTGTATATCTGATCTCTGTATATGAAAAGTGTCCAGTAGTCTAGTAAGGTTCTCATCCTTATTTATTTCGACTGAGGAATGGCCCACCATATCAGTTATGGCAGTCCTGTATCCATCTGTAGTGGAAGGCTGAAGTTTCCTTTCCTGGAAGAGGTAAACGAGGACATTAGTTATTTGAGTTATAGATGGCGCTTTAACATCCACCTGATTCGATCCACAACATTGAACATTCTTTTCTTGTAGCCACTACTGTAGATGTTTGTGAAGGGACTTGGGAATAAGGATAAGCTTTTCCAAGGACTCTGGAACGTGCCAATTTGACTTGAGGTACCACTGGATAGTCCTTGTGCAGATGTCCTGAGGGAACTTGCTTTTTCAGTGTCCGTGAGAAGGCCTACTAGAGACATCAACTGTCTCACCGTGCACTGTTTCTATTTTAGGATTCCTATCTTTGAGTTCAGGGCTTCCCATCTCTCTGGGCCTGAGTAATCCTTGCTTCAGGTTGTACTGATATTCTATAAAAGTTGAAGACCTGTTGAGGTATTAGGTCTGACTTTTGTTGGTTGACAATCCAGCCCAAGTCCTGGCATAGAGCCAGAAGAAACTGGATATGTTGGTGACATGTTTCCTCGTCCTTTGTCTGGATGAGCCAGTTGTCTAGGTACTGGTGAATCCAGATGTGACAATTTGAGCCATGAGTTTCACCTTCTACAGTGAACTCCATGGGAGAAGTGGAGAGGCCGAAAGGCAGAGCTGTGAACTGAAAGGTCTGATTTTGACAGTGAAACCTTAGGTATTTTCGAGAGCCGTGGGTTATGGGAATATGAAAGTAGGCACAATTCAGAGGAGACCCAATCTGCTGTTTGCAGTGACAGCCTTATAGACCCTGGAGTTTCCATTTTTAAACTCTGGACCTTCAGAAACTTGTTTAGAGAGTTGAGCACCACTTTTTGGCTTGCGAACTAAGAAGAGGTGATGGTAAAAAGCCAGACAAGATTAAACCTTGACCATTTCTATGCTTGTTTTGCAAGAGTGAATGCAAAGCCTGTTCCTGAGGGGGTTTGCATGTCCGCGTTTGACTGATGGGATTTGGGTAAGAGGAGGTTTTACCTTGAAAGGAAGGTTGTAACTGTTTTTCAGTATGGACACTACTTTTGAGCTTGCACCCTGGGAGGCCCATATTTTCCAAAAATCTCTCAATGGCCTCCCACAGCTAGATTTTGAGCAACACTGTAAACATTTTCTACAACAGAAACAGAACACAAGTGATTTACAAAAGAAGCATGCTTTACAGGCTTTATTTTGACCTTTTCCACTGCAGGGCTTACTCCTTTCTGTTTCGGGTGCTCTTAAAAAACACAAATGTACAAAAGTACAAGAATTGCAACATGAATGTAATTTACAATGTCTCTTGTTCTATCAACTTATTAGTCTTAACTGAGTCTAGTACGTCTCAATAGTGTCAGAATCATTTTGAACCACATTGAGAGTTTCAAGAGTGTCATTTTTCAAAGAATTATCAATCATAATTGTCTCAGAATCACAAGGAACAACACTCTTAACTTTGTCATTAACAATGTTGACCACACTACTATATACACTGTCATCACACTCCATAGTCTTAGAGGGAAATGTATCCTTGACAACACTACTATGCACAAAGTCAGCACACTCCATAGTCTTAGAGGGAGATGTATCCAACAGTATTTGTCACTTATTTGGTTTGTTCTTTCCTCTGAAAGAACCACAATTTGAGGATGCTGAACCTCTACTCCTGCCTCTGGTGAAGTTTGATCTGTTTCCAAAGTTTTCGCAGTACAGGCATATCCTGAGACTGATCCATATCCTTGGGAGATCTGTTCTTGGTTCCATCCTTGCGGTGCGACCAAGCCTCATGGTAAGGTTGTAAGTGGTTGCCACCGCGGCCACCCCAAACTGGATTGGGGGAGTGTAGACCCGCTTCAGTCTAGCAATATCTTTCTCTGTCTTAGCGATAATGGCGACGGAGGGAGGGTTGTTTCTTGGGGCACACCATGTGTCTGGTTTGACCCCCCAGTTTGACATGTTCCAGGGTTTGAATCACAAAGAAAAATGATGTTAGAAGCCTGAACAAAGATGATATATACCATGTGTTGTGTGGATTTGTCCATTGCAAAAATGATGTTCTGTTGGAAGGCAGAGAGATCTCTGAGTTCCATTAGAACTTTGTCCGTCTTCTATGAAGACTTGCCCTTACTGATGGTATCGGAGTAGAAAATCTTGATGTGTTCCTGCATATCCTCATGGACTTTATTAATGCACCAGTTAAAGGCGGCAGCTTGGTTGGCGATGATTGTGGCTTCTTTGAGAGATTTTTCCTATTTTCACAAGGTCTCCTGTGAAATAGGTCTAGAGACCGGGGAGATTCCACTGAGTGTCTCAAAGATCCTGGTGAAGGACCTGTTAAGTGGGGAAACTTCCCAAGACCATTTGTTAACAGATTTCCCTGGTTGAGAGACTGAGGGATCTGGAGATCTGGAGGTTCATTGCATACCACTTGATCTGAGGCTTTGGAGGTTAGATAAATTGAGCCAGTTCCTATCACCCATTCTACAGACGTGGCCTTGAAGGAGGTAAAGGTTGATTTGCAGGCATGGGGACCAACACTTTGCCTGTGGGGTGAGACCTGCTGCCTGTCCAGGGGTTGTCCTGATGAGAAGGGCAAGCATACTCAAGCTCTCGGATGAAAGACCATTTCATGTAGGATCTAGCCACACAAACTGTCTCCCTATAACTCTGGTCTTCACTAGGGTGGATTCCAAATTGGCTGGGTCAGCTTCTGAGCAAGATTGTGAGACAAGATACTGTTGGAAAAATGAGGCATCCTGGAAGGCGGTTCCATCACTGAGTAAAACCTATAACCGCAGGACGTACCAGCTGTAGTGTGACTTGGGTATTAAACTCTTGTAAATAATTATGTATACTAGTAGCCGAAATTCTTGCTATAAGTATCTGAAATAATACAGATATAAAGGGCATCAGCCTAATGAAATAGAGATGAAGATAGCGCAACTGACAGATGATACTACCCTTTTTTGGAGGATTTTCAGTCAGTTCAATGACCTATCTCTCTTTTGAAAGATTCTTCTTACTCCGGCTTAAAAGAAAATTTAGAGAAATCTGAAATTATTCCAATTGGTTTAAATTCAACATCTAACCAATGACTTAATAAGTTTAAATACAACCAAGGTCCATTTAAAACCTTGGATATTTGGTTCTTGTATGATAAAGATGAATCTGTAAAATTAAATTATCAAGAAAGACTGAACAAAATGAAAGTGCTAACAATATATGGTCTTCAAGAAACTTGTCATTAAAAGGCAAAGTAACAATCAAAAAAATCATTGATTTTAAAACAAGTGTCTTTTCTATTCTCTGTTCTGTTTACACCAGACCAAATTTTAATGAAATCAATAAATCTATACATGTATTTCCATTCATGTGGGGTAACAAAACAGTGAAAGTAAAGAGGGACACAATCATAAGAGATGGAGGCCTGAAATTTCTGTTCATAAAACACCTAAGATATCTTGGATAAAACGACTCTCAGATATGAGACAAAATAAGTGGAAAACCTTAATGTTAGATTTGTTGAATTTGAAATTCCCACACCTAAACTATAAGCTACCACTAAATCAAAGAATTGCAAATCTGCCTTTCATAAGCAGGTGTTAGAAAACTGGATACACTTTAAAATGTTGAACCAAGCACAAAATGTAAAGCTCTTAAAGAGTATATTTTAAACTCTGCTTTCATACAATCGGAAGGAAGCAGTTTGACATGAAAGATGTTTGGTCTGTGCAATACCACTAAAATTTATGAAACAAAGATAATTGATATCATAAATATAAAAGGGAAACCATGCACAATGAAGATTTAAACAGTATTACTCAATTGGATAAGAATTTAAACTTTTTACAACATCTAAAATTAAAAAATAGGGAGCACTTCAAAAATTTTTAGCTAAAATTACACAAGATCAAAGAGCAACTGGAGTAAATAATAGACTACCAAACAAAATATATGGGAAAGTGAAAACAAAATTGCAAGCAATGGTAGAAAAAGCCACCAGAGATATATCAAGAACTAATCAGAAATTATGTGGTAATGGGCTAAATTTATACCAAGACCCCCTTTTTAAATGTATAAAGTACCTCATACTAATAGGTAAATGGCACATAAACAAAGTTAAAAATTGCAAAAAGGAAATTTAGATTTCTGAATTAATAATTTTCAAATCTAAGCTACATGTTCCACACAACATATACAATACGAAGAATCAGTTTGACACATGAGAGACACATTTTTGCACTTATACGGGTTATTGTGAGTACATTTCTTTATACAAACTTGGTACAATGCATCACCAGTATGTTCGTATGTCAAGTCCTTTTTTGTGTGTGCATCATGTCTTTGTGTGTATGTGTGTGTAAAACAATAATAATGTCCATTTCGTTTGTATGTGTAACTAATACCTACCTATTACTCTTTTCCACTGTTATACTGTATACTTTTTTTGTAAATCTTTACAGCTACAAATAAACAAGAGGAGAGTGCCCGTAAACAGGCACTGTGTCAGCTGACTGAGTGTTTTTGATTTGTGAAGGTGATTAGAGGACAGAATAATTATCAGGAAAAGGGCTGTACAGAAATACAGTAAATGGTAACCGAACAGCAAGTTCGAAAGAAATTCCGAAGCTGACAGAAGAAAAGGATAAAAAAAGTTGTGCCCTGTAAATGGTATTATGAAGGAAAATAACAAGGTAATTGTTTAAGTGTAAAAAATAGGTTAAAACATATTTAAAGAAATACTACAAATGCAATATCCTCGTTCGACCTTGAAGAAGGGGTCCAAGGTCAAATCTAACCACACAAATACATTCTCAGCCCATGATTTCCTATGGTTTACCATTCCAAACCTCTAGGACCAATTATAAATGAGTTATAAGCACTTTTAAGCTTGGCTGTCCTCATTTGACCTTGAAGGAGGGGTCCAAAGGTCAAATCTGACCATACCAAAAGATTCCGAGCCAATGATTTCCTATGGAATGGTTTACCATCCCAAATCTCTGTCACCAATAACAAGCGAGTTGTAGGCACTTTCAATTTTCGCTATCCTCATTTGACCTTGAAGGAGGGTTCCAAGGTCAAATCGGACCATATCAACAGATTCACAGCCCATGATTTCCTGTCTGTTTACCATCCCAAACCTCTGGGACCAATAATAAGCGAGTTATAAGCACTTTTAAGTTTGGCTATCCTTGTTTGACCTTGAAGGAGGGGTCATTGAAGGTCAAATCTGACCACACCAAAAGATTTCCACCCCATGATTTCCTACAGGTTGGTTTATCATCCCAAACCTCTAGGATCAATAATAAGGGACAACATTTTATGGTTATTAATATATACTGCAAACTTAAGAAAGCTAGCTATAATATTTTTTTTCATCAGAGCAGTAATGGTGAAATCTCTCTCTACACACTGCGGCTATCCAGTGGATACAATGATTTACCCAACAGTGAGAACCTGAAAGTAGCTATTGCTCAGCTATGCCATGACATAGAGGTCTGCAATTTCACTATGTTATAGCTGACCAAAAATTCTGTGAATAACATATTTAACAAATTACTCTAAATGTAATAGTTTTCAAGTTACAACTGATTTACTCAACAGTGAGAACCTCAAAGGAACTATTACTCAGCTATGCAATGAGCTACATGTCTGAAATTTTACTATGTTATATAGCTAACCCAAAAGTAGGTGAACAACATATTTAAGCAAACTACTGTAAATGCAATAGTTTTCAAGCTACAACTGATTTACTCAATAGTGAGAACCTGAAAATAGCTATTGCTCCGCTATGCCATGAGCTATAGGTCTGTAATTTCACTATGTTATAGCTGACCCAAAAGTGGGTGAACAATATATATTTAACAAAATACTCCAAATGCAATATTTTTCAAGTTATAGCTGATTTACTCAACAGTCAGTACCTGAGAATAGCTATTGCTCAGTTGTGCCATGAGCTATAGGTCTACAATTTCACTATGTTATAGCTGACCCAAAAGTAGCTGAATAACATATTTGCACAAATTTCTGTAAATGCAATAGTTTTCCAATTATAACTGATTTACTCAACAGTGAGAACTTCAAAGTAGCTATTACTCAGCTATGAAATGAGCCACAGGCCTGAAACTTCACTATGTTATAGCTGACCCCAAAATAGGTGAATAACATATTGAAACAAAATACTCTAAATGCAATAGTTTTCAAGTTATAAGTGATTTACTCAACAGTGATAACCTAAAAGTAGCTATTACTCAGCTATGCCATGAGCTACAGGTCTGAAATTTTACTATGTTATAGCTGACCCAAAAGTAGCTGAATAACATATTTATACGAAATCCTCTAAATGCAACAGTTTTCAAGTTATAAGCGATTTACTCAACAGTGATAGCCTAAAAGTAGCTATTACTCAGCTATGCCATGAGCTACAGGTCTGAAATTTCACTATGTAATAGCTGGCCCAAAAGTAGCTGAATAACATATTTATACGAAATTCCCTAAATGCAATAGTTTTTAAGTTACAAGTGATTTTACTCATAATGGAAGTTACTGAAAAGCCCAAAAGTAGCTATTACTCACTTAGCTATTGAGACAGACACCCAACTTACTCACCATATTGTAGCTATGAAAAAAGTAGCTGAACAGCATATTTTCACAAAATGCTGTAAATGCAACACTTTTGAAGTTATAAGTGATTTAGTGCATGATTTCATGAATTTTAATGCATTAAAAATTATTAAAAAAATTTATTTAAAAAAAAGTAAGACAGATCCAGGTCTCATACTCACACAAGAGAATCTACCTCTGGCCTAGTACATATATGCAAGATATGAGAGAAATCCCTGCAATAGTCACTGAGAAAATTGTGATAAAAAGTTGAAATTTTCACACTTTTGGTGGGGGTACCCCCCTTGTAATGTCTCTAGCAAACAGACGAACAGACAGATTTGCATGCATGAACAATTTTTCATCCTCGATAGATAAGGTATCTTTTAAAAAAAACAGCATGTCTCTAGGCCTGGTAGTTTGGGAGAAGAAGTTGTTCACGCGGACGCGGACGCCCACGCCACAGAGTGATGACATAATGTCAGCTGACTGACAAGTCAGCTGACATAAAAATGAAGAAAATGCAATAAAATTGAATGAACAGCATAATGAAACACAGGATATATGATAGAAATCTTTATTAGTGGAGAACAAAAAAACTAAATCAATAATGTCCAACAATCTATGAGCACTTAAAAGAGGAAGAACAACATACATTGAGAGAGGCTTGTGTAAATTTAGGATGCGTGAACAACACAAATTAACAGCCAAGATTAATAAGTTAACGTCATTTATACACCACATAGAGAGGTTTATTGATAAAAAAAAAGATTGAAAGACACATTGGGCAACCAAAACCTTCCAAACTTTGCTGTTCACTTTCTGTTACAGGATGGGAGAGACGAATATACAGCATACTTCATGGCTTGCGGCAGTCAAAAAAATTAAATAATTTTTACATTAGCTTATAATGTTCATTTATTACTTTAAATCACTCTGATAATAAATTTAAAGTCATAAAAAATCACAACATAAATTACTATAATATTTGTCAGTTTTTTAAATATGTTGTCAAGAGCTGGATTTGAACCCATCCCCACAGAGGGAAAGCCTACTGTTAACCATTAGACTGCTGATGTCCCTCTGATAGAATAGGATTTTCCCTTATAAAGCATGAGATGGTGAAGGAGAAATTGGAGTAAGAAATAATACACAAAAATATTAAAGAATTATTTAAGAATTTAAAATTTGCAGATAATAGTGAAAAGTATATAATCTCAACAAAATATCTGAAATTTTCAGATGGCATTTAAAGGTTTTCATAAAATGTACTTTTTACTTGTAAAGTTTAATAGTCTAAACAAAACACTATTTACCACACAATAAGGTAATTAGATATCACATGTAAATGTGTTTTCAGTTCTTGGTTATTTTGTTGTGAATAGCTGTAATTAGTCATACTTCAAAAACAACATAAACTAGATTGCGCCAACTCACACCAACATATCCCCAGATAGGCCATCTCTCACACCATAGGCATTCATTAGGTATATTCTATCCACTCATTTTGTGAGATTCACAATGGTTATATATCATTTCATTTTTGACCAATCTTCTTATCAGGATAAGATTGATCTTTTCTCAAAGTATTTAAATGGTTTATTGTACATTCTAAAATAGTAGCACAAAAGTTTTGTAGAGACTGTATGTCTTTACTGTATTAGTTCAGATAAAATATCATAAAAAATTCCCTGGGTGGGTATTTATGTACCTCATACACAGTTTAAATGTTTACTAAAAAAATTGATTCTGACACAGACAAAAAGTATATTATATTCTAAGTTAAGATATTAGGTGGGTGAGCCATATAGTTTGCAAGGTAGAGGGCTTAATGTGACAAAAAGTGCATATAATTGGTCCTTGTGAATAATCTTTTAGATCTAAAGGATACTTTAAAATTTAAGCTACAGAGCTAAAATTGGCCACAAAGTATAGATGGTAGGAAACACCTTGTTTTTTTGTGGAAATGTATTGTGTATTATTTCTAGAACCTTCTGGTCTGTATTCTTTAATGCTTTCTAGAACCTTCTATATCTCCAGTATATAAAGGGTTGAACAATTGGTCTCAGTGTGTTGAGTTGGTGTGCTATACGGACTGCTATACTGTGAACCACTATATTTCTGTGTCAAGTGGATATAAACTGGTTATATTCATTTTATGGAAAGCTCATTGGAGTGAACTGGGTATAATTTGTTGATCTGTCCCAGTGGATATGATATTTGGATATTGTTTGTATCCTGGAGTGGATAGCTTAGTTGCTAAGACTCTCTGAATATCTGAATATGGACATTTTGTGTTAGTCAATGCTGAAGGGATCACAGGATACAGACATTTTGTGTTAGTGGATGACGAACAGATCACAGGACAGATTGCTGGATATTGTGGGCAAATTTAACTGGTAATTACATAGATAGGACTGTGGTCATGTCAGATTGGTTTCATTATTGTATTATTGTATAAATTTTAAATAATTAAGAGTATCTCAGTTGATAGTAATTATTATCTTCATTGTCAAATAAATTTGCTAAGTTCCCAGTAAAACTTTTTGCCTTTTCTTGTTGCTACCGTGCTTGCCCTGTGACCGTAACAAAAAGAACATATTAATATATCATCAGATAATAGTTAGATGAAGAATATAGTGTGAAAGTTATAGGGCTTAAAGTTGGAAAAAAATAATAAAACTGGTCCCTGTGGCCATTTTCAGAAACCTTAAGGTGCCTTAAAATTAAAACTACAACCTTAAGGCAAAGTTATAAGGCAAAATATATGAAAAATGCCCCCAAAAATTGGGTGAAGTGGTAATGGGTCTCATACATAGTTTAAATATCAACCTAAAGCCCTGATTTTTGGTATATGTAAATAGAACATATTAATATACTCTCAGATGAGATGTTCAATCAATGGAAGTACATAGTTTTGAGCTATAGGGCTTAAAAGTGGTAAAAAGTGCATAAACTGGGTCTCTATTGGTATTTTTTGAGACCTTAAGGTGACCTAAAAACTAGACCTACACATCAGAGAACAGATGCAAATTTGTATCCACCGGAAAGAGAACTCACGAAAGCCAGTGAAGCATCGTTTGACCTTGAAGGAGTGGACCGTCCACATTAGCACATGAAAAAAGAATATATTTATGTGCTATCAGGTAAAATTTTAGCCAGGTAAGCCAAATAGTTTTTCACCTACAGGGTATTAAGTGGCCAAAGGTAAAATTTCTGACCTTAATGTGACCAAAACTTCTGTTTTATTGGCAGTTTAAGGTCACCTTAAAATAGGGTTCTAAACTACATGTTTATGGCAAGTTTAAATGAAATCCGTCAGAGTATTTTTGAGTTGTCTTGCACACAAGTCAAAAACCTAGGCAGATGCACGACGGACATGACACCAGTATAACCCATACTTTCATCTGGGGATATAGTAACAGCATAATTTGGATTTAATAAATAATACAGAGAAAAATCCATGTCGATGACCAACAGGATGATTTGTACATAAAGTCATGCAGATGCATGGTAATAATTATAATAACAAACATCAATCATACAGATACATGACAAGAATTATAAAAGAAGTTTGCATAAACATATAAATGCAAAGGTATGTGTATTAATATGGAAGATTGAGATTACAACAAACTTTAATAAGCTAATACCCTACGTAATGGACAATATGCTAAACTGGTTCCGTTAAATGCCAGAAACAGACGTATACCTAGTGTGTATTTGCACAATACTTCCTTCCTTTCTAGACAATGTGATGTCATATCATCTTTTACATTGCCCAAACCTAGATAGAGTGGGGCTGCTTTGGAGGGCCTCTTCATTAGTTTACTAATTAAATTTCCAATTTTATTGCCTTAATAGATCCTACCTAATGGATAATATGCTAGAATAACTACCTGTTGGAAGGTGGGAAGCTTATTAGGGACTTAAGATTGAACTCATAAAAACATTAGTAGTCTGCAAAGGACATCAGCTGGACTCCTTGTTCAATTACCGATGAACAGGTTACAGGTTCCAACTAACCTTGCATCCCCCTTTTTAACAGATCTCCTCTGATGTTGAGGAAGAGAGGTATGAATCCCTGGGGAGGCCTTCTTTGGAAGGAAGAGGTGACTTGTTGGTAGTTTTGAACAGGCCACTGCCACATTTAAGACCCTTGGGTAAGGTGACAGGCTGCTTATTTGTGTATTGGCTAGTGGTGGATTTGCTGGGCAGCCACCTCTGGGCCCAGATGAAAGAGCTCTGAATCAGCCCAAGCCACATCCTTCAAGCAAAAACTGGGTGAAGGTGTTGTGGGATTTCCAGTGACAGGCTGATAATAACTGTTCTAAGGAGACTCCCAATTGGAATGCCTTAGAGGCAGCAAAAGCCCTAACATCATTTGCTTTAACCTGATATAGAGTAAGGGCCTCTTGATCAGAGCTTGTTGGATAGGATCAGTCTGCTTGATCGATGATGAGGAAGTGGCAGGAGATATATCTATTGAAACTTTTCTTGAAGGAGACAAAGACCAGTTCTTTGTTCTATCTGATGTCTGAGGTCCTTTCCACATAGTAGCAGAGCTCCAACTGGACAAAGTGACCTATCATCCTTGAATGACTTGTCCAGAGTTGGGGCCATGGCTGGGATAACCACTGGCGCCACACTGTCTGGACCCTCTTTGGCTAGTTGGTTCTGCAAGAGAAAACTGGGCAAAGGGCAGAGAGACACCTTTGACCAGTCCGTCTGGTGTCTGATGTTTTTATTGAGCCAAGCTTAGATCTTAATCCTGCATGTGCCAAAACCCAGGACTATTTTTATTATGTATTTATACTCAGCGCAATATCTCCATATACTACAGGACTCAAAGAGCTATTTAACCAATCCGACTGTACAGGTACAGCTCCAACTCACAAGTAACTGACATTCCCCTAACTTGAAGATAGAGGCTCAAGGATGACCATTTATCAACGTCCTCGAGGTTCTTTAACCTGCCACCGGGGATAGGACCCAATGACACAGGACCACCATTTTAAGTGGTCATCTGAGCCACTATGTATCTGCCTGTACCTAGGATTGAACCCACGTCCTCTGAGTTCCTAGACAAGTGTGTTACCCGCTAGGCCACAGTGGCAGATAACTACTAATAACTACCTAATTACTGTGGAACCACTTTTCTAAAAATTGCCCACTTTGCTTCACAGACTGATCTGGTTGAGACTCTTTGAGCATCCATAATTTGTGCTGCCACTGCATCAGAGAAGCCTTGCTCCTTGATGGCTGAGGCTCTAGGAGCCAGGCATGAAGTTTTAGGTTCAACAAACTCCTATGTGGAGTCCGATTGAATGAGTCAGCAGGTTGGGCAGGCTGGGCAGGTACAGAGGGATCTGGCTGGCAATGGCCACTAGATACCAGAACCAGGGGCATGTTGCGCCACCATGGAGCAACCAAAACTAGAGTATTGCTTCGCACAAGAAAATGAAATTGTTTTTTGCACAGCAAAAACAAAGCTTCCCAATCAGTATTAATGAGTTTGTAGAAATGACCATCTTCCTGTGTTTAATATGTTTTTCCATTTATGATAAAATGCAAGGTTTCATTGATGAATCTGGTTTGTTTATTTTTTTATTGATTTTATTTTATTTTTTTTTTGCGTTTTATGCAGAAATGCAAGATGGCCGCCAAAAGTAGCGGGAAAACGATTTTTGCAAAGTCGCCAGTAGACTCTGCAGATACCCTACGGGTCAAAAATTTTGTCGAATTGCCCCGTTTCCGAGATAAACACATATTTGTGTTTAACACAGAAATTCAAGATGGTTTGTTTATTTTTTTATTTATTTATTTTTTTTTATGCAGAAATGCAAGATGGCCGCCAAAAGTAGTGGGAAAACGATTTTTGCAAAAAGTCGCCAGCAGACTCTGCAGATACCCTACGGGTCAAAATTTTTGTCGAATTGCTCCGTTTCCGAGATAAACACATATTTGTGTTTAACACAGAAATTCAAGATGGCAGCCAAAAGTGGCGGGAAAACTTTTTCATTTTTTCATAATGCCAATAGACTCTGCAGATAGCCTGCGGGTCAAAAATTTTGTCGAAATTGCTCTATCTTGCTCCATTTCTGAGATAACACGTTTTTGCATTTTATGCAGAAATTCAAGATGGTCGCCAAAAGTGGCGGGAAAAACGGGTTTTCAGAAAAGTCGCCAGGAGACTCTGCAAATACCCTGTGGGTCAAAATTTTGTCGAAATCACTCTATCTCGCTCTGTTTCTGAGATAAACGCGTTAACTTTTTGTGTTTAAGGCAGAAATTCAAGATGACCACCAAAAGTGGCGGAAAAAACGATTTTCGGGAAAAGTTGCTAGTAGACTCTCCAGATACCCTATGGGTAAAAAATTTTGTCGAAATCGCTCTATCTCACTCCATTTCCGAGATAAACGTGTTTTTGCGTTTTATGTAGAAATTCAAGATGGCCGCCAAAAGTGGTGGAAGAACAATTTTTGGGGAAAGTTGCCAGAAGACTCTGCAGATACCCTGTGGGTCAAAAATTTTGTTGAAAACGCTCTAACTCGCTCCGTTTCCGAGATAAACACGTTTTTGCGTTTAACGCAGAAATTCAATATGGCCGCCAAAAGTGGCGGGAAAACGATTTTTGCGAAGAGTTGCCAGTAGACTCTGCAGACACTGCGGGTTAAGAATTTTGTCAAAATTGCTATATCTTGCTCCGTTTCCGAGATAAATGCGTTTTTGCATTTTTGCGAGAAAAATCGTGACGTTTAGTTAACCGTTAATAAGTCGGCCATTTTGTATTGGATCAATTCCAAAGTTAATTACTTCTAGACATCTATGTAACAAACTACATGCCAACTTTCATGTGAATAGCTGAAACGCTTTTTAAGTTATCATCCGGACAAGCACACCCTTTTGAAAAACATGTTTTTGGTCATGTGACTTCTCTGATTGGTTGAAATGTCATGACATCATATTCAGAAATTTTTCCCAGGGCTACTGCATACACCTACCAAATGTAAAGAGAATTCGCTTTATGACTGCAAAGCTATTGCGAAAAGAAAATGCGGATCTGGCGGAGTCGCTTCTCCCATATAGCATCCCTTGCGGGACGCTTAATGATTCTCCTGCATGGGTAGTCCTTCAGCTTTGCCACCACTTTGCCCAGAATGGCCACTGGTGGAAAGGCATATGGGTCTAGATATTCCCAAGGCAGACCGAGTGCATATACTACAGAGGCTAGGGAGTCTGGAACTGATGTCTCAAATTCAGGTAACATGTTGAAAATTGTTACAAACAGGTCTATTTGAGGATGGTGCCACCTGGTGTATATCGGTGGAAGACTTCTGAAAGGAGAGCCCACTCTGGATGATCTCACCTAGCCTGATAGTTTGTCTGTTACCAGATTCAGCCGGCCTGGAATGTGTCGGGCCTTGAGGGTCACCTGTTTCTTGGGACACCAGGTCAAGATTCTCCACAGGAGGCCTACAATGGGCCCAACCTCATGTCTCCTTCCTTCTTTATGTAGGCAACCACTGTGGTGTTGTCTGTTGCCATGAGTACAATATTGTCTGAACAGAGGTCTTGGAACTCTTTAGGGCCAAGAAGACTGCCTTTAGTTCCAGGTTTCAGTACATTGTAATATGCAACTTGCTTTCTGGCAGGGACCAAGTCCCTCTTGCTGCGAGAACTCTTAAGCGAGCGTCCCAGCCTTCTCTTGAAGCATCTGTAAAGATCTGAAGAGCATGACTGAATGGGTGCAGTGGCTGACCCTCTTAGAGCCACCATTTGAAGTCTGGATGGAGGGATTTTGGGATCGGAATCAACTTGTCTAGTTATTCTGGGGTCCTTCAATGATTTTTCAGGTGCCACTGGATTGGCCTCATGTGGAGCCAACCCAGGTGGACTTGCTTCTCTATAGCTATTAACAGGCCTATGAGTGACATGAGCTGCCTGACCCGAAAGTAAGGTTTGGAGTGAAGCTGAATTTTTAAGTTTAAGGTATGCCAACATTCCAAGGTGGGCCTCATCTTGCCCTCTCTGAGCATACTAGTAACCTATGAAATCGAACATCTCCCTGGGGTCCAATTCTGACTTCTCCATATTTACTACCCAACCTAATTTCTGAAACCAAGCTACTACGGTCAGAGTATGTTTGGCAGGACGTGGCTCTGACCAACCAATTGTCTAGGTACTGGTGGATTCTTATAAACTTGTTTTGAACCATCAGTTGGACTCCCTTGATAACCATTGTGAACTCCATTGGAGCAGTGGACAAACCAAAAGGTAGTGCTTTAAATTGGCAGGATTGATCCTGGACACGAAAAACAGTTATTTTCTCGACTGTGGGTTTATTGGGATATGGCAGTAAACACCCTTGAAATCTATGGACATTTCCCCATTTGCCTTTCTGCAAAGGAAGTCCTTATGCTCTTTGGTGTTTCCATTTTAAAGGTTTCTGATTTCAGAGATTTGTTCAGTGAACTCAGATCTAGAATAAGTCTCAATTTTTTGTTGGGTTTTGAAACCCAAAAAAGTCTGTTGAGAAAAGCCAGATATGTCTGATTTTAGACGTTTTCTACTGCATTTTTTTAAGTGCATGTAATGCATCCATCAGGTGGTAACTCTTCTTTAGGACATAGCCATTTTTTATTACTGCAGATCTGGCCAACTGTGGTCGCTTCTGGAAGGGGACAGTGTAACCTTCCTTGAGGATTCTTATGACCTTGCGGCTTGACCCTAGGGCAGCCCAAGTTTTCCAAAACTGCTTCAGTCTTGCCCCTACAGGCAGATTTTAGGCAACAGAGTGGATATTGATGACAAGTCAGACAGGAGACAGCTGAACTACATAGGAAACATGTTTCACATATTTTATTTGTTTCATAATGGGACTTATACCTTTCTTTTGTGGCTGCCTGGCAACAAAAGGTACATGATTCACGGCAAAAAAAATCTAAATTTAAAGTCTCTGTCCACAAAAGTCTCTGTCTTCCCGGCCATTTCTACACAGCCCCATTGTGGAACAAAGTAATTGTCATTTACCAGAACTGTGACTCTTGGTCGGTAGCTGTGAATAGTTGAAGACCTTGTCTTGGCCTCATTTGCTCTGAACCCTGTTGCTGAGTTGTTTCCATGTTGGTGGCCAGTGCCCAGTGTGCTATTGGCTGATGGATAGTAAGGGTGGTAACTGTCAGACTTTTAGTGAGATCCACCAGAGTTTGCTTGCTTTTAGGGTGGCTAATATCCTCCTCTGCCTTGGGGATAACATCATCGGGAAACAGTGAGGTCATATGAAGAGGTAAGTTTCTAAGAACTGCCAATGTGTCAACCTTGACCCCATGCCAGACAAGTTCCTTGTAACTGTCAAATCTGAGCAGAGTGACATTGGCCATATTAATAAACACAAAGTCTGACATGTCCTGCATTTTTCTAGCCATAGTTGCTTCCCTCAAGCTTTAGAGGCCAACTTCCCTTTGGTTTTCATGATGTCTGGATATTGAGAGCTAGCACTGACAGTTCAAGAGGTAGACAGGGGGTTAACACTGGTAAAGGTCACTGACTGGGAAACAAACCTGGCTGTCTAGTTGGGCAGCCTGGAGTACTGGCATCTCACTGGAGCCAGTTACAGAGTGTCGATGAACATCAAAGCAACAGAAGTAGTTGGTTTCTGACTGGTAGACTGGCTGACCGGTCTGGTAGTTTGAATCACTGGCACCTCAGCGGGACCAGTAACTGGTTTGAAGAAGGGTCCATCTGAAGAAAGCCCACTGACTGGTGGCTGTTTTGGGGTGATACTGGCAATGAGTTCTGCTGGAAGGAATTCTGAATGGTAGCAGGTTGATGAGTTCTAGCAATCAACATTGCTTCTAGTCTTGAGAAACTCTTAGACCAGTTTTAATCCAGTGCCTTGATGTCTTTAGATACCGTAGAACTGGATGACTTAGAAGACTTCTTCTTGGTGGGTTCTTTGGTTGGTGTAGCTTTACCCTTGACAGTAGCCCCTTAATGATCAGAAAGAGTGCCCTTGACCTCCACAAGGATTTGAACAGACCATTGGTCTACAGGCAATGAGATTGGACTGGACTTCTTTTCTTCTCTTTCCGTGTCTTATACAAGGAGGTGGCTAGTTCTGACTTCTGATCAGAAGTCAAACAATTAAACATTTTACAATGTTTGTCAAATATACAAGGATCAGTACCAATCCCCCAATCACGACACCATGTGCACTTACTATGTAGGTTAAATGTGGCCACGACATGCCCACATCTCCTCGGTTACTGTCTTGGAGAGGTCATGATATATGTGTTGTGTACAAGTTGAGATTTTTATGTTATGTACATGTTGAGATTTTGTACAAGTTGCAACTTGTACAAGAAATCTTGAGATGATGAAGCAATCCTTATATGCCTTGCAGCATAAATGCTGGCGACACAAAAATGATATATATCTGATACTCTCACATTAATTTGGATATATATACAACAAAATAAGAAATATTTTCAATAAAATTGTTAAATTATTAAATTTAACCTAAGTTTTTTTTAAATCTAACTTGTACAACAGTATTGTACAAGTTGGGATTATTTGTTGGTGAAATTCTGTACAAGTTACAACTTGTACAGGCTTTTTGTACAAGTTGCAACGTGTACAAAATCTCAACTTGTACATAACATATACATATACAATCACTTTATCTAAATTATTTGCAGAAAAAAAAGATGAGGTCTTGGTAAATTTTACAAAATTCTTTTCAAATTCTGAAAAGCGTATGAATGCACATGCACCAAACAAAAAAGATGCTATGACGTCACATTGTCTAGACCGGAAGTATGGTGCGAAACCTAGCAAATGCACACTGTGACCACTCCTGCTGGTGGAAACACTGGATGTCTTTTCTGGACCTATCTTGCTGACCGCTAGAGCATATGGTCCATATTAGGTAGGATGTATTAACACAATAAAATATTATATTTCCTTTGGGGCAACAAACTAAAACTAATTATAGTAAAATTAAAACTATCCAAGTCATCACAGTCATATGCCAATTCATGTATTGCTTTTACTTTTAATTTGCCACTAATACAGACATGGAATATTCAATCATACACACACTGCCATAAAAACGTGAAATGTAGGTTTAAAATTAAACAGAGTTGAGCCATGTTAAGTTAAACACTTAAAGGACCAACAAAATACTTCTACTTAGCCAGGAATTCTATTCAACAAGGTAACTGCTGAAAACAACTAAATTTTTAATTATAACGAAATTCTACTCAACAGAGTTCAACTGAAAGGGACTTAACTGTGTGTACAAAATTCTGTACAAAGAGACGATTTGGAATCTATAGTCCTCGATGTATGTCCCAGTATAGATGAACACAGATGACCAGACACATAAAATAACAACAAATTTAATCCAGACAACACGAGTCAGTGCATAATGACAATATGCCATCACAAAACACAGTCTACCTTCAACACGATATGATTATTCATGAAAATTATACCAAGACCAATACACACTATTTTTGACACGATAGTTTGATAGATTCATGTTTAGGATATTTAAGTGAACATTTTTTTGCAAGTGACAGAAAGTCATAGTGGCTCAACATAAGCACATTCCACCATAATTATATATAAAATATGAAAACAATGACTGCTGCAATATATACTGATACCAACTGACCTAATTAAGAAAATACAACCAAGTCTTCAGAAAGAGTTATAAAAGAAACTATTAGTACACAATGCTGTATGGTAATTTCACCAATGGAGGATTAGTCAACCTTGTCAATCATTAATGCTAGTAACAGACACCACAAAATTTATTGCTTTGCTTTCTAGACAACCATACATATATGACAAGGAAAAAGGAATAAACAAAGAAGAAAAAGGCAATGTCTTAAGGTAAATTACATCAAATGGCTTATTTATTTTGACATAAAGGGTAATATTTCAAACAAATTACCGTTATTTTTGTTAGAAATTGTTTGTTGCCAAAAATAAAACCACTCGAGAAGCTCACATTAGCTTTCACAAAACCTCACCATCTCACTGAAAAAGTCTGCAATAGTGAAATATAAAGGTAAATATATAGGTCATATTAAGATGGCAAGTTTTATGGGCAGAGGAAACCAGTACATGCAGTTGGTCAAGGTTCTATACTGTAAACTGCTGACCATTGGTAAGGAACTACCAACTTTCCAGATAAGGTCTGGGGTTTGAACCACCAATCTCAGAGGTGGGAGGCGGGTGTGTTACCACTGTGCCACCTTGGCCCCGCAATAGTGATACAGAGTTAGAGATAACCAACAGAACTCAGGTTAGGACCAAGCCTTATGAGGCTTGGGTTATTTTTTGATATATGTCAAGAATACAGTTGGACACAGTTTAATTTGGTCTGTTACCAGAAGGGAAAAAGATGTTTTACTGTTTTCCTTTGAGACAGAAACCAACATTTGCCATATAAAGCATACATACATGTCGGATAACAGGCTTTTTTCAGTCTTTGAGAGTATAGAACCCTCATATTTAAACAAAATATTAACTACTGGATAACTGGAATAACTGTCACAAATCGAGATCAGATATGGAAATTCAGGCTTCTGAACATCTCACTTACTCCTTGTTTTCTATTGGAAAGCAAAACTTTTATGTCCATTGCTTAAACTGGAAGCAAGTTCATTTCAAAGGCTTTAAATGGAAGGACTCAGAAATTTGCCTGTTGTGTAGTCTGTTGATTCAAACTGATTGAGTCCATATATTTTGAGCTTATTGCCAACACTGTGGATGTACATCTTTTTTTGTAGTTACCAGTAAACCAAATATGGCATTTGATGCAAACAAATATATCAAAAATAAAATGTGAAATATCTGTGAAAGAAATGGAAATTATCTGGAAAAAATCATCAAATTTTAGAAAGACAAGTTTGAATTAATATCGTGTTTCAACCATGTTATTCACAGAACTCAATCAATATTATAACAGTTCTATGGGAAACCAGTTCATTAGTTAATACTCAATTTGTCAACATATAGTTGGCCTGATATGGCAAGTACCATGGCACCCTTTCACAGACCCGATCTATAGTGGAACCTCTTTCAGAGTTTGTTTGTCTAATACAATAGTAGAGATATATCAGACCATTCTTGTACAAGAAGGAACAGTAAATCTGAAGGTATAGAAATGAGGTTCATATAAAGTCCAGTGGTCATATAATAAAGGATTTAGTTGCAGAGATTCTACGGTATCGCTTGCTTTTTCCTCTGCACTGTCAATCATCATCAGAGCTGTCAGAATCATCGCTGTCTGCATCATCATCTGAATCCGAATCCGAAACATTGTTACAATGTCTTTGAGATCTGCCTGGAAAAAATGATGACTCTGAACCAGTATCATTCCCAGAACGGTAAAGTTTTGCTTGAGCATGAAAAGCGGGAAATGTTTTCCCATTTAATCGGGGTAGACTTGACTTAGCACCATTTGACATCTTAGATTTACCACTAGACATATCACCTAGCGGTAATTTTGGGATGTTCTTGACTGTTATTAGCTCTGCGTTAGATTTGGGCCTTGTGGTGATGTTTCGAAAGAGAGTATGGATTTGCTTAACACTGATGGCAGAGTCTGAAGGTTTCTGGTTTCTCACTGTAGGCATGGTAGACTGTTGTTTTAAAGGAGTTCCTTGACTAGATGGGTGGGCTAGGATATTTGCTGATGTTAAAACTTCTTCATCCAGTAAAGGCGTGCCATCCAGTTGCTGCATCTGTGCATTCTGTAACACAAAGACAAAAGTCAAAGTTGTTTTTTTATGTCCTGTTCTACAGCCAGGGTCATATCGGGACAGCCCCTTGGCATTGTCATTTGTGGGAGTCAAACCCACACACAGAGGCGACAGCCAGTGATTAGATGCCAAACTTGCTAATCACAGAGGACCTTTCTGAACCACAAAAATTACAAAGTCTCTGTGCTCTCTCTCAGTCTTTCTCTAAAAATGATCAAACTCAACTGAATTTTCACTCTTCACCATGAGCTTTTTGTTAATTTACAATTCTCACATGCACAGTAGAATGCTTTATTCTGTCCTTCTTATCTGAATATTCAAATTTATGCACTCAGTTCCAGTCTCCCAAATGTTCTATTCAAAAATGCCTGTTTTATCTTGTGAAGTTTTTGTTATCAGTTCTGTTATCTGACTTGTTCACAAGTCTTTACATAAAGGATTTTTTTTTTTTGAAACAATGAATGAGTGCATTTTATAACAGTCTGGAGTTTACACTCTCACTGGAAGTAAAAAGTAGAGGGGAGTCCTGGTGAGCTATACTCTTGCCAAGTAAACATTATGGGGAAAGTTTGAGAAAATAGAGGATCTGCTGTATTTGTAACAAAACTCAATTTTTTTTTTTCAAAAAGAGACAGAAATTGATGGTGACTGCTGATGTAATTAAGATTTGACAATTGAATGTAAATATTTAGTTTCATATTTGTATTTATTAAATTACTACAAAATTACATATGTACAAACTTGTGCATTGTTGTAAAAAAAATTAACACAAAAGCAGATAAATGGCCTACATTTATCAATTATTCAGTAAAAGACAAATCTATAAGAATGTGAGGGGCAGAAGCAAATGTATTAATTTACCTTTCTTTAAATTTAGATACTAAGCAGTGAAACTTGAGTTACAGATGTATGGCCTTAACAGGTTTTCTAAAGGATAGTCCTGAGGTACTGGTTCTTATATGAAAAGGAAGAGAGTTCTAAAATGATGGTACATAATGACTGAAGGAATAAGAAAAATGTCTGTGGGATTTATGGGCTCTATCGTCAAAAGACTGGAGTTGAAAGAACTTAAGTTTTGGACAGATGTCTGGTTTTGTAAGCACGTCTGAGGATGTTCATGTTAATTTGGATTTATATTAACTATCCCAAATCAAATAATTCAAATCACTAGATGGTAAATTTAGAGGTTTTTCTTTTTTTTTTTTTTTTTTTTTTAAAATTCCTTCCATACATAAAATAAACACAACAACAATGAAAAAAAAACACAAAAGGTGTAGGTGAAGAAGAAAAGGAACAAACATAGCGATAACTTGGGTAATCATTTTGGTACTTATTTAAAATTTAAATCCTTTATCTAACAATAAGAAAGCTGTTCATAGAACCATCATGAACTAGAAGAAGTAAACCATCAATACAAAACTTTATCTTTTAGGTGTCTGGCTCAAACTTCCTACTGAATCCTGACCAATTTCTTTTAAGATCTTCTGCTTTACCTTTTTCATGATTAAGTAAATTTAGTAATAGTTGTTTAGAGTAAATTTAGAGTTAGAGTAAGAAATCTAAAATTATTTTTTATTTTTTCTTATCTCATCCAATTTGGAATATACAGCAAAATTTTCTGATATACTTCCAGGTCTAAAATCTGATCATAGTTTGCTCCAAATATGTTTACTTCTTGAAGACCAACCCAAACGTGGTAAAGGTCTGTGGAAAATGAACACAAATTTACTTGGAAATGAAGACTTTATTAATCTTATTAAGGCCACAATTAGGGAAGCAAAATTAGATGTTTCAAATCTAAAAGTTCAAGAAATGGCTTGGGACTACGTAAAATGTCGAATTCGGACAGAATCAATTTCCTTTTCAATAAAAAATGCAAGGAAAAGTCGTGAACATATTGACTCTTTGAACTCACGCTTAAAAATCCTACAAGAAAAGATCTCTATTATGCCTACACCACATCTTCTTGAAGAAATTGCTAATATTGAAAAAGAAGTAGAAAATTTTTATGACCAAAAGGCAAAAGGTGCCCTAATTAGATCAAGATGTAAATTCATTGAGGACTATGAACGACCATCGAAATTTTTTCTAAATTTAGAAAAAGCAAAGCAAAAGAAGTGCCAAATAAAAGCACTACACATACACGGCCAACGTATCAGTAATCCAGCTGAAATATTGAAAGCGCAGAAAGAGTTTTATCATAAACTTTTTTCAGTCGATTACTTAGATCACAATAAATCACTGTTAGATTGTATGAACTATACAAATGCATATGATATTCCTCGTATATCTGATGCTTCTAAAGAAATTTGTGATGCTGATATCACACTGCAGGAAATAGAAGATGCAGTTAAAGGTTTAGCAAACAACAAGGCTCCTGGCCCAGATGGCCTTTCAGGTGAATTTTACCAAATGTTTTGGAATGATATTTCTAACTTAGTGACAAAAACCTTTCAGGATGCTTTTAAAAAAGGTCAATTATGCCAGTCTCAGAGACAAGGTGTAATTTGTTTGATACCAAAACAGGGCAAGGGCTTAACTAAATTAGAGTCTTGGCGTCCTTTGTCAATTTTAAACACTGATTATAAGATTATAGCAAAGGTATTAGCAAAAAGGCTCAAAGTTGCACTATCTGAAATAATAAATCCTGATCAGATTGGTTATATGCAAAACCGCTTCTGTGGTGAAAATATAAGACTAATCAGTGATATAATTGACTATTGTACATTGCTCAAAACCCCATGTCTTATTTTGCTAGCTGATTTTGAAAAGGCATTTGACAAAATAAGTTGGAACTTTCTACATTGCTGTCTAAAAAGATTTGGTTTTGGCAGTTCTTTTCAAAAGTGGATTTCTATACTTTACAATAACATTGAAAGTTGTGTTTCAAATAACGGGTATCAGTCTGAATACTTTAACATTTCTAGAGGTATCAGACAAGGCTGTCCACTCAGTGCTCTCTTGTTCTTGTTGCCGGCTGAAGTTATTGCTATTATAATCCATAGCCTCGATTCAATAAAGGGAATTTGTGTCAAAAACACCTGCATAAAGCTATGTCAACTCGCGGATGACATGACCCTGTTTTTAAGTGACAATCAATCCATTCTGAAAGCACTACAATCTTTTGAAGAATTTTATAAATATGCTGGGTTAAAGTTGAACAAAACAAAAACTGAAGCAATAATTGTACAAAATGATGGCTCAATGTATGAAGACATAAATCTTGGAATTAGTTGGATAAGAAATAGTTTCAAAACACTGGGCACTTATTTCACCCTCAACTATAAAGATACTGCTATTTTGAATATAAACCAGAAAGTGCAAGTTATCAAGGACATACTAAATGCTTGGCAAGCTAGGTCTCTATCACTGAAAGGCAAAATCACAGTTGTAAAATCCTTAGTAATACCACATATTCAGGTGCTGGCCTCAACGTTACCAGTAGACTCAAAAACTATAACTGAACTCGATACCTTGTTGTTTAGCTTTATTTGGAACAATGGAAAACCTTTAATAGCTAAAAACACTCTGATTCAGCCTTTGGATCTGGGTGGTCTAAAAATGGTATCGGTATTAGAGGTAGTTAAAACAGCACAGATCATGTGGTTTAAACGACTTATGAACCCAATCAATGCGAAATGGAAAGTTTTGTCTTTCTACTTGATGGGCATCACCAAGGAACATTTATTTAGGAAATTAAAATTTTCTTCTCTACTGACTTTTCCAAGAAACATATTTTATTGTGGTATATTATCAAACTGGCTTGACTTTATCAATGCCAAACCAACAAGTTTTACTGAACTTCTTGCTGAACCATTGTTTTTTAATGATGTATTTCAAATTGGAGGCCAACACATATCCACAGAATATTCTGATTGGATGCAAGCTGGTATTTCAAATGTTTCAGATGTTTTACAAAGCAATGGTTCCTTTAGAGGGAAAATAGAACTTGAAAACCAGTTTAACATTGTGATTCCTCACCTAAAATATAATAAAATAGTAAGTTCAATAAAACAAGTATCATCTTCCATAGAAACAATACATGTTACTGCCAGTAGTGTCGAAACCTTTGGCCCGAAAAAGTTAAATGAAATTAGTAGCCAACAGATTTACTGTCAATTGATTAAGCACTTATATCAGGCTCCCACTAGCCAGAACAAATGGGTGGAATATTACCCTTTCTTAGACACAATTAATTGGAAATCTTTTTATTTACTGCCAGGAAAAATAATTCGTGCCACACATTTATTAAGTCTACAGTATAAAATACTCCATAGAGTTTTTAACTGTAGACACAATCTTTTTTTGTGGAAGATTGTTGAATCTCCAAATTGTCTAGAATGTGGTGAAATAGATAATTTGGAACACTTTTTCTACTATTGCGAATCTTCTAGAAGATTCTGGATTTACTTGGAAAATTGGCTTAGCAATATATTCTCTAAACCTGTAAATTTCACAATCTTAGAAATTTTGTTGGGATGTATCCATGTTGATAAACTACATTTTTATGCCATGATATTGTGTGGGAGATTTTGTATCAGTATGCATGACAATTGTTTTTCTGTTTTGTCTGTAAACTCTTTTTTTTTACTGTATTAATGAGTATATCTATATTACTCCTTTTCTGTATATTTTGCTTTATGTAACACCTTGACTTGCTTTAAAAAAAAAAATGAATAAAAGATAAAAAAAAAAAGAAATCTAAAATTCGCCAGGAATCTAAAATTCGCCACCTCTAAAACCTTAGTTAATTTTATGAAGAAAATTATGTTTTTGTCTAAAAATTGGTATTTTTCAGTTCAAAAAGCCTTAATTTACTATACAGTCGACAAATCTCGCCACAATTCATTTATTTTATTGGTATTTTCACATGCGGCGAATTTCAGATATGTGGCGAATTTTAGATTTCTTACTCTAACACCATACCTCTTCTTTTTCTTTCACCAACGTGTCCATATCACCATTCCAACCCAACAGAGTGGCCAGCTTTTCTACTTGTTGAACAAGATCCCCTGTGAAAAAGTGCCATCAACAATTTTAACCTGCATGCATCGATTGTGTATGAAAAGAAGCACTACATACATGATGTTTTGTAACATTTTGTACAAAGAGAAATGATTATAAGTAAAAATTTATGATACTTTGTTTTTGTAGAATACTGTACGTATGAGAAGGATGTACTAATTTTCTCTAATATTAAGTAAAGACCGAGTGATTTTACAAGATATTTCAAAAAGGTAATATAAACAATTATTGTAATAGTAATAACAATAAGAGCACTCAGTGAGCACAGATGTCCGCAAAGGCACTTAATAATAAGTAAATAGGAAAATCCAGATTCCTTTTGGATCGAGATGGTGATCCACATCAGTCTCAAAATTGGTTAAATGGTTATGAAAATAATATCTAATTGGCAGGGGTAATTAAGTAATACCAAACCCCACGGTTTTAATACAAAAATAAAGTGAAGCCATTGCTTGAGTCCAATGTACCTGCTTCTGTTAATTTTACTTGGTATACTGTTCAGCAGCACCTTTATTATCCAAACATTTCATCAGTGAAACATAGTTCAGACACTGTCTTTATAAAATATAGATTTTGGAGTAATACAGAAAACACAAGTGCACTCAGAGAGCACACATACATCTACAATGGACCAAAAACCTTTAAAAGGTCCTGGTTCCAGAACTAGTTGCAGATTAAACCAGTTCTCGGTTAGGCCAAGATCCACCTACTGTGCCACATGAATATAAAACGATGAAGCAGGTTTGTGTGTAATCATGCTAACAAACAAACTGAATCCATTATGATCACATAACCTCCTTGGAGAAGTAACTAATATGTTATCAATGGTATTCACTTTAATGTTCACATGCATTATTACATATATAGGAGACATTGCATATAATAAGACTGGGTGAAAGTCAAATTTAGGTATAATTTTAATACTCTGTTTTTGACTGTTTTACTGTCAATCACAAAAAATAAGAACATGGAATGTGCAAAGAATAATACCTTTGAGAGTGAAATCATTCATCCGTGACTTCTTTTTAAAAGGTCCTACTGCATTTCTGTTGAACAATACTCGTGGAATATACATGCGAACTGAATCAACAATACTTGCAAATGGATCCACCTACAAAGTACATATATCTAAATATAAATTTATGTTAAATGCCCCTAAAAAGTTTCAACATATGGTTTTTGAAGCAATAGACAGAGTAGTTATTTTTGTACAACAAAAAAAGCTTTACCAGAAGCATTTGTGTACTTTCTCTATTGAGCCATACACACTGACCCTCAGTACACAGATTATGAATACATATCAAATTTTATATTTTATTAACTTTTCAAAGAATAACAGATATTTCATGAAAATTGTGTAAATAACCCAATCATCTTTAAATAAGCACAAGAAGTGATCCGAACAAATTTCTTTTCTGTTCTTTTTTTACTTAAAAAGTAAAGTATATAAAACAGAAAATTTACGATATAAACACAATGGACAATTGCTGGTCGGGGCGACCAGTCCCGCCAAACGCCAGAAAAAGACGTCCTGTATACAATACCAGCAGGACCGGTTACGGAGTTTGCATTCGCTAGATGTCATAGCATCTTTTTTGTTGTCTAAACATATTAAAAACCCTAGTAAGCTGATAGCGGGGCCGGGTGGGTCGGCCTTGCCTGTCCATTGGATAGGGTATTAACTTTTATAAAAATTTAATTTACTTATTAAATTTGCAATTTTATTGCATTAATACATCCTATCCAATGGACAATTGCTGAATAACTACCGCTTGGAAGGCGGGTAAGCTGCTAGGGACATAAGTGAACAAAAACTGAGAAGACCCATTTTGACCTAGGGTCAGAGAACCCTGTGAGGTCAAGGTCGGATACCAACTAACCGGTTACTCGGAAGTCAACCGACGTTGCCCCCCCCTTTTCCTTTCCCAGATCTGCTCTGAGGAAGAAGAGAGAGAGAGAGAGGGGGGCTGAGTTCAGTCCCAAGAAATAAACTTCCCGAAGGAAGCAAGTCACAGTTTTTTTGTTTTTTTTAATGCTATGTACATAGATACATATTTACATATCTACATATCTCTTCATTTTGGGGCTTGGTGGTGGACCTGTTGGGCAGCCACCACTGGCCCTAAATGAAAAAGCCAAAAGCCACATCCTTCAAATAAAATTGTGTGAAGGTGTTATGGAATTTCCAGTGGCAGGCTGAGAGAATCTGCTCTAAGGAGACCCCCGACTGGAAGGCCTTAGAAGCAGCAAAGGCCCTGACATCATGGGCTTTGACCTGATGCAGTGTGAGGGCCTCCTGGTCAGAGAGCTCATAACAAAGGATCACAGTCTGCTTGATCCATGGGGAGATGGTGGCAGGTGAGATGTCCTTATCAAAACCTTTCTTGAAGGAGACAAAGACCAACTCCTTGTTCTGCCTAAGATCTGAGGTCTTATCCAAGTAATAGCGAAGGGTTCTAACTGGACACAAGGACCTGTCACCCTTGAGTGGCTTATCCAGACTTGGGGGCCAGGGCTGGTATGACCACTGGAGCCACACTATCTGGACCCTCCTTAGCCATCTAATTCTTGGATAGAAAGCTGGGTGAGGGGTACAAGGACACCTTAGACCAGTCTGACTCTTATGTTCTTATGTAGCCAAGCATGGATCTCACTTCTGCGTTTACCAGAACCCAGGGCCAGCAGAAAAACAGTCTTGAAGGTCAAATGTTTTAGTGAGGCCTCTTTTAAAGGTTCAAAGGGAGCCTTAGTCACCTGGTGCAAGACCAGTGGCAGGTTCCAGGAGGGTATACCCCTCCTGCCCTTCGGCCTGTCTCTATGGAAACTATCCAGGAGACGGGTGAGATTCTCATCTTTGCTGACATTAATGGTAGAGTTGACCAATTTGTCAGCAATGGCTGATCTGTAACCATCAATGGCACCAGGTTGCAACTTCCTGTCCTGAAACAGGTGCAACAGGAAGTCAGCTATGGCTTTTAGAGGTGGTGCCCTGAAGTCCACCTGATTACTGAGGCACCACTTTGTAAAAATGGTCCACTTTGCCTCATAGACGGATCTGGTTGATCCTCTTTGAGGAGCCTCAATTCTTGCTGCCACTGCCTCAGAGAAGCCCTGCTCCTTGATTGCTGTGGCTCTAGGAGCCAGGCATGTAGGTTCAGGTTTGACAGGTTCCTGTGCAGGGTGTGGTTGAATGGTTGAGACACCATATTGTGCAGGTTGGGTAGACACAGAGGGATCTGACTGGACAATGCCACCAGATCCCAAAACCAGGGCATGTTGGGCCACCCTGAGGCGATCACAATGATCCTGTTGCAGGGGTAGTCCTGTAACTTCTCCACCACTTTGCCCAAGATGGCTGCTGGTGGGAAGGCATATGGGTCCAGATTTTCCCAAGACAGACTGAGTGCATCCACTACCCAAGCCTGGGGATCTGGAACCGGTGACACAAACTGTGGGAGTTTGTTGTTGTATCTGGTGGCAAACAAGTCCACTTGAGGCTGGTGCCACCGGGAGCATATAGCTTGAAACACTTCTGGGTGAAGGGACCACTCTGTTTGAATGGTCTGGCCAAGTCTGGATAGCTTGTCTGCTATCACATTCAGCCAGCCGGGGATGTGACGTGCCTTGAGAGTTACCTGTTTCCTGGTGCACCAGGACAGGATTCTCCACAGTAGGGCAGACAGGGAGCCCGACTTCATCCCCCCACCCCTTGTTGATATAGGCAACCACTGTTGTGTTGTCTGTGGCTACCAGGACTATATTGTTTGAACAGAGGTCTTGGAACTCTTTTAGGGCTAGAAATACCACCTTTAGTTCCAAGTGATTTAGTTAGTTTAAACATATTTTATTCACAATTAGGCAACAATTGATTTAACAATTATATCAAGCCTTCTTGCATACCAAGTGATTTATGTTCAACTTGCTTTCTGGAAGGGACTAGGTTCCCCTTGCAGTGTGTTCGTTTAAGTGAGCGCCACACCCTTCTTTTCATGCATCTGTAAATATCTGCAGAGCATGTTTTAGTGGGTGTAATGGTTGACCTGGAAGCACATTGCTTTCCTCCAGACACCACCTTAAGTGGGGGTGGAGCGACCTGGGGACTGGAATCACCTTTTCTAGTGATTCTGGTACTCTCCAGTTGTTCTTCAAGTGCCACTGTATGGGTCTCATATGAAGTCAACCTAGGTGGACTTGCTTTTCTGTGGCTGTTAGAAGTCCTATGAGGGACATGAACTGCCGGACCGGCCACACCGGACCAGACAGGATTGACAATATCTTGTCTGTTAAGGTCTACCAACTGTCATAAGCAACTATGTCAACCCACAAAGGCAGTCCAACCTTTTGGAGGCACTGTATCAGCTGATGAACAAAAATGCAGTGGAACCGGTAGCAAACCAAAACTCACTGGGATTTTACAACCGGCTATTTTTGGTACCCAAACCCAACAACCGGTGGAGACCTGTACTGGACCTGAGCACCTTGAACACCTTCCTAAACACAGAGTTGTTCAAAATGGAGACCCCAGAGACAATAAGAACCTCCCTACAGCTAGGGGAGTGGGTCACCTCCATAGACTTCAAGGACGCATACTTCCATATACCAATTCACAGTCAGTTCAGGAAGTACATGCATTTTCACATCCAGGGTCAGTCCTACCAGTTCAAAGCCCTACCCTTTGGCCTCTCCACAGCACCTATGGAGTTCACAAGGTCTGTGTATGCTGGAGACAAGTTTGGTGGGATGTGGCTCTCACCAACCCAACCAGTCGTCTAGGTACTGGTGGATTCTTATACGCCTCTGTAAAGCCATCAGTTTGACCTCTTTGGCCAAGACCAGGGGTCAAACTGGCCAACAGCACCTATGGAGTTCACAGTGGTGGCCAAAGAGGTCAAACTGATGGCTTTACAGAGGCGTATAAGAATCCACCAGTACCTAGACGACTGTAATCATGTACAAGATCCTTCACTCCGGCTACATTTAAAACACAGTAATTGCCATTTACTCTTCTTTGAACCCTTGGCCGGCTTCTGGGAGAAGTTTGAGGCGTTGCTGCGACCTTTTTGTCCAAGTTACCAGTATCTAATCTGCTTCCAGGCCGGTGTAGTGGGCTTCCGGTCCGGTTGCTGCATTGATCTGCCACTTGAGGAAGCGTACGGGTGGAAACAACCGGGTTTCCTGTGTGAACTGCCAGAAGAACACCTCTCCTCACTACGAGATTTCGTCTTCAGCCTTGATCAGTAAACTGTCTGGAAACAGTGAACGAAGATGGACCGGTGCTGTACGCAAGGCAGTTAAGGTATCTGGCTTTACTCCACCACGCAAGAACTCCAGGTAGCTGTCTCTATGTGCCAGAGTGAGGTTGGCCATGCTCATAAAAACTCCCTCAGAGAGGTCCTGCATAGTACACTGTATGGCTTGAGAGATTGACTGGTTGAAGGTCACCAAATATTCTAGTTCTTCAACTGCCTGCTGCGTTCGTTCTGTTGCCTTGCCCTTAGACTTGTCCACACGTAGTGTCTTCAAATGTGTAACCATAGAGTCCTGTACTTTTGTCAAACATCTTGACAGACCAGCAGCCTGGTTACACATCACACACTGTTCCTGGAACGTTCTCTCCCAATGCCTTAAGGTATCCTGGCTGATAGTACGGGAAGCAGGGGCAGAGGGCAAACTAAGTCTGGCCACTCTACTGAAGGTGCTGTTCAACTTTGCACATGGTAGTTGAAGCAGAGTCTTTCTTGTCTTTCTTTGATTGGTCTAGCTGAGCAGGGTCACTACCGGTTGGCAGCACTTCAGGACCTGCCCCGGGAGCCTGTAGAGGCTGGGTGGCTGTCCCTGCACCGGGAGTCTGTAAAGGCCAGGTGGCTATCTCTGCACCGGGAGCCTGTAAAGGCTGAGTGGCTACATCAGAGGTACCAGGACCCTGAACAGGGCGGGTAGCACTCTTACTTACATCCTGCACAGCATTTGTACTGGGAACCTCCATCGGAGGTTGGGTAGCAGACAACTGGACAGCTAAACCAGTGGCCTGTACAAGACTGGGACTGGTACCCTCAGTGACCACACCAGAAGACACAACACTGGAAGCTGCAACCCGGATCAAAGAAGGGATGTTCTCTGGTCACCACAGTAGAGGGTCTCACAGGTTCTACCGGCACAGCAAACGACTTACTAAGAAGCAAAGCTTCAAGTCGTGAAAACCTCTCACTCCACTTCTCATCCAAACTCTTGAGGTCATCAGAAGTAGGTTTACTGCTGTGCCTCCTCTTGCTGGATTTAGGAGAGCCATCAGAATGCTTCTTCATCTTGGTAGGTGTAGATTCGACAGAAGATGGCTTGTCAGTGTTTACCCGTCCCAACAGAGTCACCTCTGAAGGGTCTACGAGAGTGGGGGTAGCACTACTGGTAGTTTCTGTCTTCTTCTGCTATCCACGTTCTTTCCTGGACTTGTAGGTCAGGGTGGACAGTTGTTGGACTTGAGAAGGCATAACGCCTTACAAATCTGGCATTCAAGCTTCATAACACAGGGATCGTCTCCCACCCCCTTCTCCCTACATCTGGCACATTTCTTGTGACTGTCGAACAGGCCATAACGTGCCCACAAGTTCCTCTTTTCTGTCCAAGGGAAGACATAATGATGATAGAACTCGTAGAAGTAAGTGAATAAACTTAAGAGTTCATAAAATGGTGAAATTCGTTGATAAACTTCAAAAACGTCTCTCTGTAGAAAACACGTCTGCACACTCCACGCGCCAAACAAAAAAAGATGCTATGACGTCACGCTGTCTATACAGGAAGGAAGTACGATGCGCCACCTAGCGAATGCACACTCCGTGACCGGTCCTGCCGGTATTATATACAGGACGCATTTTTCTGGCGTTTGGCTAGACCGGTCGCGCCGACCGGTAAAGCAACTGTCCATTGGATAGGATGTATTAACGCAATAAAAATGTAATATTTCAAAATTTTAGAGAATTTTTAGGAATGCAAAACTCTCTATCATTAAAAATATTTCTGCAAAGAATTGTTAGTCTTTGACTAAATACTTTAAGGACCATTTTAAACAAGTACTTTTGTCTGAGAAGTTAATGTCACAGATGCAAATGCCACACACTCACAGTAAGTTTATGAACTAACATAAACAATTGTGAAGGTTTTTTTTTTTCAGCAAAGGTTAAACATCCTTTAAGCTGTTACATATATATATTACACTTCATGCTTGGGTGTAATTACAGCTTATTAATGATATGTAAATGAGTCATGTTCGTAACCAAACTCAGTTCATAAAATCTTCACTGGTTTAGTCAAAGTGACTCAAAAGAGTTCATAAAATTACTGATTTCCCTGTTACTCTGAATGGATAAAATAATGTATTGGCCAATTTGGTATTAAACAGAATTTTGTTTGACAAAAGTCAACACACTGATAGAAAATCTTTTATTTTAGGGGAAATGCTTTGGTTCTGGAACAAAATACCTATTTAATTTCACTTCTGGCCTATTTATATGTTTTATCAATCAGAACAAAGCCAACTGGCTGCTTAGGCATTACATATCATCTGCTTAACAGTGAAATCCTCTTTAAACTCTAAGGCTTATATTCACATGTAGTGTTACAGCTTTGATATCTATATTATGTTGCACTTACTATGTATATGATAGAATATTTACTCACAGGGACACTCATATTTGATAGAGGAATGAGAAATTTTGAATGCTTTTCAGCTTCTTGAATTTGGGCTTTAAGTTAACGTTGTACATAACAGCTGGTATTCATAAAAATGGCTTTAACTTAAATTACGTATGTTGAGTTTTTGTGGCAAATTAAGTTGGTTTTCCTATTTCAGAATATGAAAGATAATAAATACATAATGCCTTTGCATTTACCTTTTTCTTATAAATAATTAAACTCAGTAGAGCAGATTGTTAATTTTAATCATGAGTATATTTGAAATCATTATGCTATTCTGCTAAAATTGCAATCAATCTGTACTGCATCATATGTCAACTGGAACGACGAGTTTATTTGAATGCAAATGATACTTTAGAAATTGATATTTATTTTCTCATTGAAATGTGAGTTAATGTGAACCCAGCTGATACTTTACAAATTGATTATATATTTATACACAATATTTACAACAGACTAGAAAAGTACAGTAAAATATTTGTTCAAAATGGTGCAGTCCTTGATCGTAAAGGCACTTTGTAATTCTTCAAGAATACAAAAAAAGTTCTTTTGAAATTTAAATGAACAGGATATACTCGGAACAATTTACAATATCCCGCACAAAATTTAACTTTTTCAAGGGCACCTGATGTAACACCAATTGTTTCATTGTGTTTTCTTTCAAAAATGTCATCCTTACTGTGAACCTGTAATTTTAATAACAACACTGTATGTGAAATCACACACCAGTTTATTCAATAAATAGCAGTGCTATTGCATTGATTTCTATGTTTGAATTGTGTGACTGCACAACAAAAGGATGCTCAAGTGTTTAAAGCTTATGAAATGAGAAAGTCGAAACATAAAAATGGCAAGAAAATATATTTAGAACAACAATTAATCATTTTGTTTTAAAGAGGAAGGTTAATTTCCTGTTAAATTTCCTAATAATGTAAATATGAAACGTTTGGAAATGGTAATTTCCTTGTAAATATGGAAAATGGATATGGCTAGCAGTCCTCTCTAATGCCTTCAAACGGAAAAAAAGTCAAAAATATAAGAACCATATGGAAGACTCGATACAATGCATACAAATGACAGCAAGGCATCTATTTAACTTTTCTCATTGTGTTATAAGATTGAAGTACCACAAGGCGCATCCTTGAATTCTCTCTTTGTATTAACTGTTCAATATCAGTCAACATATGTCTGGTAGTTAATTACAGTTGTATATTATGTCTACTTTAAATTAGAAATCACAGGCAATTCATATTTAAATGAAGACAGAGCAGAGACCGAACTTTAGGCAAATATTGCTATTTCTAGGAATTTTAGATAAAGTATAGCACAGTGCTGAGGGATGGAAACAGCCTCTTACGAACTAGAGATAATTACATTCTACAATTAACCACCAATTCCAGATAACAAAGGTGTGTGTTTTTCAGTGAAAAAAATGCCATCTAAGGATCAGTTTTGTTATTTATTTCTATTGACAAAGGAAACCTACTGAACAGTGAAGGAGTTTTTAAGTGTAACCTAAAACTGTAGTCATTAAAAAACCAAACAAACTATCTTGCATTGAGTAAATGATTTATATGCATAACACAGATGCCTTCTTTCACAATGAGCCTCTTGATGGAAAAAGTGCTGATACTGTTTTCTTTACTGTGTGCCACATTAATCTCCACATCAGTGCCATTCAGACTTGCACAGGGTGCCGAGAACTGTACCAGGCAGAAGTGGAGGAAGCATGGAGTTGACTGGTTGAACTGTTTTGCAGGTGGAGTTTTTCTCTCGACTATGTTACTTCACCTTTTTCCAGAAGCATCTGAAGGATTTAAACAGATCATGGACCATTATGACATCCAGACCTCTTATCCACTTGCTCAACTTACGATCTGTTGTGGATTATTCATCATACTGTTCCTTGAAACTGTACTTATAAAGCTTTCGATGAAATCTGATGACGGTCTTGACACAAGGCAAGAACAAGAAGATCAAGAACAAAGACAGAAAAGAGTGTATGATTCTATTCAAACAACAACAATAACAACAGCAGAAAACATTCATTCCGAAACATTAAGCAAGCCAGAACAAGAATTGACAAAGAGGCCAGAGTGCAATACATATAATCTTGCAGGGGATACAAAAGCAATGGATGAAGTTCATCCTCTCTTTCAGAGTAGTGTTCCAATGTCAAAAGTCACAGGCTCATCTCAAATACAGAGAATTCGATCCTTTGTGTTACTAACTGCTCTCTCAGTGCATGCAATCTTTGAAGGTCTAGTTTTAGGCTTAACAAATTCCTCACATACATTATGGAAAATATTTACTGCTGTTCTGATACATAAATCTGTCGTCGGATTCTCCCTGGGTTCTCAATTTGCTGAAAATTTTCCTTTTGCAGTTCAAAGTATTTGTTACATGGTTTTATTTTCTTCAATGTCACCTGTGGGTATTGGCATTGGAACTGTTATTTCAGAAGTTGATGCAGAAAGCTTTGGAATGGCTTTAGTAGGTACCATTCTGCAGTGTTTGGCAACTGGTACATTTCTTCATGTCACCTTTTTTGAGGTCTTAGTTAAACAAGTTGGAAACCATCAAAGTTTTATAAACATTTTAATTGTGTTCATTGGTTTTATCAGCATTGCAATTGTAGCAATATTTACTCCATAAATGTTTGAATGAGCTAAAAAGAATACATATAAATTCTACCATGATAAGTGGACAGTATGTTTTATTGCATGATTATTTTTTTTCCCGCAAACCCAGAAGACATGGTTGCATGTAATAACCTGTAATATCTTCAAAATTGTTAAACCCAGTAAATGTATTGTTCACTTTATTTTGTTTTATCTTCTAATTTGATGTGAATTAACTAAACATATATTTCTCACCTAAAATTCTCAAGGAAAGTGGACAATATATTTTCACTGGGAGCATATTGCTCTAATCGGTGACTGTTCAACAGTAACTTTGCCAATTATTCCTATTCTACAGATATTGCATTTCCTTATACTATAGATTCTAAAGCTGTAACTTGTGAATGAAACAGGACCGTGAAGACTTCGTGAGGACCACCCAGAATGTGGACACATAGGGGTTGATGAAAACAAATTTCCTGAAAATAAAATCATCTTAAATATCTGTGAAAATAAGAAAAACTAGAAAAAGGTTTTTGCTAACAAAAACGAGTGGCCTGGATGGAGACTTGAGTTAATAAAGGCCAAGGCTGTAGTAGTTGTGGTACGAGACTGTAAGGAGAAGGTAGGCTTTACTGTGTTCTGTATCTGATGGAAAAGTGGATTATCTAAAAACTGTATCAGTTGCAGTATTAGCCTGTAAGCAGAGCTTTATTGTGTTTCGTAGAGTGGTATATTTTATGAATAGAAAATATCACTTTTGCTGTAAATTTGGGATCATAAATTTTTTCCAGGAGATATTTAATCCTAGATTTATAATGATAAAGATACACTGTAGTAAACTATAATTGGCTATAGATAGGGACATTCATATGTTGTATATCTTTGAGGCATTTTATTCCTCTGAAAATTCATTGCTATTTAATATTTTTATAAGATAAATATGCTTAAGATAATCGTATTTGTGAAATCCTTTATTGTTCCATTGTAAAAAAAAAAAATAAATACAAGGCTTTTTCCATTCTTTCAAAAGAGACAAGTCATTCTTTCCACAAGGCTCCACTTCCATGAACCTAAAGATAAATGTCCTTGTTTGAATTGTTTACCCCCAAAAAGATTTACTTTAAGCATATCCCTTAATGAAAAGAAATGAATACATCTTGATATCCCTTATCAACCTTTTCACTCAGTGTGCAGATGTTAACAGACAAAGCACAGTGGCACATCAGTGATGAGTGGGACTTGCCATGAGTGTGCCTCAAGATAGATATCACACAAAAGCAAATACAGAGTTGGAGGAAAATGTTTTTTTCCAGTCATCTTATCTACTGAAAGAAGTCAAGTCTATACATTTGACCAATTTATATAGTGTATCTGAATAAGTAGCTAGATCAACAAAACCTGCTGCTAAACAAAATCTGATTTCCCATATCCACAAAATTCCACAAGAATGGAATCAGGAAAATGTGGAATTTTTTTTATGTGCCTAAAATTGGGAATTTCTCTTATACGAACACTGATCAGCTGCAATATATTAAAAACCACATCACTGCATGCTAAATACCTCATTTTTTTCTTTGAAGATGCCATAACTTCAAAAACACTAGGAGGTTAGCTTTGCCAGATAACAGAAATTTTGTTTTAAGTATACATGTTGCAGGTTTTGGTTTTCTCAATAAAGTAGGGTAGCCACTAATCAGGTTACCCTACTATCACATCCTTAATAGATACCTCTAACATCAAGAATTCTTTCCTGCCATGCAACCTGAGGTAATCATTTTTTACCTGCAGATACACAGACCACAAATAATCATCCACTCTTATACTGATACTTGTTAACTCACCTCAAGCGATGTCCCCATGACTAATAACAGATCTGCTTGCGGGAAGTCTCTCAAGTAGTAGTAAAACCTCTTTGGCAAATTCTCCCCAAAGAACACAATGTCTGGCTTGATCAAACCCAGGCACCGGTTTTTGTGGCATCTTGAATAAAGAATAAATTTAATACTGTATTTTACATCAGATATGACTGTTAGATGCAGCTAGATCGCATTAAATAAAAATGTGTAAAGTTAGATTCCCTGTAGAGCAGACCAGGGCCTATACTCCATAACATTCTTATACATCTTTAGTAGTTAAGCAATGTAAAAGTATAATTTGTAAAAAAATGCATTGCAAATGTCTTTTATGAAAAATTTTGAAAGATTCATATTCTCAGACTTTTTTCTTATTTATAAATCTCCCCCCCCAAAAAAAAAAAAAAAATGACTATAGTATATTCTAAGAAAATTCCTATTCTAAGAATAAGACTGTTAGTAAATGTAGACCCAGAGGACCTTTTATTGAATTTTACCCTATTAATTGGGAATGCTGGTTAAGTAGATATACTAGTATTTTGCTGGTCACTTGACATTTCATTTGAAAGGGGTGAAACTGTATTCTATTTATTCTTTACTTTTATGGCTCTTAACCTCTGCCAGGCAGACTCTAAGGCACAACACCAATATCCAATTTAAAAAGGAAAATCATCTGTCAATAGCCATTGCCAAGTCCAGTATCACAGAGATGCCAGATAGAGTGTATGCTATGTTGGGAATGCCTTTTTGAAGAGATACAATTTTAGTATTTAACAGGATTTTTACAGGAAAGACTGTACTTTAATCAATGAGTATTATTGCAAAAATTATTTCCTTGTAAAATTTTCCTCAAGCTAAAGTTTGGCAGATACATCATTATAAAAGTAAGACTAACCCCCCATATGGCAATTAAATAAAAAAAACTAACATGATGCTGAAAGTACAAAAAGTAATTTTACTCATTTTATGATGCTGCGAATTATATTTAATATGACTTACATGAATCTAATACAATTCCTCAGGCTATGTGGATATAAAAATTCCATTTAGATTCGCCTTACTGGGGTATTTTGTGGTCAAAAAATATCTCCAAAATATTTACAAAAACCTTGTACCAACATTTGCAAAAAAAATATATAAGGACATATTGTAACACATTTTGTAAAGATTTTAAACATTTCAAAAGGGGCCTCAGCAGTGCCGTGGTAACACACTCGCCTCCCACCTCTGAGGTCAGCGGTTTAAACCCCAGACCTTATGTGGAAAAGTTGGTAGTTGCTTACTAATAGTCGGCAGTTTACAGTATAGAATCTTGACCAACTGTATGTACTGGTTTCCTCTACCCACAAAACTACCCGTCGTGATATGACCAGCACAGTGTTGAAAGTGACATAAAACTGCAAATAAATTTAAATATTTTAAAACTTAATAGAGTACACAGTGTATGATGAGTGATTATTTACAATAAAATAATGGAATACTATTCTCCATTTAGTCATCTTTGTAAAACTGTTTACCCAGAATCCTAAAGACAATAATTATGTGAATAATACTGTACCTGGGTATTTTGTCACTAAATATAATCTTGCGTACTAGGTCAGCTTGGTAGGCTTCATTACATTTAACACAGGAAGCAGTGAAGAATGTCCCATGAGCCTCAACTAGTTTCTGTGTAGGAATGCCTGCCACTGTGAAAAACACCAAAATTTTAGAAAAAATATGTCAGAACCTTTGCTACTGGGGTCAATCATCCCCTTAATATGACGAAGAGATGACCCCATAAAGGTTCATACACACTAATGCAATAACCTACAAGATGATACAATATGATAAAATAGTTGAAACTGGATTGACATACCTTGTCCATAAGTCCCCAAAACGATACAATAAGAGCCAATAAAAATTACAAAACAATTTTTTTCTCTTCAATTTTATCTGAATTGGAAGGTATCGTCTGCATGTAACACGGGGTTTAATTTAAAATTAGGGCCACCACGAGCGGTAATTTTTATACTCCGAGTTCACTTGTATCATTCCTCTACTCTGAAACAAGTACTCCTTTTAGCGATAAATAAAACAAAACCTGCCATTTTCTCTTTAAACTTACCAGAAAACTGGCCCATTTTGCCAACATTTATACATGTATGAATATTTTTTAAAAAATGGCAATGTTTGGGTGGGAAAGAATATTTCTTTTCTTCAATTCTGTACTACAAAAAATAAATTACTCTTAAATGAGTAATCTTGTACTCTTTAAGATTAACATAACTTCCTCTTTTCTGGACCAATTATGAAAATATTTTCACCAGTTGTTTTTTTTTCAGCTAGAAGTGGGCATGTATCTCAGCTATAATGTAGGGTCATATCAGTTTGGTGTGTACAGGCCTTCAAGGATAAAACAAATTTGATAGACAGACAATTTATGTTGCAACCATTGTGATGATAATGTAGGTACTTTTAAAGTGACATTATGCACATATGGACACATTTTTAATGTGCCATCATAGATAGATGAATACACTTTCAAAGTGCCATCATAGACATTTGAACACACTTTCAATGTGTCATCAGACATATGAACATACTTTCAATGTGCCATCAATGATGGCTCATCATAGACATATGAACACACAGGAGAAGAAAAAGTGCCTTTTTACTGAAACAAGGGGAAAATTAAATTATACATTAATTACATCAGAACCTCTTGCTTTTAATGTCATTGGTTCAAATTTAGCTCAGATCAGGGGCTGTATTCTTCAACAATACTTACGCTGTTCCTAACTTGGATTCTCATGCTTTTACTATGATCTTGGATCAAAATAGTATTCAACATTCCTAACTCTAAGGTCACCTTTGACCTTTTACCTAGATTTACAGTTATCCGCAGAGGTACCTTAGATTACAGAATGTTTTTAAAATATACAATTATTGCAGGGAACCTTGTGTTTTACTGATATTAAACTGTAACACATTATTAAAAACAGCATTTCGCCCCTCAAGAATATGAGCTTTTTCCCCATTTTTAACAAAGCAGATTATTCAGTGAAAAAAAACAGAGGACGTACACTTTACATAAGAATTGTTATGGAATAAGACTCTTTTTAACTTAGATATACTAGTTTCCAAGTTTACAGATACTATACAAAGTATATGGAGTTTTCCTAGCTTAGAATCTAAGTGATACTTAAAGTACAGGTTGATAAATACAAAATCTAAGTAATACTTTGGTAAGAAGAAAACCATTCCTAACTTACTAATCTAAGGTGACCTCAGCAAAATATTGTAGAAGAGTACGGGCCCCTGATGTTAATAAGTTGGTAGTTAAGTTGGTAGTTAAGTTGGTTTCCATGCAGAGCTTAGAACAACCAATTTGCACTGCTTTCATCTATACCCTTACTTATCCATTGTGAAATAATCAATACCCACATTTTATGTTGAAAGGGGACTTTTTACAGACATCCTGGATGGAAACAAATTTATCGGATGGCTCTATAGCATAGGTAAACATAAAATTGGGGCTGAAAAAAAAAATGGGTTCATAAAAGGGATTGTTCAGTTTACTGAAGATATGACAATAGAGATTCTGTTCTTAGAAAAAAATACCAACGTGTTCTAATCTGCCACATAAATCAGAGGTTAAAGTGTGGAAATAAAGAGATTCTGTTACTGATCAGAATTAGCTTGTATAGTGCCATATATCAGAGCTTATATGCATTGAAATGCCAACCAATGAAAGTATTCAATTGTCATAAAGAGAAAAAAAAAGTTCTCAAATCTGATACTTGTTTATGCGGTAAATAATACCTATCACATTAGCAAAGCACACAAGTTTTCTAAAACATATTATCTTCAAATATGCACTCACAAATCAAAGATTTGGGCTTTAGAGTGAAAACCTATAACATACCTTTTCACAAAATCATATCTCACATTATTTAACTTCTTTTTTCCCAACATTGATTGATTATCACAATAATCTTTTCAACACAAAGTAGCATTATACACTTCCAGTGATAAAAAAAATTGTACAATATGCATAATTATACATTGCATAAGCTAGTAAATCGCAAATTTTTTACATAAAATTAATAGTTAACTAGAAATCGGCCGCCCTGTTGATAGTAGATGCGAATAGAAACAGGATAGCATAGAAGAACACACATTATCATGTGTAATGTCCACCCATGAACCTTTTGCCCAAATTGTACAGTAGTCTTACAAGACCCTGTTTCATTTGTAAAATATATCAATGATGCTTAAATATTTGTTAGTGTAGATGTAAATTATTTCAGCTTCATGCCTTTTTGCATTGGTTGGGTTGAAAATTTTGACGAAATCACTCTATCTGGCACGGTTAAGAAGATAGAAGCAAATTCCTGTTTTTCTATTTTTGGCAAAAATTTGAAAATTCAAAATGGCCGCCATTTTTGGGAAAAGGAAATTTTTTTGAAAATTGCCAAGAGTACATTTTTTAGATACCCTATGGGTCGAACATTTCAACGAAATAACTCTATTTTGCACGGTTAAGGCCAGTTTGTGTTTTTCCATTTTGGGCAAAAATTCGAAAATTCAAAATGGCTGCCATTTTTGGGGAGGGGAAAATTTTTTGAAAATTGCAAAGATTACATTCCTTAGATACCCTGTGGGTTGAAAATTTCGACGAAATCGCTCTATCTCGCATGGTTAAGGAGATAGAAGCAAATTTGTGTTTTGCCATTTTTGACAAAAATTTGAAAATTCAAAATGGCCGCCATTTTAGGGGACGGGAAATTTTTTTTTAAATTGCCAAGAATACAATGCTGAAATACCTGTGGGTCGAAAATTTTGATGAAATCGATCTATCTCGCACGGTTAAGGAGATAGAAGCAAATTTGTGTTTGCCATTTTTGGCAAAAATTCGAAAATTCAAAATGGCCGCCATTTTTGGGGAGGGGAAAATTTTTCGGAAAATTGCAAAGATTGCATTTCTTCGATACCCTGTGGGTCGAAAATTTCGACGAAATCGCTCTATCTCGCACGGTTAAGGAGATAGAAGCAAATTTGTGTTTTGCCATTTTTGGCAAAAATTCGAAAATTCAAAATGGCTGCCATTTTTGGGGAGGGGAAAATTTTTTGGAAAATTGCAAAGATTGCATTCCTTAGATACCCTGTGGGTCGAAAATTTCGACGAAATCGCTCTATCTCGCACGGTTAAGGAGATAGAAGCAAATTTGTGTTTTGCCATTTTTGGCAAAAATTCGAAAATTCAAAATGGCTGCCATTTTTGGGGAGGGGAAAATTTGTTGGAAAATTGCAAAGATTGCATTCCTTAGATACCCTGTGGGTCGAAAATTTCGACGAAATCACTCTATCTCGCACGGTTAAGGAGATAGAAGCAAATTAGTGTTTTGCCATTTTTGGCAACAATTCGAAAATTCAAATGGCCGCCATTTTTGGGGAGGGGAAAATTTTTTAAAAATTACCAAGAGTACAATGCTCAGATACCCTGTGGGTCGAAAATTTTGACGAAATCGCTCTATCTGGCACGGTTAAGGAGATAGGAGGAAATTTGTGTTTTGCCATTTTTGGCAAAAATTCGAAAATTCAAAATGGCCGCCATTTTTGGGGAGGGGAAAATTTTTTTTAAATTACCAAGAGTACAATGCTCAGATACCCTGTGAGTCGAAAATTTTGACGAAATCGCTCTATCTGGCACGGTTAAGGAGATAGAAGCAAATTTGTGTTTTGCCATTTTTGGCAAAAATTCGAAAATTCAAAATGGCCGCCATTTTTGGGGAGGGGAAAATTTTTGGAAAATTGCAAAGATTGCATTCCTTAGATACCCTGTGGGTCGAAAATTTCGACGAAATCGCTCTATCTCGCACGGTTAAGGAGATAGAAGCAAATTAGTGTTTTGCCATTTTTGCCAAAAATTCGAAAATTCAAAATGGCCGCCATTTTTGGGGAGGGGAAAATTTTTGGAAAATTACCAAGAGCACAATGCTCAGATACCCTGTGGGTCGAAAATTTCGACGAAATCGCTCTATCTCGCACGGTTAAGGAGATAGAAGCAAATTAGTGTTTTGTCATTTTTGGCAAAAATTCGAAAATTCAAAATGGCCGCCATTTTTGGGGAGGGGAAAATTTTGTAAAAATTACCAAGAGCACAATGCTCAGATACCCTGTGGGTCGAAAATTTTGACGAAATCGCTCTATCTGGCACGGTTAAGGAGATAGGAGGAAATTTGTGTTTTGCCATTTTTGGCAAAAATTCGAAAATTCAAAATGGCCGCCATTTTTGGGGAGGGGAAAATTTTTTAAAAATTACCAAGAGTACAATGCTCAGATGCCCTGTGGGTCGAAAATTTCGACGAAATCGCTCTATCTCGCACGGTTAAGGAGATAGAAGCAGATTGGTGTTTTGCCATTTTTGGCAAAAATTCGAAAATTCAAAATGGCCGCCATTTTTGGGGAGGGGAAAAATTTTTGAAAATTGCAAAGATTGCATTCCTTAGATACCCTGTGGGTCGAAAATTTCGACGAAATCGCTCTATCTCGCACGGTTAAGGAGATAGAAGGAAATTTGTGTTTTGCCATTTTTGGCAAAAATTCGAAAATTCAAAATGGCCGCCATTTTTTGGGGAGGGGAAAATTTTTGGAAAATTGCAAAGATTGCATTCCTTAGTTACCCTGTGGGTCGAAAATTTCGACGAAATCGCTCTATCTCGCACGGTTAAGGAGATAGAAGCAAATTAGTGTTTTGCCATTTTTGGCAAAAATTCGAAAATTCAAAATGGCCGCCATTTTTGGGGAGGGGAAAATTTTTGGAAAATTGCAAAGAGTACAATGCTCAGATACCCTGTGGGTCGAAAATTTTGACGAAATCGCTCTATCTGGCACGGTTAAGGAGATAGGAGGAAATTTGTGTTTTGCCATTTTTGGCAAAAATTCGAAAATTCAAAATGGCCGCCATTTTTGGGGAGGGGAAAATTTTTGGAAAATTGCAAAGATTGCATTCCTTAGATACCCTGTGGGTCGAAAATTTTGACGAAATCGCTCTATCTCGCACGGTTAAGGAGATAGAAGCAAATTTGTGTTTTGCCATTTTTGGCAAAAATTCGAAAATTCAAAATGGCCGCCATTTTTGGGGAGGGGAAAATTTTTTTTAAATTACCAAGAGTACAATGCTCAGATACCCTGTGGGTCGAAAATTTTGACGAAATCGCTCTATCTGGCACGGTTAAGGAGATAGAAGGAAATTTGTGTTTTGCCATTTTTGGCAAAAATTCGAAAATTCAAAATGGCCGCCATTTTTGGGGAGGGGAAAATTTTTGGAAAATTGCAAAGATTGCATTCCTTAGATACCCTGTGGGTCGAAAATTTCGACGAAATCGCTCTATCTCGCACGGTTAAGGAGATAGAAGCAAATTTGTGTTTTGCCATTTTTGGCAAAAATTCGAAAATTCAAAATGGCCGCCATTTTTGGGGAGGGGAAAATTTTTGGAAAATTGCAAAAATTGCATTCCTTAGATACCCTGTGGGTCGAAAATTTCGACGAAATCACTCTATCTCGCACGGTTAAGGAGATAGAAGCAAATTAGTGTTTTGCCATTTTTGGCAAAAATTCGAAAATTCAAAATGGCCGCCATTTTTGGGGAGGGGAAAATTTTTGGAAAAATTACCAAGAGCACAATGCTCAGATACCCTGTGGGTCAAAAATTTTGACGAAATCGCTCTATCTGGCACGGTTAAGGAGATAGAAGCAAATTTGTGTTTTGCCATTTTTGGCAAAAATTCGAAAATTCAAAATGGCCGCCATTTTTGGGGAGGGGAAAATTTTTTTAAAATTACCAAGAGTACAATGCTCAGATACCCTGTGGGTCGAAAATTTTGACGAAATCGCTCTATCTCGCACGGTTAAGGAGATAGAAGCAGATTGGTGTTTTGCCATTTTTGGCAAAAATTCGAAAATTCAAAATGGCCTCCATTTTTGGGGAGGGGAAAATTTTTTTGAAAATTGCAAAGATTGCATTCCTTAGATACCCTGTGGGTCGAAAATTTCGACGAAATCGCTCTATCTCGCACGGTTAAGGAGATAGAAGCAAATTTGTGTTTTGCCATTTTTGGCAAAAATTCGAAAATTCAAAATGGCCGCCATTTTTGGGGAGGGGAAAATTTTTGGAAAATTGCAAAGATTGCATTCCTTAGATACCCTGTGGGTCGAAAATTTCGACGAAATCGCTCTATCTCGCACGGTTAAGGAGATAGAAGCAAATTAGTGTTTTGCCATTTTTGGCAAAAATTCGAAAATTCAAAATGGCCGCCATTTTTGGGGAGGGGAAAATTTTTGGAAAATTACCAAGAGCACAATGCTCAGATACCCTGTGGGTCGAAAATTTCGACGAAATCGCTCTATCTCGCACGGTTAAGGAGATAGAAGCAAATTAGTGTTTTGTCATTTTTGGCAAAAATTCGAAAATTCAAAATGGCCGCCAGTTTTGGGGAGGGGAAAATTTTGTAAAAATTACCAAGAGCACAATGCTCAGATACCCTGTGGGTCGAAAATTTTGACAAAATCGCTCTATCTGGCACGGTTAAGGAGATAGAAGCAAATTTGTGTTTTGCCATTTTTGGCAAAAATTCGAAAATTCAAAATGGCCGCCATTTTTGGGGAGGGGAAAATTTTTTAAAAATTACCAAGAGTACAATGCTCAGATGCCCTGTGGGTCGAAAATTTTGACGAAATCGCTCTATCTCGCACGGTTAAGGAGATAGAAGCAGATTGGTGTTTTGCCATTTTTGGCAAAAATTCGAAAATTCAAAATGGCCCCCATTTTTGGGGAGGGGAAAATTTTTTGAAAATTGCAAAGATTGCATTCCTTAGATACCCTGTGGGTCGAAAATTTCGACGAAATCGCTCTATCTCGCACGGTTAAGGAGATAGAAGCAAATTTGTGTTTTGCCATTTTTGGCAAAAATTCGAAAATTCAAAATGGCCGCCATTTTTGGGGAGGGGAAAATTTTTGGAAAATTGCAAAAATTGCATTCCTTAGATACCCTGTGGGTCGAAAATTTCGACGAAATCACTCTATCTCGCACGGTTAAGGAGATAGAAGCAAATTAGTGTTTTGCCATTTTTGGCAAAAATTCGAAAATTCAAAATGGCCGCCATTTTTGGGGAGGGGAAAATTTTTGGAAAAATTACCAAGAGCACAATGCTCAGATACCCTGTGGGTCAAAAATTTTGACGAAATCGCTCTATCTGGCACGGTTAAGGAGATAGAAGCAAATTTGTGTTTTGCCATTTTTGGCAAAAATTCGAAAATTCAAAATGGCCGCCATTTTTGGGGAGGGGAAAATTTTTTTAAAATTACCAAGAGTACAATGCTCAGATACCCTGTGGGTCGAAAATTTTGACGAAATCGCTCTATCTCGCACGGTTAAGGAGATAGAAGCAGATTGGTGTTTTGCCATTTTTGGCAAAAATTCGAAAATTCAAAATGGCCGCCATTTTTGGGGAGGGGAAAATTTTTTTGAAAATTGCAAAGATTGCATTCCTTAGATACCCTGTGGGTCGAAAATTTCGACGAAATCGCTCTATCTCGCACGGTTAAGGAGATAGAAGCAAATTTGTGTTTTGCCATTTTTGGCAAAAATTCGAAAATTCAAAATGGCCGCCATTTTTGGGGAGGGGAAAATTTTTTGAAAATTGCAAATATTACATTCCTTAAATACCCTGTGGGTCGAAAATTTCGACGAAATCGCTCTATCTCACGGTTTCTGAGATATTAGCAAATTACTCAAAAGTAGTACTGAAAATACACAATGAAGTACCTAAATGGCTATTACTCATGTACTGACAAAGCTATCAGTCCCAAATGCAATACCAAGCGAGCTATGGACATAACAATCTTGTATTCAAAATTGTAGTAAAATATCTTTAATTATTTTGGCTTAAATGCACGGAAACCAATGGGTACTGAAAATAGCTGTACTTAAGTATTACTCAGTAAGCAAAAGAGGTACAACAGCCAAAAGCAATCCCAAGCAAGCTACTGACCCAATAAGCCTGCATACCAAATTTGGTGACAATAGCTCTAATACTTTTCCTTTAAATGAGCGGAAACCATGCGTGACGCCGGACATCGGACGCCGGACGCCGGACGCCGGACGCCGGACATCGGACATCGGACATCGGACGGCGAAAAAAGCAAAAATAATATATCCACCCCCCAGGGGGGTGGACATAATAAAAAATATTCTACCGGTAGTTGGCTTAAATAATAAATAACATATTCAAGTTAATTATTCATAAATCAACCAGATAAAAATAAAATTTTTCCATAAAATGAATCATATGAACTTATGAGGTTGCTCATTAAAAATATCTAACAAATATTTCACAAACTCAGTATTTTTTTTTTTTTTAACTTACTGACCATCAAACTACAAAATATATTCATTTTGGCAGAAAATATTGAGGTTACAGGTGAAACAGTACATATATGATTTGTTATTAGAGTCATATGAACATATACAAGACTTTAAGAAAATCACATTTAAGTGAGTCAATCAATCAATCAATTAATCAATTAATCAATCATTCAAAACATTACTTACGCCTCTCCAAGCCATCAATATTCTGCGTATATATCCGTAATAGCAGTCCTTTATCATGCAGCATGCGTAGAAAATAGTGTACATAGTTAGGTCTGTACTTTCCCGTGGGATAGAGTTCTTTTGCGAGAGTGTAAAAAGGCTTGGGATTGCCTTCAAAATAGTCAATATCAAATATAGACTCTGGATAAGGAATCTTGTATTGCTTTAAGTTGTCATACAATCCAGTCCCTGGTGATCTGTGAACAAAAAATAATCAACACATTGTGTAAGACAGTTAAACAGTAAATCAATTAAAACCAGATTCAGCTATTTGATTTTATGAAAGCAAATAGATCTTTCTCACAGATCTAATCTAATCTAATCTAATATAATCTACTGCTTTGCAGGCACAATATTTTCCCCACAAACATTACTTCTACTTTATAAAGTCTCTGCAGTTAAAAACTACACAGTTAAAACATCAGGGAAACAGATGATTTGGTCCATTTTCAAAGAAATTCCTTACAGCAAGGTAAATTTCAATAGAAACATGAGGTTGTTATACTTATTTGTATTTAAAAGGGGGCCCTAATTAAAGTACATGTATTTGTATTGAAGGGGCTAGACTGCACTGCAAAACCAGCTTGTCAAGATATACAAGAAAGTCTGCTATAAGTAGACGTTTTTCGGTACTTGCCTATTCTACTCCTCAATAAGTATTCTTTGTAATGATAAAAGCAACAAAATGAGCTATAAAAAAAAAATTTTATTTCTCTTTGAAAATTAAAAACAATTTGTCCAATTTGTGATGATTTTCATGTGAATATAGTCTGTTCAATTGGAGCAGAGTACCTGTTTCTCAATTTTACTTAAGAACTATTTAACTTTCTAGAAGCTCTTCTGTATAAAGAATTCTTTTTAAAGCTAAAAAGGGATAAAAAGTCTTTGTGAATAGGGCGTTGGTTTAAATAACTTCCGAATCAATACAGCAAAATTTGAACATACATGAAACAAGTTAAACTTGATCTTCTAGAATTCTGAATTTAATGACATTTACAGATACATCATCCATTGTATTATAAAATGTTGTCATATCTAATAAGGAATTAAGGATAAAGGATAAAAACACAGACCTTTGATCTGAAAGTAAACATATTTGTGGTGTAACTTGCAATAACATAATTATTAGAGATTTAGCATTGAATTTCTTATAATTACAACAAAGTTAAGTGCAATGTTCAGTGTAGCACAGGCACCTGAATTTATAAATGGTTAGGTGTGCCACTGTGGCCTAGCAGCTAGCACACTTGTCTAGGAACTCAGAGGATGTGGGTTCAAACCCAGGTACAGGAAGATACATAGTGGCTCGGACGACCACTTAAAATGGCGGTCCTCTGTCACTGGGTCCTATCCCCAGTGGCAGGCTAAAGAACCTCAAGGACGTTGATAAATGGTCATCCTTGAGCCTCTATTTTCCAGTTAGGGGAATGTCAGTTACTTGTGAGTTGGGGCTGTACCTGTGCAATTGGATGGACTTAGTAGCGCTTTGAGTCCTGTAGTATATGGAGATATTGCGCTGAGTATAAATACACAATACAATAAAAAATACAATAGTGTGTCACAGCAAATAGAGGTATACAGAGTACTAAGAGTACTCAAACAAAATAGAGTAAAAAGTTATTCAGGTAAAGAGTACATGTTTCTCATTTCTTACTAGTACTTTTGTAATTATTCTCAAAACACATCCCTAAAAGAAATCATTTTATTCTCAACACTCTCACCAAAAAGTAATGATTTTTACAACGTTTATGTGAAAATTAAAGAAAGTCTGGCTACTTTTAGGCTAGAAAAAAGTAACTTTAGGAATAATGATAAAGAGTACTTTAGTAGAGAAATTATAACTCATTCTAGTCTTAATAGTATAGAATTTAAATTTTCTGAGACAATCACATTTCAAAAAACTTTACAACTTGCCCAATTGATCATGTTCTTAATTGGTCTATTGTAGTAGCAAGCAGTCAATAATTCCAACAAAGGATCACTGTCATTGATAAATGTTGTCCAAAAGAAGTCTGTGGTCCAATTATACTTCATGAATACTTATGTTTAAAAATGAAAAAAAAGATACATTAACAGATACATTAACAGGTCATTTATTTAGCAAATGTATTGTAAGAAACTATACAATGAAGTGTGGCTAGTGTAGTTTTGACAGAAATTCAGAACTTTCCTTGAAAAGGTTCCTGGATGTAGAACAAAATCTTGTTGACTGAAGTCAAACACCTTTAAGATGAAATAAATATGCAACGAGGACCTTTTCCATTGAGAATTTCTAGGGTCTCTTTAGCACAGTTTTCTTATTCACAAACTTAGCTAGTACCAGATATTTAAATAATATAGCAGTAGATAGTTAAAAATGTCTTCAAAGTTCACATAAAATGTACAAATATCAAAGAACAACGAAGACTTAAAACTAATGCCTCCCCCTAATTAGGAGAAAATGGGAAAACAAAATACAGAAGGGATATTTACGCTGAAGCAATGTAGGAAGCATATAACCACACATACATGAATGTTACAACGAGGTTTTAGAGTCTAATAAATTAATTAATAATCTATCACATAAAAGCATCAGTATCTTCATAGGTGTTGTAATTTTTAAGACGCCTAGATGTATGCAAAGACCATAACAAGTTACCATCATGTCACTTTGTCAGCTAACATAAATTGTAAAAATTTTATTGTAATTTAACTTTTTGTAAGTTAAATACTGTGACCTCTTTCCAGCCAGCTTGAGTTTTAAAGTTGAAAATCCAAACATGAACCTAACCTTTCCTTCTATCAGAGACCAAGGTCATGAGAAACTGATTTGAATGCCAGAATGTTCAAATTCTAATTCAGATGGTTCAAATGGTGATTTTGTCAAGGCTAAGAATAATTAAGACAAGTCCAACGAGTATAAAGGATATAGCACAATCCTTAATTGGTGTATCCGATGAAACCCTCTATCAATAGATTTAGTTCATAACTATGAATGATTTCCATAGTGAACCCAAATGAGTTGCTATAGCAACCCTGTATCCTGCAATTGTGGTAGAAAACAGATTTTATCAGTGAATCAATGGATCAAATCTGCCATTGAGGAGAGAGAAGGCTGTTGGAAGTCCACCTGACTCCCCTTCAATCCGACTCAAAAAGATCTACCTTGCTCCGTACAGTTTTTAAAAGGAAACTCTGAAGTGCCTTAGCTTCTGAGACACTGATTTTTTTATGCCATACCATGGAGTTAGAGATATGGCAGGCTTTGTTGAATCTCTGGCTGAATATCTGTTTAAAAAGATTTCTCCATGATGTAGGGTAATAGTGGTTTTGTGAATAAGTCCATCAGGTCCCAAAACCAACTCATCCCTGATCACCCTGGGGCTACAGTGAGTACTATCACTTAACAAGCATAATTCTCATTTTTGTACTCTTTTTTGAAATGAGAAATGTTCAACAGTAGTCCTGCCACAGGATATTCAATACATCTACTGCCATTGCATTTGGGTATTAAACTAGTGAAATGTACACAGATAGTTTGTTCATCTTGTTACAAACAAATCTACCATTAGAGTGTGTCAAATTTGGCAAGTCATGTGAAAACTTTGGGATTAATGCCATTCTGATCGAACGACTTATCCCTATATGAAAAGATGTTGATATCCCATTTTGACAGCGCTAAATGTTATGAGCCCTCAAAAAATTGTTGAGGGCTTACAAAGAACCATTAGATGTCAGACCATGAGACACATATCTAATGAATGGGTCCCCTTTTGTTAAGATAAAACAGCACTGTGTCAATATCTGAAGTAAAACCCTCTTGTGTTGAAGATGAGATTGAGCACCTTTATCATCAGAAATACAGCCTTCTGTTATAAATATTTTAAGAAGCCTGGCCTCTGTAATTGACCATATGACAGTAACTGTCAGATCTCCTAAATGTGTTGCTTAACCCTTTACAGACACATCTTATGTATGGAGAGGATATCCTGCTAAGACCTTTGTGGTTTTACACCAAAACAGATATATTCTCAAAACTGTAAACAACATAATTATCTGAATGTGTAGAGATTGTGGATCTTCCCAATGGTTTCCCATGTACCACTTATGTGAAGACAGTCCATTAGGACTGTATTTATAGGTTCTAGATTCTTATACGTGACATTAGAATTCTGGGAATGGTTGACAAACTTGCATGTACACCATCCATAACCTTGTCAAAAAACCCACATTTCTTCTATGGGGACACTTCACCCTTGCCATGGTTGAATTGTAACTAAAGAAGTGGAAGTGTCTTGTTGGGATGAGTTCTGACTTCAAAAGCTTATCCCCAATGTAGTTTCTGTACACAGGTCACGAATTGCCTCGATTTCTACGAGGAAATTTGTGATGTATGCGGCAGTATATAACCAGTAGTCTCGATACTTGTGAGTGTGGTGCTACAAGGATACATTTGAGTGGAGCTGTTGCTGTACCGAAGGGTACGGTTGTGAATTAAAAAGAATGACCTATGATAAGGGGCATTCTTTCACAAGCAATCTTCCCATGAAAACTATTGTTTAGTTGTGTCTGGGCAAGAGGAAGAACACGTCTGTTAGGTGTAATGCAACTACCCATCCACCTTCGCAAATTGAGTACTGATTACCTTGCGGTTTCTATCCTCAATACTGAGACCATGTGATGTTTTGATTAATATACTTAAAACTGTCACAGGTTATCAATATGTAGTAAAATCCAAAACTTGTATATATTTTACTGAGAATATACCGTTTCAGAAGCATTTTATCTACACAATCCACTTAACTTGTTGTTTCCTTTCTCAAAATATATCCGCTATGAATTGTGGGTATTCTCGACAATTCGATATGTGGTTTCAGTAGTTAACCTCATTACAGAATGTGTACAACTCGGAGATGACATTCGTTTTTAATGCTTGCAGTATGACAGCAAACGACCACCAGCAAGTATTTCTGTTGTACCTTGGTTGTCACCCTCTGGTAGATTGTGATGCCTTCTGTTAATTACTGTAATTACAGAAGTTTTATTGTCCTTTCTATAACTGAAGATTCCTGCTGATTTCTATCATGGTAGCATAGATATACAGCATAAGCGAAGAATGGTACCACGACTGGCTAGTCTCTGTTGCAAGTCCTTGTCATTGATGCCACTTTATAATTTCTAAAACTTCCCAATAAATGAGAACAAGAGGGTCAGAGGTGCCCCAAAAGGCGGGTTGCGCACGCAGGAAACAAGGTTAGCAACTGCTCTCATTAAATTTAGGAACAAGGAAAGAAATGTTAGGTTACCCACTTAAGGTAAATGTGTTCGACGTGCTAAGAAATGTAATACTTCTAATCTAAGTTACATTATTGTATCTATACTATAATAAATATAGAACTAAAACTAAGTAAATGAAGACCATTAATTTACCACTTATTTTCACCAGAAATTGAAATATCCACAGATGATCTAGTTGTAAGGTTTCTGTTTGTAAGAACTAAGAACGAAACTCACCAGGTCCAACTGGTGGCTTCTATTCTTTTGTGTACTAATCTTTTTGTTGCAGTCTCTCACAAGAAGGCGTCTTTTCACCCTGGCATATACAGATCATGTCACTCTTTTGATGCGCTGATGTTGTTCCTTTAAAAATCTTGTTGTCACAGTCATGTTTTTTTACACTGTACATTGATTCTTGGATGTGTTTACTGTCCTCCAGGATTATGTTCCATCACAGTCTTAGATGAATTTTGCTTTTTGACATTTGCTTCTTTTTTGGTTTTTCGTTCACTGCTCCTATTACATCTGCGATGGTTTTATGATTATAATTAGAAACATTATAGGCTCATGTTTAAGAGTATATTTTTAGAAAGTGAGCAGTAGATCTCTTAAATCAAATGGCAATCCATACTCCTTCATGATCACTCCAGTATGTTTCCAAAACCCCACAGGAAATATTAGATATATTGGAGTAAATGTGATCTAAAGAAGAGTGGTAATCAGTTGTTTCTTCAAGTAATTTTGTTTCTATGTGGAAATGAGTTTTCATTGAATTTTGTAGCATTGTTAAATCAGATGAAGGTTTTAATTGGTTTACGTTAAAGTCTCCCACTGCTATAGTATCCATTTGGTTTTTCTTTGGTATATCCTTCAACATTGATGTAAATATGGTTTGCTTCTGAGCCGGATGTTTGTATACAGCAAGCATATTGATACTTCGATTGCCTGTATATACTTCAAAATTTATGAGAACTGACTTATCTTTTTCCCTATGAAAATATGAATCAAGGATCAGTTCAGGCTCGATATAGATCATCATACCCCCATGTGGCCTTGTGGTTGGATTTGGTGAGGATGCATTGTACTGTTTGGCCAATATAAATCCTGGTATGTCATAGGCAGATGAAAGATCTGAATTGATGGCCCACGTCTCTGCTATTATCAACAAATTTGTATGTTTGATGTTTTGATCACTTCTAACATCTGCTATATGCTTGTGAAGCGAGCGTGTATTAATGAACACTATTTTAAAGTGCTGGTGCAAAGTCTGATGGTATAGTGGCATGGGCTTAATCTGAAGTGCTCTTGAATTTCGTAGGCGTAGCATGTCTACTTTGACAGCACTGTCAACTTTGATCTTTTGCGAATTAAAGTCTAGCAGGTAAAGACCTTGGAGGTGCGTAAGCCGGCTAAGTGCCACATACATCATATGTGGAGTTACATAACCTTGGAATGATGCAACTGCTGTTTCTAACAATGACCCTTGTGACTTATGAATAGTTGTTGCTGAGCAATGTTTGAGAGGAAACTGTCGCCTTACCACTAAGATATTCTTGTATTTTCCAAATTGAAATCTTCTTTCAATGTGTTGTATAGGAGTCCACCTACGGTCTGTTTGTGAATTGTACAAGTTCTTGTTTGTATTTCGACATTTCTCTCCAATATCAATATCATCAAATAGTACCCATAAAATTGTAGGTGGAACAGTCTCATGACTAAAATCCATAATGGTACAGGTGGTACCATTGGTCAAGCCATCAGAGGTATCAACATTTTGAATGAGCATAAATTTGGCAGAAATTTTTATATGCAGCGTTGTTTCTAGGTTTTGAGTTTTTTATGGTTTCATTTGTTGAGCCAACTGTAAGATCGTTTCTTTGAGCGATGGAGTGACATCACCAATAATGAAGTCTTTTGCAACACACAAGCATCCTCGAGTTGTAAGTGTTTGCATAATTTGTTCATTGTGACTTTGACGTGAAAAGATGAATAGCATCATTTGGATAGGTTGTAGTCACTGAGGACTGTATAACTCGAGAACTCAGTAGGCTCACATCATCTGACGTATGGTTAGCCTCTCTAATTCTGTTCAATGTGCTGGCAAATGTAGCATCATCTTTTTGTCTCATCACTATTGTAAGTTCATAGAGTTCAAACAAATCTTGCCACAAATTTGTTGTTAAAGACTGATAAGGTGATGATGTATTTTGGAAAACCCATTTGTCCATCACAGGACGTAATTGGAACATGTCACCTACACAAAGTACACTTACACCACCAAATGGTAGGTTACACTGAAAGATTTCTTGTAATCGGGCATTAATGAATTGGAACATATCTGCACCTACCATAGATATTTCATCTATTACAATGATTTTCAGTTTACTAAAATTGGACCTCAGTGTATTTCTTCTGCTATCATCCAAATGTATATATTTCTTAAGGCTTTGGCTGGCAGGTATGGCAAGAAAAGAATGTAGAGTAGCTCCACGGATATTGTAGGCAGCTTTTCCAGTAGGTGCTGCAAGAACTAGCTTAATGTCATCTGGATCTTGCCCTGGTAAGCTATTATAATATCGAAGGAGAGCTTGAAAAATTCCTTTTACAAGATGAGTTTTTCCAACTCCTGCACCTCCAGAAAGGAATAGATGGAAAGGTGTTTTTTGAGTTTTGACACAATGTAAGACATGGTATAGAAATTCCCGTTGTTGAATATTAAAACCCTGGAGTAAGTGGTAAAAATCATCATCTGCCATTTTGTTGGGGATCAAAGATTCAGTCACAGAAAGGGAAGGGCAATCAATTTCTTGTCCAAAGTCAAAGTGAGAATGCTGTGGTAGAGATGGCTGTAAACTACTGAAAGCACTGGTAGCATTGTCTGTATTATTCGAATGTGCATCTTCATCTGATTGTCATGCATTCGGAGCAACAGTATCCATAGCATGAAACTTACCATATGTACAGGATAAATGTGGACGGACAGACAGAAGGACAGACAAATGGACGAAAAACAGACAAACGAACAGACGCAATTTCACCAATTTTGAAAGGAACCTAGCTATGATGGAGATCTATCTCCCTATCAAGTTTGAATCCGATTGGTCAAACCATTTTCGAGTTAGAGTCCGGAAATGAAAACGCAGACAAACAGATGGATGGACAAACGGACGAAAAACAGACAAATGAACAGACGGAATTTCACCAACATCGAAAGGAACCTACCTATGATGGAGATCTATCTCCCTATCGAGTTTGAATTCGATTGGTCAAACCGTTTTCAAGTTAGAGTCCGGAAACGAAAATGTGGACAAACAGACGGATGGACAGACATACGGACGAAAAACGGACAAACAAACGGACAGAATTTCACCAATATCGAAAGCAACCTAGCTATCATGTTGATCTATGTCCCTGTCAAGTTTGAATTTGATTGGTCAAACCGTTTTCAAGTTAGAGTCCGGAAATGGAAAATGTGGACGGAGCGGCGGACGTCGGACACATCAATCTAATAGGCGGGTTGGTTACACGCAACCCGCCTAAAAACGAACAAATGGACAGAAAAACAAGACAAATGAACGGACGGATTTACACCAATTCCGAAAGGAACCTAGCTATGATGGTGATGTATGTCCCTGTGAAGTTTGAATTAGATTGGAGTAACCGTTTTCGAGGTAGAGTCCGGAAACAAAAATGTGGACGGACAGATGGATGGACAGAAAAACGGACAAAAACGAAGAAACGGACGGAAAAACGGACAAACAAACAGACGGAATTTCACCAATTTCGAAAGGAACCTAGCTATGATGGTGATCTATCTCCCTGTGAAGTTTGAATTTGATTGGGCAAACCGTTTTAAAGTTAGAGTCCGGAAACGAAAATGTGGACAAACAGATGGATGGACAGACAAACGGACGAAAAACGGACAAACGAACATACGGAATTTCACCAATTTCGAAAGGAACCTAGCTATGATGGTGATCTATCTCCCTGTGAAGTTTGAATTTGATTGGTCAAACCGTTTTAAAGTTAGAGTCCGGAAACGAAAATGTGGACAAACAGATGGATGGACAGACAAACGGACGAAAAACGGACAAACGAACATACGGAATTTCACCAATTTCGAAAGGAACCTAGCTATGATGGTGATCTATCTCCCTGTGAAGTTTGAATTTGATTGGTCAAACCGTTTTAAAGTTAGAGTCCGGAAACGAAAATGTGGACAAACAGATGGATGGACAGACAAACGGACGAAAAACGGACAAACAAACACACGGAATTTCACCAATTTCGAAAGGAACCTAGCTATGATGGTGATCTATCTCCCGGTGAAGTTTGAGTCTGATTGGTCAAACCGTTTTAAAGTTAGAGTCCGGAAACGAAAAATGTGGACGGACAGACGGACGTCGGACACATCAATCTAATAGGCGGGTTGGTTACACGCAACCCGCCTAAAAAAGAAATTGGGTTTAAATGTAGCTGAGCAGTTCTTCAATGTCATAGTGAAGTGTTGGTCCACTGGATCCAAAACAAACACTGCAACATGTCTTGCAAGTTCGGAGGTTTCTTGTCGAGAATTATGACCAGAAGATGGCCAACCCCAGCATTTGAAGATGCTGTGTTTTAAACTGTATGGTTGTAAAGTGTGTAACTGGCACATAAAGTTGCGGAAGACAAGGTAGATTGAACCAAAGTCACTGAAAAGTGCTGGCATCAGTATTCTGTCTATGAGAAACCTGTTGGTGTGTTATCATAGAACCCCATCACAGACCTTATGTAAGGCAGAAATGTGAAGAAAGCAAACCCTTTCCATACCAAACTGGATGGACGAGAAAAAGGTTTAACTTTAGGTAGTTCTTCTTGAACCCAAGCTGCTTCTGTCGTATGTGCCTCATCAGAAACAGAGTTGTTACGTGTTTCCAGTTGAAGTTCTGTCACCATGAGCCTCTTCCTCCCCAGCCGTGAAGATCTTATCTTAAGTGAGAGAAGACAAAGAATGCTGGCTTTCCAGTGACATTCTAGCCTCTGAAAAACTATTAAAATTGAATGGTAGTTCCTTCTAGAAGAAAACCTTCATTAACAGTGTGGTCATCTTCTCTGTTGTTGTGAATAACTGTCCAGTGAAATTTAATTTGTTTCCATAATAATCAGTAATATTGGAATGAAAAAGCTGTTTGAGAAGAAGGTCTGACTCTAGGAAGAACTTCTTGTCGAAGTGCAGAATATGCCGAGTTTGCTTCACCAGAGGTAGATGCCATTTGTTTTCAAATGAACTTCTGTAAGTTGTAGCTCTGAAACTATCTGATAAGAAGAACTTCTATTCCTGGCTGATACTTCTATTATAGGGGTTGCCTCTGCCATATTTACCTCACTAGAGGAGGCAGAGGTACTTCCCTTCTGTAAGATGAGGATCTAAATCTGGTCACATTTCTGCCCCACAGAAGAGATCTGTGGTTAAACTCTGTGGTAGGTCTTGAAGAAGTGCAGGCTCTGGCCTCTTTACTTCTGTAGTTGCAAACACTGAAGCAGAAGACCTGTCTATGAGGTTCTTCTGTTCAGTTATCAGTCAAACTTTGCATAGCTTCTAGACATCCTAGTATAAGCTGCAGAGGGTCAGAAGATAAAATCTTGTCTTCAAATGGTGAGAAAAATCTTCTATGAAACTTGTTTATTGGGGACCCTACATAAGTATAAACTATGTAAAAGGTCTGTAAAAGCCGTCCATCCCCTCTAAATGCAGACTTCCCGTTGAAAAAGGCTGGCAAACATCAAAAGAATAAAATCTTCCGATTCTTATGAAACGCGATATTTCTTTTCAAAGACGTTTCCTTTCTTGTCAGCCATGTTGAAATTCTTCGGCAACGAAAACTGTGTCAAACGATGTTTACTCCCTCATGACCAAAATAAAAGTGAGGCTTTACGTGGTTCTTCCGGTGTAGGCGCATGTGCAGTCATGCGTACATTATGGTACGAACAAGAATATTTATTGTAAAAATATCCTCCTTTGGTCATCCATGTTTGCTCCGGTCAACACGTAAGCCTTAGTGAGGATAAGGGTATTTTTAACTATTGTACGCAAGAAAAACTGGGGTTATACTTCAACACATAATTAATCCAATCATAGCTTTACAGTGCTTAATCTTTGTACGAAGAGCTTCTAATGTGCAGAAATATAATCATAGTAAAAAAGCAAGCTATTGGACCTACATGGGTAAAAACCAGAGACATTGTGGAACCAAGGGAAACGTAATGTGAAAATAGCTGTATTGAATAAGAAGGTTTGGAGCTCTTTTCTGACTGATGTTAGAGAAGAAGTAAGATATAGATATCAGTTCAGTATAATCACCTGAAGTCAGGAATACCACTGGAGGTACTGATACCAGCTCCACACATAACCACTATATTCTTGGCTTTCTGATCCTGTATTAAGCAGGCCAAGTCTTCCAGTGTTTTGCATGAGTTCACACCACGACGTGTGGGGGTTAATCTGAAATAAAGGATTCTGATTCAAATCTGTCATAAAATAATTAGATCAACAAGTTTACTTTTTTTTAAAAAAATTCATCTTTCATAATGACTCATATGCTTTATCAAACAGATTCATGAAAATTAAACAAGAGAAAAGCTCTTCATTCCCGTATCAACTACGCCAAGATAAGTATTTCTGCTCAATTTAAATAAATAGTCCTACTCATCTTATGCAGCATAAACTACCTTATAGAAATTTTGTAGATCCTATATAAGGTAGTATTCACTGCTGCATAAAAAATAAATAAATGCACATGTACCCTTTGTAAAGATGAACTTATTTCAATAGCATTGAATATGTACTAGCTTCAATAGCTTCATTTCTTTTTCTTTTTAAAATACAGTTCACTTAATTTTCACTCCCCCTCAAAAAAAAAAAATAAATAAATAAATAAAAATAAAAAAGGTTATGTTTTGGGGTATTTGTCTGTGTTCAAGATTACTCTGAAACTAATGAACACATCTTTATGTACTTTTTGTCCAGGTAGGACCTGACCATAGGAAGAAGCGCTTAAAGTTTAGGAAAGACCTGGATCATATTCTGGATGCACAAAAATTTTGACTGTTTCCAACAGTTCCTTTTTTAATGACTTTCATGGTCATATTATTTGATAAGAGGGTTAAAATAAAGAGCATAAAATATTATACACTATATAAAAAATGAAGAGTGTTTGGGTGAAATTACAATATGGAGATACTTGGCTGCCTTGCCAGAAGTCTCCCCTCCACAAGTGTTTTTTTCAAGTTAATGTTAAAATTTTAAATTAATAATTTACATTTATTCTGACATCAGGTACCATATATAGAGTAAGAAATCTAAAATTCGCCAGGAATCTAAAATTCGCCACCTCTAAAACCTTAGTTAATTTTATGAAGAAAATTATGTTTTTGTTTAAAAATTGGTATTTTTCAGTTCAAAAAGCCTTAATTTACTATACATTCAACACATCTCACCACAATTCATTTATTTTATTAGTATTTTCACACGTGGCGAATTTCAGATATGTGGCGAATTTTAGATTTCTTACTCTACTGCATAATTTTGCAAAATCAAAAACCAAATGAGATTTGCAGGAGAAATGCCAAAAATGACATCTTACCTTGATGACCTACTGCCGGCACTTCCTCCTCTGAGACTGAGGTTTTTCACTCTATCTGAGAGGCTGGTGTCTGAGGTTGTGTGGTGCAGTCCTGTCACATTTGTCTTGAGTGTCCGAGTTTGTGGCTTACTTGGCTTCGAGTTAGTAGATTTGGCCCTTGGAGGTAAATTTTGTGGGACTGCACCTGGAAAAAAAAAAAGAGAATATTTATTTGGTTTGTTTTTGTTATTTTAGTAAATTTGAGTGTCTGTGTATACGAGTTACTTTGTGTGTGTTCAGTGTTCACATAATGTTCACATAATGTTCAAGCATATTTTTTTTTGCTCATACAGAAAATACCAGAATTAAGTGGGCAATGTGTGGTTTTGGCCTACAATAAACTGAAATTTAACCCAAATCAATGACTACTCAACAAATATTGAGAAGAGAAATTTCTGGTCGAAAAATTATACAAAAATTTTGCCAAATACACCAATCACTCCCAATAAAATATAATAAATAAAACAAACCAAATTTTTTCATAAACATTACAATAACAGTGATAGTTAAGGGTCCATTCTCGTACTAAAGAGATCTTTCATACAATTTTTCAACAAGGATAAAGCAAAATGTCACAATTTACAATACCAACTACTCGACCACTTAAATATATTAGAATTTGCCACAGCATATAAACTAGCCAGTGAGGTTGATTAGTAGGAAATTGTAAACATATTTGTGATTTTTTTTTTTTTTTTTTTGGTTTATAAAATCCCCCATTTCATATTTCTTACTCCAATTTACCGGGGCGCCACACGTCCACAGTGGCACAGTGGTACCACACTCATCTCCCATCTCTGAGATCACAGCCTGATCTCACACGGGAAAGCTGGCTGTTGCTTGCCGTTGGTGGGCAGTTTACAGTACAGAACCGTGACCAACTGTATGTACTGGTTTCCGCCTGCCCTTGCAGTTACCCGTCACACTATAACCGATAAGGTGCTAGGCATGTTATAAAACACCAATTTTTAAATAAATAAATGATCAAATTTATCATTCATACATTTTACTATACATGTATTGATATTGGTCAATCCCTTTTATGCAGCATATTGCAAGATAATTTTCACCAATTTTGTGCTACAAAAATCCTTCTATTATTATTAATTTTGTTACTACTCTTATGAATCTTTACACTATCACTCTACTCCTAACGGAATATTTATATGAAAAAAGATAACTGAGAAAACTTACTGAAAAGTCAGAAATAAACTTTCTTACCATGTTCTGGAATATACTTCAGTGCAGTTTTTAAATTTCCCACTTGTTCTTTGACAGAACTCATTTTAAACCATCCTTATTATCCATTAATTTTTGACAAAGTTATGGAATAACATGGTAAAATATGTGAAATATAAGTGCACTTAAACCAAGTAAACTACAATATTTATTTGCCTTCAAGGAGAGAAGTTAATTTAAGATCATTACTTTTACTTTTTAACATTATCAACACTTAAATATGTCTCCCCTTTTTTACTGTTACTCAAAGACACCCTATATTTATTAATATTTACTCTATGCAGAAATATTGTATTTTTGACATGAGAAATTGTATTATGGTTTCCATTATTATCCTGTTAGGTTAATCACAAACCTCATTCAATATGTAGATTGTAAGTGCACTTGAGTACCTGATTATTTGTGCGAGAAAAATCAGAACAAAGTCTATTGATCTAATACACCAATAACCGTTCAGGAATGATATAACAGACTTAACAAACTGATGAGCAGTCTGAATCATTAATGGTACAGTTAACTTAATTACACTGATCCATCACCAATGCTTTGACATGAGAAAAGTCAATAAGATTTGATTCTTCTAGACCACTCATAAAAGTCTACTCCAAAATACAACAAATGTCCAAAAATATTTAATTACCCATTATTTTAGGTTTATTTTCCTGTTTAAACAGCAGACATCTTTTGGTTTCTAAATTAAAAAAAATATCTTACAAAACTAAAATTGTTTCTCCAATGCAGGAGAGTATGACTAGGATTAACTTACTGTGCATGAATAAACATTGGGCAATTATAATCCTCCACATGATTATTAATTATTTTACTATGCCTCAAAGTATTGTTTTAAAACTCATAACTCTTATTTAACAACTTTTTAAAAAATTTTATGAATAAAAGATATTAATAAAAGTGGCAATATAAATATGATCTCTTTATTGATTATATTCACAAAGAATTAAACACAAACAACCGATTAATACAACTGTATTTCAGAAATCAGATACTTAGGGGACTAATCCTCCCTCTATATATATTAAAAAGGAGCCACTGCTCAAGTGGGATAAAAACTATGATTACCAATCCAAAAAAAAAGTTTATTCAAAACTCTATTTGCTTCAGTAGTTATTGCTAAGACACTTGGAGAAAATTGTTGAACAACAGCAAATGAACGTGATGAAAAAAATCTTTTATTAAAAGGGACTCCTGTGAGAAATGCAAACTCACATATCTGAAGAAATAAGTTTATTTCCAGAAGCATGGATAAAATTCAAAAACATTGTTACCATGTTAATAAACAAAGAAAAGAAAAAAAGAGTATATTTATTAGACAAGTACTATGTGTCTAACCTTTATCTTTTGTTGACTGAGACTTGGCATATGCAGGTGGTTTGGGTTTAAATTTTTGTTTATGCGCCTTTTTCTTATGAGGAAGATCTCTTTTGTCTGCCCACCTAGGTTCTTCTGAAATATGAACATAATTATACAAGAGCACTCGCAGCCTCGCAGCCTCTGCCAAGGCTCCAAAAAGTCCTGAATCCAGAATTGGTTGTACATCATTCCCAAAATTAAATCAGTTCTATGTCAGGCCAAAACCCATCTACTGTACAAATTTGATTACTGTATTGTATTGTCTATTTATACTCAGCTGACCATCTCCATATACTACAGGACTCAAAGTGCTATAAGACCCATCGGACTGTACAAGTATAGTCCAATCTTCAAATTACTGACATTCCACAACTGAAAGACAGAGGCTCAAGGACGGCCATTTATCAATGTCCTTGAGTTTCTTTAACCTGCCACTGGGGATAGGACCCAATGACAGAGGACCGCAATTTTATGTGGTCATTGATGTAAAAAATAGCATCAGAGATGCCCATACCCCACAGCCTAGGGAAATATTTTTAACACCATGAGTGTTAGTATCTCAAAATGTTGACTTAGTATCTCAACATGTTGAGTTAGTATCTCAACATCTAATCTAATCTAATCTAATGTGGACTTTTATAGCGCTTAATCTCCATCACTGATGGACTCTAAGGCGCATCTAAACATAAAGCAAGGCAGTTATCGTTAATCAAGGGACATAGCCAGGTCGTACCAAGGAGACACAGATGTGACGGGAGAGGCTATGGTGGGTAGGCTTTTGCAAACAGGTAAGATTTAAGCTTCTTTCTGAAGGAGGCAACTGATGTTGCACTGCGAACATCTTGAGGGAGGTCATTCCAGATCTTAGGAGCATCAAAGGCAAAACTATGGCCAAAATGTTTGGCTGACTTAAAGACTGATGAATGGAAAGCAGGAACTGTAAGGTATTGACGATCTGGGTGACTATGCCTAGTACTATAGGGACAACTACTAAAGGACAAGAACGGTTTGAAGTTTGAAGGAGAACCACTATGCAAAAATTTATACACAAGTGTTGCGGTTTTGAAAATACAATGATACTTAACAGGCAACCAGTGGAGTTTCTGTAGAATGGGTGTAACATGAGCATACTTTCTATGATTTGTAACAATACGAGCAAGGGTGTTCTGAATACTTTGCAATTTGTGCTGATTGAAACCGGGCAAACCTCTGAACAGAGAGTTACAATAGTCCAGACGACTACTAACCAAGGCATTTGCAGCAAGGACTGCCACTTCAGAAGTGAGATACTTTCTAATTCTACGGAGGTCACACATCTGAAGGAAGCACGCTTTGCAAGTCCTCTTGATATGCTCAATGAATGAAAAATCTGCATCAAACCACACACCTAGATTTCTGACAGAATCAACCGGATGAAGAAGGCTACCAAGAATGCTAACAGGAAAGTGAGAGGAAATCTTCTGACGTTGAGCCTTGGAACCAAAGACAATAAACTCAGTTTTTTCAGGGTTGAGCTTCAATTTACTGAGAGACATCCACTCTTGAACATCACGAAGGCAGGCATTTAGCTTGGCGAGAGCCGAAGAAGCATTCTTGTGGGAGAGATGGATGTATAACTGAGTGTCATCCGCATAAAAATGGAATTTAATATACGGGTGGAGGCGAATAATTTTACTGAGTGGTGTTGTACAGAGTGAAAACAGTAACGGACCCAGAACAGAACCTTGTGGGACTCCATAGATGAGATTGCTTAATTCAGATAGTGTGGAGCCTATCTTATTGGCCTGGCAACGATTTCTTAAGTAGGAAGCAAACCACCTTAGAGCTGTTCCACCAAGACCAAACCAGGATTTAAGGTAACCAAGGAGAATATTATGGTCTATAGTGTCAAATGCGGCTGATAAGTCAAGAAATACTAGAGCTGTGGGTTTACCGCGTGCCAGAGAGAGATGAACCTCGTTTTTTATAGACAATAAAGCAGTTTCCATGGAATGTCCTGGCTTATATGCTGACTGATGAGGATTGTCCAGTTTGTTGTTATTAATGTGTGACGTTAGCTGCCTGGCAATGACTCGCTCAACCAACTTTGACAGGAAACAAAGACCAGACACTGGGCGATAATTCTTAAGGTCGTCTCTAGGAAGGGAAGCCTTTTTTATGAGGGGGGTGACAACCTTTTTGAAAGAATTTGGGAAGGATCCTTCAATGAGAGAATAATTTACCAACTTGGTAATGGAAGAGAGGAGGATATCAAGACAATCCTTAAGGAGGAATGTTGGTATAGGGTCTAGTGAGCAAGATTTAGTGGGGGATTCACTAATACACTTATAGACCTCATCTTCAGTGACAGGCATAAAGGCATTGAAAGCAGAAGGCACCGAATCCGGTGCATCATTGAAAGAGCCAGAAGAAGCAAAGGTATCCCTGATTTTGCTTATTTTATTGGAGAAAAAAGAAGCAAACATGTCCGCGAGGCTTTTGTCTGAGCTATGAGCAGGCAGACAGTCTTGGAGGTGCGATGCAACACCTTCCTCAATGACTGCCATAGCTTCTTGGGGTCACAAGTATTAGCCGTTATGAGATTTGTATAGTATGAACCCTTGTCTTTATTGGCCAGTCGATTACACCAGGCAATTTCCCTGCGGAGTCTTGACCTATTCAACTCTGACTTATGTTTTCTCCACCTTCGTTCAAATTGCCGTCTAAGAGATCGAGCCATGCGATACGAATCAGACAACCACTCATCAGCAGACTTGTAATCTATTACAGCCAATCTATTACTATTACTATTACTATTACATTTGAAAATATTCAATCTATTACTATTACTATTACATTTTAAAATTTTAAATCTATTACTATTACTATTACATTGGCATCTATTACTTCTATTACTTTCTATTACATTCTATTACAATTTGGCGCAAACTTGAGAGATAATTTTAACACAGAAATAAAACTGACAGGATACTTTATACATCTAATTTTACTGAAAATGCTTCAGATTATTCAGATTTATTCACTTTATGATGAGTTGTTAGATTTGAAAAACTCTTATTATTATGAGAAATACTTGATGAGCAGTGTTTACAAAAGAAAACACTGCGTTCAAAGAACCATTTCTTTCTTTCAAATTCTTTGCATGCAGAGCCCACCTCAAAATGATTCAAAAGTGACATTTATGTTTGAAAATAATAACTCTGTTAATTTTATGTAAATCAGTGAAACAGCTAACACATGCCACAATGCTGCCCTTATTATACACAATAGTGACCTGTGTGATTGCCTTTCATGTGTCACAGTTTCTCCTTACTCAGGAACATTTAGTTAATCCTTCTAAAGGTTAAATTGGCCTCTTTAAGCCTTTAATAATACCACCTCAAAGACAGTTGTTTTAGAACACTCAATCAAAGAGGGACAATTAAAGGTCCCTTGATATTTCAAAGTTATTTATTTTAACATTTGTGTGTTATATTTAGTATTCTTTGATGAATATCAATACATTACATGTTGATTATTTGAAAAGTTTATGTATGAATGTTTAAAATGAATTTGACTTATGAGTGCTACAAAATCAATTCATTATTTTTTGAAGTTTATTTAAAGTGATGATTTTATGACAATTAATTCATTATTGTATCAAAGTACATTTAAAGTATTCATTTATATGAAAACTAATTCACTACAGAATTAAAGTCCATGTTAAGTGATCATTTTTCTACAACCTCCTTCTGAAAAATAGCAAAGGGTAAATTGTAATAGAAAAATAATAGAAAGTAATAGATGTAATAGATAGAATTTCAATCTATTACTATTACTATTACATTTGAAAAATTTCAATCTATTACTATTACTATTACATCGAAGTTGACTCCAATCTATTACTTTTCTATTACTTCTATTACTTTGTTTACAAGTCTGCTCATCAGACTGCTGTTTAGCCTTGCGTGAAATGATAGGAGCATGCTTGTCAAGTACCTGTGTAACACCAGTTATGTACTGATCATAAAGTTCTGCAGCAGTACCTTCAGGGGACTGTACAAACGGTATATTATTAAGGTCATTTCTGAACTGGTCTATATCAACCCTGTGGTACCGTCGATAAGAGACCCATTTGTCGATGCTGGTTGATGGGTGGGAGAAATCCAGTTGGTATCTTATGAGCATGGTCAGAAATGAAATCCCCAACACTAACATTGCGGACAAAATCTGAGTCACAAGGAGATATCAAAACATCCAGAGTGTGACCCAGTAAATGAGTCGGGCCACTGACACTTTGAACCAAACCACAACACTGAAGGATGTCGTTAAACCTGGACCTATCACCACACTCAATATCCAGATGGACATTTATATCACCACAAATAATGAAACTGGAACCAGTCGAAGACAGAAAGCCAGAAAGAGCCAGAAAATCTTCCAGAAACTGAGTAGTACAAGAACCAGGAGGAACAAAGCTATTATAATCAGACTTAAACGAAAGTATGATAATTTCAAATGACCTGAAACTGGTGAAGAGACAATACTGGGAGAAAAGGTTTTTCTACACAGAAAACCAACACCAACTCCCCGACCAGTGCACCTTGGTTTTTGGATGAAATTGTAATCAGCCGGTGTGAGAGAACTCAGGAGGCCATCAGTATCATTTGGTCTAATATGCGTCTCAGCTAGACCCAGGATGTCTAGGTCACCGCGTTTTATCAGGTCATGCAGGAGAGGGCCTTTATTGCGAATGGATCTACAATTGACAAATCCACTGGTTGCCATATTGACTTATTATCTCAACATGTTGAGTTAATATCTCAACATGCTGATTTAGTATCTCAACATGTTGAGTTAATATCTCAACATGTCGACTTATTATCTCAACATGTTGAGTTAATATCTCCACATATTGAGTTAGTATCTCAACATGTTGAGTTAGTATCTCAACATGTTGACTTAGTATCTCAACATCTTGAGTTAATATCTCAACATGTTGAGTTAGTATCTCACATGTTGACTTAATATCTCAATATGTTGACTTAGTATCAACATGTTGAGTTAACATCTCAACATGTTGACTTAGTATCTCAACACGTTGAGATAGTATCTCAACATGTTGACTTAATATCTCACTGTTGATAGTATCTCAACATGTTGAGTTATCAACATCTCACTGTTGATAGTATCTCAACATGTTGAGTTATCAACATGTTGAGTTAGTATCTCAACATGTTGAGTTAATATCTCAACATGTTGACTTAGTATCTCAACATGTTGAGTTAATATCTCAACATGTTGACTTAGTATCTCAACATGTTGAGTTAGTATCTCAACATGTTAATATCTCAACATGTTGACTTAGTATCTCAACATGTTGAGTTAATATCTCAACATGTTGACTTAGTATCTCAACATGTTGAGTTAATATCTCAACATGTTGACTTAGTATCTCAACATGTTGAGTTAATATCTCAACATGTTGAGTTAGTATCTCAACATGTTGACTTAATATCTCACTGACTTTGCTGCAGTGACCTTGACCTTTAAAATCTCAGAAACCTATTTGGTGGGGACATTGGTTAAGGGACGTAGGTGTGCAGCATCATAGTGTGACCTTGATTTGACCTTTGACCTTGCATAGTGACTTTGACTATTAAACTCTTTTCCAGGTTATATCTCTGAAATCATGTCATTATCTTGTAGGGACATTGTTGGGGGTGTAGGTATGTGCCATCATAGTGTGACCTTCATTTGACCTTTCTGTAGGGACAGTGACCTTTAAAATCTTGTCCAGACCATATCTCGGAAACTGTAAGGTGTATGATGTTGATATTTGGTAGTGACATAGGTTGGGTGTGTTGGTCTGAAACATCATACTGAGACCTGGATTTGATGTATGACCTTGTCATAGAGACTTTCAGCTATAAAATCTTTCCCGGGCCATATCTTGGGAATGATAAGGAATAGGATAGTGATATTTGTTAGGTGGTTAAGTGGTGGTTAACATTGGTTAGGTGGTGTAGGTGTGCAATGTCATGGTGTCAAATGGGATTAACCTTGTTATAGCAATGTTGACCTTTAACATCTTGATACTTTACAACACACTGGTTGCAGGACAGGTGTAATTGTGCAAAGGTATACTCACACATCAATGTGCCCTACTAGGTTTTGGTTATAATGTATCTACCAAATGCAACACTAAACTGGTCAATAAAAAATGTTTACAATTTGCTTTTTTTCCCCGAATAAATCTATTGAATGTCTTGTTAATCCCACTCCTGTTCTGATAGCCCTAATATTAACAAACTTTTTAAATCTAAATTATGGGTACCAAAATTTGAATATTAAAGCAATTTGTCTTTCTTTGTCACTTGAAATTTACATGGTGAGGGTTTGTGCTCTCTGAATGGTTTTCTGATGAGAAAGTAATATTTAATTTAGCTTAATTCATAACAATTCATTTGAAAAGTTCATTTCATGTATGTATTTCCGAATACTCCAACACTTTAAGCATAAACTGCTAACTAATATGATGCATGTTTTGGGGGATTGTTGATAGCTTAATTTCTTATCAGTATTGTGGAGTGAATTCACTTTTAGTCCAGCCAGGGGGGGTAGTGGGCTGTCAATTAAGTACTCATTTGTGAATCAGTATAGTGGCAGTGTGGAAGAACCCTTAATTGTATAATCATCCAACCAGGATTGGTGATAGGCTGTCAGCCAATAAGTTAATTTCTAGTCAGACTTTTAATAAGTCAACATGTTGAGATAATATCTCAACATGTTGAGATAGTAAGTAAACTTGTTGAGATACTAACTCAACATGTTGAGATAGTAAGTCAACATATTGAGATAATATCTCATGTTGGGATACTAACTCAACATGTTGAGATATTAACTCAACATGTTGAGATACTAAGTCAACATGTTGAGATATTAAGTTAAACTCAACATGTTGAAATAATAAGTCGACAATTCAAAAAAAAAAATTTTTTTTCTGTGGCACTAATACTCTTGCGTAAGATATAAAAGTACTGTATCAGTACAAAGTTCAGGATACTTTCAGAGCACTGTCAGTTATATAAGGGTCCAACCAATGTTTAAATAGAAAAAATAATGTCTAAGAGAAAGATAATGCATGTACTCTTTATCTACATCTGGCATGGCTGACTTATGGTTTAGATGTTTTGAATATTACCATGCATACAGAAGTGGTAATACATTCAATGAATGCTTATGTGTGGTGTTGGAGCAAAAGCTGTGGCTCACTTGATGAAATTCCATCTGTTACAATGGGAAGTTGTAAAAGTAAAATTCTTAATGAATTCTAATATGACTTTAACAGTGCTTAATCTGCATCAAAAGACAGACCCAAAGGTGCAATAAAATTTTAAAGTTCAAGGTCACTATCACAAGGTCAAAGGTCAAATCAAGGTCACACCATGAAGCTGCACACCTACAACCCCTAACCAATGTCCCTACCAAGCATCAACTTCTACACCTTACGGTTTCTAAGATATAGCCGGGACAAGATTTTAAAGGTCAAGGTCACTATGGCAAGGTCAAAGGTCAAATCAAGGTCACACCATGAAGCTGCACACCTACAACCCCTAACCAATGTCCCTACCAAGCATCAACTTCTACACCTTACGGTTTCTAAGATATAGCCGGGACAAGATTTTAAAGGTCAAGGTCACTATGGCAAGGTCAAAGGTCAAATCAAGGTCACACCATGACTTTGCACACCTACACCTCCTATCCAATCCCCCTACCAAGTATCAACTTCCTACACCTTACGGTTTCCGAGATATAGCCCGGACAAGATTTTATAGGTCAAGGTCACTACGGCAAGGTCAAAGGTCAAATCAAGGTCAGACCATGATGTTGCACACCTACACCCACTAACCAATGTCCCTACCAAGTATCAACTTCCTACACCATACGGTTTCTGAGATATAGCCCAGACAAGATTTTTAAACTCAAGGTCACTACGGTAAGGTCAAAGGTCAAATCAAGGTCAGACCAAGACGTTGCACACCTACACATCCTAACCAATGTCCTTACCAAGTATCAACTTCCTACACCTTACGGTTTCTGAGATACAGCCCAGACAAACTTTTTCCTGCCGCCCGCCAGCCCGGACACCATGGGTGAAAACAATACCCCGACAGCCCTTAAGGGCTGTGAGGTAATAAAAGCAGTGTTGATTTTTTTTTTCTTCTTCTTCTTTTGTAATCTTGCAAACAAACAGAATCCAATGATCACATTACCTTCTTGGCAGAGGTAAAATATACTACAAATAAGTAATGAGAAATTTGCCACAGTTTGCAAAATTCACCACTATCTCCAAACAAATTCCTTTATTTTACTTTGAATTATGGACCCCTCTGGGTGGATTTTTGTTACAATATTCTACCATTCAAATTTTGATGAAATTTGCTTCCTATTACTTAATTAATTTTAAGGGCTATCAATCAGGATGAACTTTTCATACTGTGACAAATTTTAAGCTACATAATATATTTATGTTCTTTCATCTATATTCCCACTATAGACTGAATCGATTGATAAATTAAGAATTTTAAAATTTTACACTGGTAAAATTATACAATTCAAACCTAATATTATCAATGAGATATCTTCAAGTGTTTATGGCTACAATAACACTCTTAACGGCCAAAACGTTAACAGTACCTTTCTCACATTTTCAGTGAACAGTGATACAATTTCATCCATTATCATTATGCTATGTTTATTTAATTAACGCCAAATAAATAACATAAGAGTTTCTTAAAATGTTGTGAAACTTCAATATTACTGTATTACTTATTTCTTATTTGTACAGTTCTAATATTTCACTCATTGTAGAAATTATTGCTCGATGCTGTCATTTGCAAAAGTGTGACACGGCAATCCCTATGTGCCCCCCCCCCACCCCACCCCACACACACACAGCTGGAGCCTGGTGGCATGTGTATAATTGTCTGTGCTGATTTTTTTTTGCACAAAATTCAACATCCCAGGAAGAAATTTAGAAAAATATGTATAAAAGTTGTTTGTTTTTTTTCTTTTTTTTTTTGCACTTAAGAATTCATTGTCCAATTAAAAGTCAAATAACAAAAGATAATGATAAATATATTCCTTCTCAATGAAATTTTGACAAAGTACACTTGGTTTGTGAAATGGAATTGCAATCAGCTACAACGTAGTAAGTGTGAAGTACCATAGTAGGTCAGATTATCCACACATTTAATGGTAAAATTTTTAGTTTACACTTACCATTTTACATATGAGGAAAAAAAAACATTAAATCTGACTGTTTAGATTACCATAAAAAATTTAAAAATACACACTGACCTGCTGGAGCAGTTCTTTCTTGGGCTAAAACTCCAGCTGCACTCATAATTAAGTCTTTTAGTCACTAAACCATGGTAGAAATTTGTTTGTTTTGCCTGTCCTTCAGTGCAAAGTACTAATCCTATACAGATAAAAATACAATTGACATATGTGGCATAAGAGTTGTAAGTCATGGTCATCACTCTTTAAAATCATTGGCATTTGCAAATTAAATCAACACATTCTTGCAAAACCTGTTTTCACAATATTTAATTAAATACCAATTTTGAATATAAAATTATTTCAGAATATAAAGATGAAGATGGCAGTTTAATTGCACTGGATATAAACCTCACAGAGTTTTCTATAAGGCTTATTACAGTTTATTCTCCGAATAAAGACACTCCTGATTTTTTTAACAATCTAAATGGATTGTTAGATGAAAATACGCAGGACTATTTGTTTATATGTGGTGACCTAAATTTAGTATTAAATCCTTCCTGTGATAGTTATAATTATAAGAATTTGAATAACCCAAGGTCAAGAAATCTATTATTAAGTATGATCAATACATTTAATCTGATTGATGCATTTCGACATCTCCATCCTTCCGTAAAGCGATATACCTGGAGACGTAAAAACCCGACCAAACAGGCTAGACTAGATTATTTCCTAATCTCTGAGGAAATGACAGATTTGATTGCCTCTTGCAAAATTAATCCAAGCTATAGAAGTGACCATTCTATTATTGAAATAAACATTTCATTAAATAATTTTGTTAGGGGAAAGGGAGTGTGGAAATTTAACTGTAGACTTTTACAGGATGAGCAGTATCTACAACTTATAAACTCCATTATTAAAGAAGAAAAACTTAAATACTCTGCCTTAGTATATTCTCCAAAATTCCTTTCAATCATTTCAGATGAGGAAATCCATTTTACAATAAATGATGGTCAGTTTCTTGAAATGCTTATGATGAGAATAAGAGGTGAAACAATCAAATACGCATCTCTTAAGAAGAAAAAAGAGCTAGAAAGAGAACAAAATCTTATGACTGATATAGAATATATTGAAAAAAATAACCTCTTTCAAGGGCTTTCAGATATCTTAGACGACAAAAAAGCTGAGCTTGAACGCTTAAGATCAGAAAGAATTGAAGGTGCTATGGCGAGAGCCCGGGCACAATGGCTAAAAGATGGGGAAAAACCAACTAAATATTTTTGTGCTCTAGAAAGACATAACTATATAACTAAAACAATTAAGTGCATTACACAGAATGATGGTGTACGTATTGTAGACCAGAAAGAAATTTTTAAAAAGGTCCATGATTTCTACTCTAAACTTTTTTCTAGCAAAGACCTTCATCACTGTGAAAAAAGTCTTGATAATTTCAATTTCGAAAACGTTAGAAAATTAACTGATGAAGAATACAATAGTTTAGAAGGTGAACTAAAGATAAAAGAAATTGGAGATGCTTTGAAACAAATGAAGAGCAATAAATGCCCGGGGATTGATGGTCTACCAGCCGAATTTTTAAAAATATTTTGGAAAGGGCTTAAATTTTTTGTCTTAAGAGCTTTGAACTTTGCTTATCGAAAGGGTGAAATGTCAATATCCCTGAGAACATGCTTTGTAAATTGTATTCCCAAAGGTAATAAACCAAGGGAATACTTACAGAATTGGAGACCAATATCTCTTTTGTCTGTTCCCTATAAAATAGCTTCACTTGCATTGGCTAATAGACTAAAGACAGTTCTAGATTGTTTAATTTCTAAAACACAGTCTGGTTTTATCAAAGGAAGGTTTATTGGTGACAGTACAAGACTTATTTATGATTTAATCCACCTTATTGAAATGGAAAGAAAATCTGCTCAACTTGTTCTTACAGATTTTGAAAAAGCATTTGATTCTGTATCATGGAATTTTCTATTTTCAGCACTAAAATTTTTCAGATTTGGTAGAAGTTTTCAAAGGTGGGTGAAAACTTTTAACTACAATATAAAGGCGTCAGTAATTCAATCTGGTTTTTTATCAGAGACCTTTGCTATAGGTCGTGGATGTCGCCAGGGAGACCCTATAGCACCATATCTCTTCCTAATCTGTGCCCAAATTCTATTTCTTTTAATTGACTCTAACCCTGAAATCAAAGGAATTAAAATTAATAATAACATTCATAAAATTACACAGTTTGCTGATGACACCACATTGATCCTTGATGGTAATAGAACCTCCTTGCTGGCAGCCCTGAATACTTTGGAAATTTTTGGAAATATGTCAGGACTCATAGTCAACAAAGATAAAACCCAAATCGTTTGGCTTGGGAAAAAGCAACAGGCACATGATACGTATAATGTTAATGTTGATCTTAAGTGGAATGTTACTGAATTTAAGCTACTAGGTATTCATTTTTCGTCTGATCTGCAAAAAATTTGTGAATTGAACTTTGAACCTTTAATTGAGAAAGTAACTAACTTGATCAACTGTTGGAAGAGGCGACATTTGACACCGCTTGGTAAAATTACTGTGATTAAAACCTTTATTCTTGGCAACCTAAACCATTTGTTTTCTACACTTCCTACACCAAGTCAGTATACATTGAAACAAATAAATCAGTTAATATTTTCATTTCTCTGGGATGGAAAACCTGATAAGGTCAACCGTCATCAAATTTGTAATGACTTCAAAAATGATGGACTAAAAATGGTTAATTTGACAGAGCATATCAGATCTTTAAGGCTCACATGGATTACACGTCTTTTTAATTGTAATGATACTCCATGGATAAAATTAATAACTGCCTCAATAAACCAAACAAAAGTTTTTTTACTTGGTTCTAGTTGGGCAACTATTATTTCAAATAATATACAAAATCCTTTTTGGAAAGAAGTCTTTGATTCATGGAGTTTTTTCTTGAGGACTCTGACCCCCAAAACTGACTTTGATGTGCTACCTCATGTTTATGGGGAAACACTTTAATTTCAGAGGAATTTTTGTTTTACCCTAATTGGTTTTCAAGGGGAATTGTATATCCAGTTGACATATTAAAGTCAGATGGCAACATAATGACCAAAGAAGAGATTGAAGCAGTTTTTAATTTAAAAATCAATTTTCTTGATTATTACAGATTAAAATGTTTCTTAAAGTCATACCTCAACCGGTTTAATATCCAAGAATTCAAGTGTGTTAAACCGATATACCCATCAATATTTAAAATTTTAAAGACTCAAAATGGATGTAAAACATTTTATCAACGTTTGAACAAGGATCGTATTTTTCCTGACAAGCGACTAAAATTAGCACAAAAACTGAGCTTGTTGATAACAGACAACAAATGGTGTATGTCTAACCAGATTTGCTTCAGGACAATACAGGATAACACTATTAAATGGTTTCAGTACAAGCTTATCCATGGAATATTAGGCACAAGGCAATTCTTAAAAAAAATTAATATTATTCATACTTCAGATTGTGGCTTTTGTAAGCAACATGAGGAAAGCATATTACATTTATTTGTTCTATGCGCTGTTGTTAAAAATTTTTGGGATGATGTAAAAACTTGGTTCTGTCATATTAGTGGCCTAACTCTAGTGCTAACAGCTGAATCAATCCTGTTAGGGGTGTTGAGTACTTCACCATGTGACTTTGCTAAAAATTTTGTTATACTTCTTTGTAAAAGATATATTTTCATATCATCAAGGAAAGGTAAAATGCCAAACATTTTGGAATTTCAGTACTTTTTTAAATCCATTTACAATGAGCAGAAATATCTTGCTGATAGTAATTTAAACTATGTACAATTTAATAAGTACCCTTTTCCTTTCACACTTGATAAATAGTAACCAAGTATTCATCAATGTATCTATATATATATTTTTTTCCTTCCTTTTTTGCGAATATCTAGTAATACTGTGCCAATTATACGTATGTTTATACATGTGGCTCTATCTTGTAAAATTCAAAATGCAGTGTGACAATTGCTATGGTTGTGTTTACCTATGTCTCTACTCTTTGTCAAATTTTTTTTTCTCTTTCCTTTCTTGTGTGTATTGTATGAACTACAATGTCTTACATCAACTAAAAATATATTTCTCGAAAAAAAAAAAAAAACATTTTTGAAGCCAAAAAAGTGTAAACATCTTCATGAAGGAAACAATGTTAAAATTTCAAGCAGAGAAATTCCATTATTTGAATGAATGCTGAACTGTCGTAAGAACCCTTGAATAACAGAGTTTCCATGATATAAACTCAAGTATGTAAGCTACCAAAAAGCTCTAGCCAGATTCTTGAAAACAAATTTTCCTTACTTCTTTCAAAGTGACCACTCATGTTTCTACAAAATATAGCCACAATTTAAACTGGAGAAGTAAAACTAATCAAATCTTTAGTAAAGTCTTAAATTCATATGGCAACTTATTATATCACAAGGCCATTAATCTGTTACAGAAATATTTTACTTTACTCTACAGGAGGGACAGCATTTTGCAGTGGACAGCGTTTCACCAAGTTCTATTGTACTTCATTTAAAACTAACATCTACCTTGATATTGAAGGAACTGTATAGCATAGCAAAGTGTGCAATATGTCTTGATATTTTTCTAAGATTTTAGAACTGACAGTATACAGGATTATAAAGATCAATAAAAAAGTTTACATGTCTGCGAAAAATATGCCCAAAAACTGCATTTGACTGATGCAAAGAGCTGTATGTTCTCTAAATTGTGCCTGGGGTCAATATAAATACTAGTTATAACTTCATATGTTAGAATACAATAAGAGGAATCGATATTTAGCTTTAATTATTGTATGCAAAGTGTTTAATAGTCTTTGTAACTTTTTGGGAACAATATAAAATAATTGGTGAAATGCTGTCCACTTTTCGACAGCCCTAATTTTATTACCATAGGACAAATTCTATGGATGTATTTGTACCTATCACAAAATATATTTTAGAATGCTACCATCATTTCACAGTTTGAGGGACCTCTTTTCACTTTTTAATAAATTTTATATAACCACACTGCATATTTGTTTTCAAGAAAAATTATTTTGGTGTTATGGGCGAAATGCTGCCCCCTTTATATATATGATTCAATTTTTTGCTTGCTTTTGCTGACATTATATATTATAATATTATTGTCCTGGTTGACTAGTTGTATAGGTAGCCGTGATATGTTCGTGTTGCTGGAGTTTTTGTGGTAAAGTAATTACTTCTATATTTTGCCTAGGATTTAAAACTACAACGCTGGAATTTTATATTTTTTTATTGTGTCACCAATCAAGGGACCCTTATTCTTCATGGAACGGCAGTTCACAAAGCCAAAGCTAATAGGACCTGGATTAAGGGTGATGTCACCAGATAACAACAACAGAACCAGAAGACACTTGACACTGGCAAGTGCAGGGAACTTATTTGAGAAAAATTTTGCAGGAGTAATCCCTGTCTGGGCCAGGAACACAAAGGGCACAGGGAGCAGACTAAGAAGTGACTTTGGTCGGCAACTTTAAGCCAAAAGAGGAGACTGAAGCATAGAAAACCCAACAACGCCATAGCGAAAGAGCAGACAAGAGAGAGTAATATACAGCTAGCAAACTAAGTGATTGTGGTGACTCACAATAATGTCCCTACTGACTCCCTTAAGTAAGCTCAGGCTCTGATCTTTGTCCTTTGGGCAACTCGCTCGCACCATATTCACCCCAATAAGCCTCAGAACCTTAAAATGCCCTCAAAATAGCCACAATGACAAATATAACACAAGAACCATACAACAATGCAAACCAAAAAGGTTGCTGGAATAACATTTTGCAAGATGGAATACAAAAGGGATGACACAATAATAGTTGGACAGTTACTCAGTAATTACCTCCGCTAAGGAGGTTATCTTTTTGCCTGGGTTTTTTGTGGGTTTGTGAGTTTGTTTGTGAACAAGATAACTCAAAAACTTATGGTCGGATTTTGATGAAAGTTTCAGGATATGTCTGAAAAGGTAAAAGGAAGAAACGATTCAATTTTTGGGGTGATCCGGATCACTATCTGGATCTTCTGGATCCATGAAATGTAATTTTTAAAGACAGATAACTCACAAAGTTATACACGGATTTTGATGAAATTTTCAGGATATGTCTGGAAAGGTAAAAGGAAGAAATTATTCAATTTTGGGAGTGATCCGTATCACTATCTGGAACTTCTGGAACCATGAAATGTAATTTTTAAAGACAGATAACTCAAAAAGTTATGGACGGATTTTGATGAAATTTTCAGGTTATGTGCTCCCTTGGTGGAGGTCTGCACTCTCCGAGTGCTCTTGTTTTAAATAAAGTGGACTATAATACACAGTTTGATGGAAATGGCAGATAAGTCAGCAATAAACTACACAAAAAGGTAATAAAATCACAAGATGGTATTAATAGCAAGTTGGACAGTAACACGGTAATTCCCGGTAAAGTGGACGATAATAATACTGGTTTGGAGGTGATGAGCGAGAAGCCAGCAATAAACTAAATAAAGGGGGAATAAAATCAAAACACACTGTGTAAAATAGCAAGAATTAATACAGGACTAAAAAATGTGTACTAAAATGTTAAAATAGTGTTAGAATTGAAGGTTATAATTTGTTTTTTTTTCAAAAAACGTCTCTGTGGTCCGTAATAAAGATCTACGTTTAACTCGCGACCATGGCATCTCTCTACCATTAAATCGCTACGACATCTCGATACCAATAAAATAGTTAATTATAGCCATCTACGTGAATGTGGGAAAATAAAAAATATATAGATAACGTTTGTTTTATTACTGGAATATTGCTAGGAAATCCCATTGAATTATAAGTTATGTCCGCGGATATGTGTCCAATTAACTAATTTGGTCAACAGTTTAAAATATTCTGTGGGGTTTCCTAGATATATTATAAAATAAAATATACAAATGAGAAAACGTGAGGTCATGGAATTCCTTGGGGGTTTCCTAGAAATATAATAAAATAAAATATGCAAATTGGAAAATGTGAGGTCACGGAATTCCCTGGGGTTTCTTAGAACTAGGGCAGGGTCGGTAGCAGATTTTTCATTTCAGTATCCCGCCAGTGTAAAACCGTACCGATTCCGGGATACCAAAAGAAGAAATTGCATTCTAGCATATTCCCAATCGAATAGGCCCACCAACCGGAAGTAAGTTTCGCGAAAAGAAAACATTAAAGTTCTTAAGGAAATCACTATAAAAGTGCTAAAATATGTAAAAATATTGTATAAAAATTTATAATTTCTTCAGATTTGAGGTTTGATTCTAATACTTTACGTTTTCTCACAATATTATATACTGACATTCAAAATACCAGCTGTAAAGTGTCACCACGGTGTTGCAGTGAATTGGTCTCAATACCGAGATACTGGTGTTACCGACTCTGCCCTACTTAGAACTATTATAAAATAAATTATGCAAATTTGAAAACATGAGGTCATGAACTCCGTGGGGGTTTCCTAGAAATATAATAAATAAAATATGCAAATTAGAAAACGTGAGGCCATATAATTATGTTAGGGTTTCCTAGAAATATGTTATAAAATAAAATGGGTATTAATTGGTAGCGAGATTTCGTAGCGAGTTACTGTTAGCGAGTTTCCATGGTCACCACCACTGTACTGCCTTGCTACCAATTATCGCCAGGAACCAAGTATCGCCAGATGGAATTCAAATAGATATAAATTGACCAAAATAAGCATCCAAAGTCTAGCATATAAGGCAAAACTATTTCCAAAGTTAATAGAATGAATACACAGCAAAAAGCTTTCAAAATATGTGGCCGTTATTGAAATACAATATGAAAGTTTTATTTATTGATGGCGATAATTGGTACCCGGCGATAAATGGTACATGGGTGACATCAATTTGGGACAGTTTTATTCTGTTTTTACCGTTTTTTGCCATTTTTCAACATAACAGTGCAATTTCATATATATTAATAAACAGAAAAGCACCAACATTTCATTGTGTGCTAATCATTTTGTCTTTTTCTATGTTTGTACAAGCCAAAATTAGACAAAAACTGAATGTTGTACCCAAAACAAAGGGCCATTGATTTGGGACACTTCTGGGACACCTCCAAATTACAATCCACTGAATTGAGACATGCACTTTCATTGGCCCCCAATTTTTTGCAAATAGAAGACAAACATGTGACTTGACTTTTGTCATGTATGAGCCATAGGAGTTGTATAAAATAAGCCAGAACAGACATTTATTATAAAACTACTTTATGAGAGACAAGAATTTTGGCCGTCATATTGGAAAAGTATGGTATAGTCAACTAGAGCAGCAACAGCCTTATTTACAATAACTATAAAGCACTCAAAATTAATTTGATGTGTCCAGATAGAAGATATGATAACAATGTTTAGTGGTTATTAATTTGGACCAACCTCATACTTTGATGATAACACAAGGACATTTTCCATGTGGTGGAAATTGGGAATGTGTGGAATTTTCTTTTCTATAAAATGTCACATATAAATGCTAAATGTACAGTACTAGTGGGATAAAATCACATTTAAAAATGAGGTAATACTTCTTAAATTCATTGTTTGTGCTGTCAAGTCAAGCAAACAGTTTGTTATCGGTAAAAGTAAAAAGTGTCCTAAATTGATGACAAATCAGTGCCGCCCGTGTAGTGGCTGTCTACCAATAAACGCCCGTCTACCAGTGAATGCCCACCTTATATTTCTTTATTGGGGGTCAAGGACAAATGCTTCTATAAGTCTACAAAATGGGCGTTCTCTGGTATTTCCGTTTTGCGGTGAAAACGGCCGATAATAGAAATAAATTAAAATACGAAGTGGCTGGAGTACGGTAAATCACCGCACTCGAGAAGAATTTCTACAGTACGGCAGCAGTCAATTGCCGTATTCCAGCAAATTAACTAGAGTGCGGTTCAATCTGGTAATCTAAATATCCCATGGAGTGAAGGAAATATGAGGCTACTTGCACTTCTACACGTGAAGACTTAAGAAAATATGAGACCACATGGATTTTCTACCATTTTACAAACAGAAGTCTTGACAACCAGTCTACTTTTCGCCTGCAAACGTGATTAATTTAATTAACCAATGAAATAATTAGTTACTGAAACCTCCACTGTTGAAGTTTTCCAGCAATATCTTACAAATAGAATATCAAATGCTGGTACTTGCACACACAGACTTAATGAAATATGAGGTTAAGATCGGTATTTCTAGCCATATTTTACAAATGGGGGGATATATATACAGTAGACGTGGTTACCTCGGCTCTACTTTACTTGCGTGTAGAGCCGTGGCACGACCCCACATAAAACTAGAGATTTGCATAAAACACAAATACCATAAAAATTATACACACAACTGTTTCCACAACTATTTTGTTATATTAACCTCAACAGTCAGTCAACATGCAAACATATTTGACAAAAAAATAAATTATATTTCCTCATTTTCAATACTTTTTGGACCATTTCTCAAAAAATTTGAAAATGCACTTTTGTTATAAAAGCTATATATAAAATAGCATACACATATTGTATTTGTTGTGTCCTTGGCTTAATATCAACTGCTTTTAAATATATCAAACCATTTTGAGTCATTTATCAAGTTTTATTCAACAGAAAATGATTTTTTGCAAATCTCTAGTTTTATGTGGGGTAGTGCCACGGCTCTACACGCAAGTAAGTAGAGCCGAGGTAACCACGTCTATATATACAGTAGCTAACCAGCCTACTTTTCGTCTGCAAACGTGATTAATTTAATTAACCAATGAAAACAATTGTTACTGAAACCGCACTGAAGACAAAGTTCTAGAGTGCGGCAATCCATACTGTAGCTTATTTTCTAGGGAACGGTTTTACCGTACCGCAGCCACGCCCATTAAAATATAACACTTTCTAGGAATTACTGCACAATATAGTCGAAGAATTAATTGTAGTGCAAGTCATTTGATAATCTAATAATAGAAGAAAATAATATAAAGCTGATTATGTAATTTAAATTCAAAATATTGATCACAGGATGGGCGTTTACTGGTAGAAAGCCACTAGCAAGGCAGTACCGTGAAAAATAAAACTTAAATCCTTTTCACTGATACGTGTATTATAACGACATAAAACTGACAGCTAACATATTTTTCATTCAAAAAGATACCTATAAAACCTCCTTGCGGTACCAAAGGGGCCATTGTAGTGTTTATTAAGTAGCCCGACCCGTCGATTCTCGCCTGAGTATTGGGCGATAATTAGAATTAAGACAAATCAATACCTCTACTTAATCTTTAAATACGTAATGCACATGGTTAGAATACAAAAAAATAAGCTTCTTTATCAAGATGTCAAAATATTTTAGTGAAACAGCTTCTAAAAGATAATTTTTTGGTAAAAAGATAAATATTTACCTTTTCCCAGCCTTACACCAACCGAAAGTTTCTATGTTTCTACGGCAACAAAATGTATTTTAAAACCGTTTATTTGTTTGTTTCGTTTTCCAATTTATTTCCAAAAGTACAATAATGCTTGAAATGTAAAAAATACCTTCACATTTATGAAATAGTGATATAAGGACTGAAAATATATGTGGGAATGGCTCTAATTTAATGCGAATTATTCAGCTTTTATCTGCAGAAAGCCAGCTCTCCCATTTCATTTTAAAGCTCGTCAATGTGATTCTATATCTCAAAACAAAGTTGAATTGTTAAACGTGATCTCAAATCACTCATTCATCTGTCAAATATTATATTATGGTAAATATCCTAACGCATGCATGGCAAGTGCCACATAATTAATACACGTGACAAAAACAGTTACACTGCTGTGAATATTTTATTGAGTATGTTGTCACACAGATAATACCACAAGATCGAGCCACTCTCATTTGTTGATTCAGGTAAATAGCACCTCTAATTACACCAAAGGTGCTGTTTGATAGATTCTATTTCTAAAGGAAACCTTTCATCTCCCACCTGAGTAAGTTTTCATAAATATAATACAAAAATTACAAATACAAAATCTGATTATTATTATTATTGGTTCCAACCAAAACCACTTAAAAGGCAGTGAAACATATCGCTTGTAATGCAAATGAATAAGCTTTACAGAAATTTAAATTTACCCAACACAGCACAACTAAAGATACAAACACAACATCTTTTTCATCTTTTGACAGTAAAATGGCAATTGGATCGAACCTTAATTACTACTAGCTTTGCAGGAATATTTTTTGATAATTTCTCTACAGCATTTCTACTCCATTGTTAACTTGTACAATATACATACCATTGTATGTACCCATACCATCACAACATCTGTTATCTAATTTGGCCCCAAAAAACAAATCACCAAAGGTGGTTTATCTACAGATAAACATGTCCTGAAAATTTTGAAAATGTGAAGAACAGTTTGGTGTTTAGAGACCATATACTAAAAATTGTGGAAAGTTCAAAGAATACATGGCTGCATTGGCAACAGTTTTTTGCAAGATGTTGACTAAACATTTGTCAGCATAAGTTCTCATAAAGACAAACACCTTCTGAAAAAAATGTATTCTGCAGTTTGGTTTGTAGGGACCTCTGAAGTGCTGAAGTGAAAAATCCAAAATATTTAATGAAAACCAGTTTCCATGACAACAGCTGTTGTCTAATGTGGGCAAAAACTTATAAGCACAAATTCTGCCAGAAACAAACATGTCTTGAAAATTTTATAAAAATAGAAAAAGGGGTTTGGTCTGTAGAAAGTCACACATTGAAAATGTTGAAAAATTTAAAGAGTTAATAGTTATCATGGCACCAGTTTTAGGGGGAAGTTGACCAAATACTTATCAGCACAAGTTCTCATGAAGACAAACATGTCTCGAAAATTTCTCAAAAATGCATTAAGTGATTTAGTTTGTGGAGACTTCCGCAGTAAAAAATGTGACAAATTAAAAAATGGTTACCATGGCAACAGTTGTAAGCAGATGTAGTTCAGGGTCTAATAATCACAAGTCTACCTAAGGAGAAATTATATACCGAAAATTTAAAACAGATCTGTTGAGCTGTTTGATAAAAAGCTTACCATGGCAACAGATTATATCATCGTTTCTAAAAATTTTCAGGTTGAGCTTTCATTGATATCGTTACATATATAGGCACTGTGCTAATGCATTGTTTCGAAAGAAGAGAGTTGTGTATGTATTACCATTTAAGGTAACTGACTTATTAATTTTTTTGGTATTTCCATTTATTGTACACTGTTAGATTGATCTATTTAGAGACTGGGAAAATCCCTCTAGACTTCTATAACGTCACTGATTCTATTAATAGATTTGGAAACTCCTTAAACTGGTTTCTAGAACTTCCTCACTGATTCTGGTGACAGATGTTACCTTCAGGTTAGTTCTATTACCTTTTGGCCATTTCCACAGCTGCATATAAGTGCTGTACACCTGACCACTGATGAACATAGTATTCGCTAGCTATAATTTATTTATTTATTTAGGTTCTAACGTTGCTTTTCAACGCATTTTATAGGTCATATCATGACAGGTAGTTAGAAAGGCAGAGGAAGCCAGTACATACAGTTGGTTCAGGTTCTGCACTGTAAACTGCCGACCAACGGCAAGCAACTACCAGCTTTCCCACTTGATGTCGGGCCGGGAACCCACTAGCTATAAAGAAAGCTAATTGTGTCTTAGAATTACTAACAAGTTGATATAAACTTCTTATGTTGTGGTGAACTCTTTTTGGAGTGAACTTGATACAATGTCTGGATCTACTAAAGAGTAGATTTGCTGTACTTTGGATATTCTTTACATCTGGATACAGTGAGAGGATCTACTAGAGAGTGGATCTGCTGTATTTTGGACATTGTCCATATCTTCGAGTGGTGTAAACTCTGAATATTTGTATGCAGACATTTTGTGTTGTTGGACATTGAAAGATTCACAGGAGAAAGACATTTCATGTTATCAAACATTGAATAGATGACACATGATACAAAAATTTGTGTTAGTGGACTCTGGACGAATCACAGGACAGATTGCTGGATATGGTAACACACTTAACTGTAGTTACATGGATAGGATTGTGGTGAGGTTAGATTGGTTTCATTATTGTGCTATCATTGTATGTACTATTGAGAGCATCCGTGTTGACTGTAATCATTATTTTTAATTACTAAATAAATTTGTTAAGTAAGACTCTTTGTCTTTTCCTGTTGCAATTTAAAAGCAACCAGTAATTACTACTGGGCTTGCCCCGTGACTCTAACAGTATAACCCTATCATAAAGATCTGGCAGAGTGGATTTAAAATGGGTGGGGCGGATAAACGGACAGAACAGAGTATTTTTATATCCCCCTTCAACTTTCATTGACAGGGGTCAGGGGATAAGGATTAAGCATTTGTTAACCCTAGTCCATAAAGGCTGGGGTTATAATATGTGGATATTGCACATAAACAATATGTTGATATCTAAAACAATCAAGAAAAACCCAGGATTCCGTAGAGTTATACATATCTCTGTATAATGTTCATGAAAATAAAATTTTCTGTGTGTATTTTATTTCATAGATATCAGCAAAGACCATCATACCTGTACACCTGAGAAACTTGGTAAATGATTTAGTCGAAAAATGGACCTTGTCATTATGCAGAATGCAAGAGCATTCGACATGCATTTTAACCATTATGTTCGATAAAAACACCATTGGTATAGAAATTAAAACCTAATTATCCACTATATAGGTCAGTGAGAACTTCCCAAATGGTTTAAACCAAGCATTTATGGTTGAAACTGTCCTTTGAAGAAACAAATTACTTACACAAGAACATTTAATTTCTTTTTCATACAACTATTTATGACAACATAAAATTGTACAAAGCATACATTTTCTGCAAGTTCTTAAGATTTAAATCAGTAAGGAAAATGTTGTTTATATTCATTTGAAAACATATCACACATAAATTCCATGCATGGTATTATATGATTTGCTCTTCTAGAAAATCATAACACATATTTCTTTAAAGAGAGTAGTATTACCCAGTTTAAATTAGTTGACGATAATGTATTTTCAGATTTAAGTCTATGTTAGGCAAATCATGTAATATTTCTTCTGTGGTGGCATTATAGAGTGGCGTTTTGGGGTGGCATTATGGTTTGGTGGCATTTTGACTGTATTTCAAACTGGTACTCTAAAAGAAATTATATATTTATTTAATTAGGGCTGAACTGTAGAATCCCCCTGACGGAAGTAGTAATATGCTAATTATGCTTCAAACTTACAAAATATATTAATACTTGGGGAATCATGAATACATTAAAATCTATCTTGCTGAATTTGCAAAGGGTCGACAAAGCAAAAAAAAAAAATTTACAGAGGTTGACAAAGTCGACAGAATTTAAGTGTACAAGGTACTCAGCATTGTTTTGTCGACTTTGTTGACCTAATACTGAAATGTCAAAAACTCAACATTATATATAATATGTATGTGTGCAATTTGTCGACTTTGTCAACCTGTCGACCTTGCATTCTCCTCTACATTACTTTCATCAGATTGTCGACTTTGTCTACCTCTCCACCAATACCTTATCTATGTATATTTCTTTGTTTTTGTCGACTTTGTCAACCTGTCAACCAACTACCTAGTAATATAAGGCATACACTTATTTATTTGATCTTATTTGCAAATAATAATTTCATAATTTGTCGACTTTGTCGACCTTTCAACCTCTCTACCTGTCAAGTAAAACTTTCCACTTGTCGACCTTGTCGACTTGTCTACATATTTTACAAGTTTTTTCTACATTTACATTATTCAAATTCTGAATATTCAAAAACATTAGATATTGCTAATTAGCATATTTATACTTCCGTCAGGGGGATTCTACAGTCGTTCCTTAATTAGATATACTTTATTTGGTTCTCTTCCAAAACTTTGTTAATATTAGTTTGGCATGTAGTAATGTGAGTTTTGATTCTAGTTTTGATATCTGGGGCCGGATTCACGAAAGGTCTCAAGTCTTAGCCAAATCTCAGCTGAGATTTTGCTCAAATCTAAGATTTTAGTCTCAGCTGAGATTCTGCTCAAGTTGAGATTCACGAAAGGAATCTCAGCTGAGACCAAAATCTCAGCCAAGTTTTGAGTCTGGACCAATCAAAACTGATGTAACATTTTGTTGAGATTAGTGGAAAGTTTACACATTTATATTTTACCACTCTACCATATATACTCACATTTTAGAATATTTGGAATCAAGCAAAACATTGTCTTTTTACTATAATTTGTACTAACATTCAAAAGAACTGATTATAACAGCAAAACAAGCCACTCATGTAAATTTGTTATGTAAATGTTTACTGTTGTTTTTGTGCAAACTCTTAATATATATTCATATTTTGTGTTACAAGTTAAACAATATGTCACACTTCACTATTTTCATTTTGTTTTGTGACTTTTTATTACATATACTCTATTTTATGAAAACTTAAGTCACACCCTAGGCAGTCTTAGATTTGAGACCAAATCTGAGAAAAATCTTAGCCTGAGATCTTTTGTGAATCCCAGCTGAGCAAAAGGTCTCAAATCTGAGAAAAATTTAAGAAAAATCTTAGATTTGAGACCAAAATCTCAGATTTGAGACTTGAGACCTTTTGTGAATCCGGCCCCTGAAAACAGTAACTCACCACGATTTAGTGTACACCACGTGGTTTCAAAACTATGGTGTTAACCAGGGAGGAAAAACGAGCACTTTGGCAAGGTATATATTGTTAACATTTCACTGTACCAAAATATAACTATTGTTGCAATGTCAGACATTAATGTAACATATTTGTATCACGGAACAGAGTGTTTTGCGAATGAGCTTATATTATCGGCCAACATGCCATGTCCCCCGGTACATTATAAAACCCGGAATTGGAATCGGAATTTTTTCCGGAATAGCACCTCTTACCGCACCTCCATCCTGATTGGCTCTTGGAAGTATGGGGGCGGGGCTTCAATCCTACACACCTTTCATAAACCCTGAGTATAGCGGCCTATTTTAGGGTAATGTTATTTGGAAATTTAGAGTTTTACATTATTCCATCTCATTTCACAATATCAAATATATGTTATAAATGATAAAGTGGTTACAATAATCCCTACTTTGAAATGTAGTCACTCCTTTAAAGAATATTAATGACTTGGGTGCTATGGCCGTGAGTTCTGTAGTTTAAACTACTTGATCCTCGTGGAGATGTCCATTGCAAAGAAATCGCAGGAGAAAGCCATGAACTCATATCTTCTCATGAATATTAATGACTTAATTGGGTGCTATGGCTGTGAGTTCTGTAGTTTAAAATATTTCATCTTCGTTGAGACGTCAATTTATAAAATATTGTTAGGAAACTACAGCTAGGGGAAAGCCATGTCCTCATATCTTCTCATGAATATTAATGACCGCACCTCATATTTTAACACCGCACCTCACCGCACCATTTTACCGCACCTCAACACCGCACCTCGACGCACCTGTTTTTGGAATTCCGGAAAATATAATGAACCATGTCCCCCCCCCATTCCTCTGCAACACTCGGAACTCTGTTATGGTTCGGTATTAGGCTTCTGGCAATCCACCAGTGAATACCCAAGCTGTGGTTGATAAATTTTGTTACCTGGTGTCGTATTCACGAAAGGTCTTAGCCAAGTCTCAGGCTTAAGTTGGCTGTATTTTTATCTCCCGCCCGGAGACTGTAAGATATAGAGCAATTTCGAGCAAATTTTTGACCCACAGGGTAGTACTAGAGTATCCTATTGCTAAGGGGGGAAAAGTTTGGTGAACTTTGGCCTACTTTTGAGTGAGTAATAGCGCTTTTACCTAATATAATTATATGACTTATAACTGTCAATGAGTACATGACTTATATCTTCATAAGTATTGCAGCTACACAATTTTGTTCCAATATGATGTTCAGCTACTTTCTCAACAGCTACAACATGGTCAGTAATTTGGAAGTGTATCTCCATAGCTAAGTGAGTAATAGCTACTTTTTCAATTTTTAATGATAACCATAATGAGTAAATGGCTTATATCTCCAAAAGTGTTGCAGCTACACAATTTCTCTCAAATATGTTGTTCATGTACTTTTTTGTGAACTGTAACATATTTAAGTTTCACAACTGTTGCTCAATGTACAAGTGAGTAATGGCTACTTTATTGCTACTTTTAGTGAAAATGTGAAAAATCAGAAATATCTCTCAAACTGTAAGAGATAGAGAAATTTCGAGCAAATTTTTGAACCACAGGGTAGTACTAGAGTATCCTATGCTAAGGGGAAAATGGTTTGGTGAACTTTGGCCTACTTACTCACCTCCTCAAAATGAGTAAATGCGAATTATCTCTAAAAGTATTGCAGGTAGCCATTTTTTCTCAAATAACTCATTCACCTACTTTTGGGAGAGCTTTCACTTGGTTAAGTTTCAGATGCGTAGCTAGTTACTCACCTACTCAAAATGAGTAAATGCTAATTATGTCTAAAAGTATTGCAGATAGCCAATTTTTCTCAAATAACTCATTCATATACTTTTGGAAGAGCTTTCACTTAGTGAGGTTTCAGACCCCTAGCTAATTTCTCACCTACTCAAAATGAGTAAATGCGAATTATCTCTAAAAGTATAGAAGATAGCCAATTTTTCTCAAATAACTCATTCACCTACTTTTGCGAGAGCTTTCACTTGGTGAAGTGTCAGACCTGTAGCTAATTTCTCACCTACTCAAAATGAGTAAATGCTAAATATCTCGAAAAGTATTGCAGATAGCCAATTTTTCTCAAATAACTCATTCATTTACTTTTGGAAGAGCTTTCACTTCGTGAAGTTTCAGACCCATAGCTAATTACTCGCCTACTCAAAATGAGTAAATGCAAATTATCTCTAAAAGTATTGCAGATAGCCAATTTTTCTCAAATAACTCATTCATCTACTTTTGGAAGAGGTTTCACATGGTGAAGTTTCAGACCCATAGCTAATTACTCACCTACTCAAAATGAGTAAATGCGAATTCTCTCTAAAAGTATTGCAGATAGCCAATTTTTCTCAAATAACTCATTCACCTACTTTTGGGAGAGCTTTCACTTGGTGAAGTTTCAGACCCATAGCTACTTACTCGCCTACTCAAAATGAGTAAATGCTAATTATGTCTAAAAGTATTGCAGATAGCCAATTTTTCTCAAATAACTCATTCATATACTTTTGGAAGAGCTTTCACTTAGTGAGGTTTCAGACCCCTAGCTAATTTCTCACCTACTCAAAATGAGTAAATGCGAATTATCTCTAAAAGTATAGAAGATAGCCAGTTTTTCTCAAATAACTCATTCACCTACTTTTGCGAGAGCTTTCACTTGGTGAAGTGTCAGACCTGTAGCTAATTTCTCACCTACTCAAAATGAGTAAATGCTAAATATCTCTAAAAGTATTGCAGATAGCCAATTTTTCTCAAATAACTCATTCATTTACTTTTGGAAGAGCTTTCACATGGTGAAGTTTCAGACCCATAGCTAATTACCCGCCTACTCAAAATGAGTAAATGCGAATTATCTCTAAAAGTATTGCAGATAGCCAATTTTTCTCAAATAACTCATTCATCTACTTTTGGAAGAGCTTTCACATGGTGAAGTTTCAGACCCATAGCTAATTACTCACCTACTCAAAATGAGTAAATGCGAATGCTCTCTAAAAGTATTGCAGATAGCCAATTTTTCTCAAATAACTCATTCACCTACTTTTGGGAGAGCTTTCACTTGGTGAAGTTTCAGACCCGTAGCTAATTACTCACCTACTCAAAATGAGTAAATGCTAATTATCTCTAAAAGTATTGCAGATAGCCAATTTTTCTCAAATAACTCATTCATCTACTTTTGGAAGAGCTTTCACATGGTGAAGTTTCAGACCCATAGCTAATTACTCACCTACTCAAAATGAGTAAATGCTAATTATCTCTAAAAGTATTGCAGATAGCCAATTTTTCTCAAATAACTCATTCACCTACTTTTGGAAGAGCTTTCACTTGGTGAAGTTTCAAACCCGTAGCTAATTACTCACCTACTCAAAATGAGTAAATGCTAATTATCTCTAAAAGTATTGCAGATAGCCAATTTTTCTCAAATAACTCATTCACCTACTTTTGGGAGAGCTTTCACTTGGTGAAGTGTGAGACCTGTAGCTAATTTCTCACCTACTCAAAATGAGTAAATGTTAAATATCTCTAAAAGTATTGCAGATAGCCATTTTTTCTCAAATAACTCATTCATTTACTTTTGGAAGAGCTTTCACATGGTGAAGTTTCAGACCCATAGCTAAATACTCGCCTACTCAAAATGAGTAAATGCGAATTATCTCTAAAAGTATTGCAGATAGCCAATTTTTCTGAAATAACTCATTCACCTACTTTTGGGAGAGCTTTCACTTGGTGAAGTTTCAGACCCGTAGCTAATTACTCACCTACTCAAAATGAGTAAATGCGAATTATCTCTAAGAGTATTGCATATAGCCAATTTTTCTCAAATAACTCATTCACCTACTTTTGGGAGAGCTTTCACATGGTGAAGTTTCAGACCTGTAGCTAATTACTCACCTACTCAAAATGAGTAAATGCGAATTATCTCTAAAAGAATTGCAGATACCCAATTTTTCTCAAATAACTCATTCACCTACTTTTGGGAGAGCTTTCACTTGGTGAAGTGTGAGACCTGTAGCTAATTTCTCACCTACTCAAAATGAGTAAATGTTAAATATCTCTAAAAGTATTGCAGATAGCCATTTTTTCTCAAATAACTCATTCATTTACTTTTGGAAGAGCTTTCACATGGTGAAGTTTCAGACCCATAGCTAAATACTCGCCTACTCAAAATGAGTAAATGCGAATTATCTCTAAAAGTATTGCAGATAGCCAATTTTTCTGAAATAACTCATTCACCTACTTTTGGGAGAGCTTTCACTTGGTGAAGTTTCAGACTCGTAGCTAATTACTCACCTACTCAAAATGAGTAAATGCGAATTATCTCTAAGAGTATTGCATATAGCCAATTTTTCTCAAATAACTCATTCACCTACTTTTGGGAGAGCTTTCACATGGTGAAGTTTCAGACCTGTTGCTAATTACTCACCTACTCAAAATGAGTAAATGCGAATTATCTCTAAAAGAATTGCAGATACCCAATTTTTCTCAAATAAGTCATTCATCTACTTTTGGGAGAGCTTTCACTTGGTGAAGTTTCACGACCGTAGCTAATTACTCACCTACTCAAAATGAGTAAATGCAAATTATCTCTAAAAGTATTGCAGATAGCCAATTTTTCTCAAATAACTCATTCATCTACTTTTGGAAGAGCTTTCACATGGTGAAGTTTCGGACCCATAGCTAGTTTCTCACCTACTCAAAATGAGTAAATGCGAATTATCTCTAAAAGTATAGGAGATAGCCAATTTTTCTCAAATAACTCATTCATCTACTTTTGGTAGAGCTTTCACTTGGTGAAGTTTCAGACCTGTAGCTAATTTCTCACCCGCTCAAAATGAGTAAATACTAATTATCTCTAAAAGTATTGCAGATAGCCAATTTTTATCAAATAACTCATTCATCTACTTTTGGAAGAGCTTTCACATTGTGAAGTTTCAGACCCATAGCTACTTACTCGCCTACTCAAAATGAGTAAATGCGAATTCTCTCTAAAAGTATTGCAGATAGCCAATTTTTCTCAAATAACTCATTCATCTACTTTTCGAAGAGCTTTCGCATGGCAAAGTTTCAGACCCATAGGTAATAACTCACCTACTCAAAATGAGTAACTGCGAATTATCTCTAAGAGTATTGCATATAGCCAATTTTTCTCAAATAACTCATTCACCTACTTTTGGGAGAGCTTTCACATGGTGAAGTTTCAGACCTGTAGCTAATTACTCACCTACTCAAAATGATTAACTGCGAATTATCTCTAAAAGTATTGCAGATAGCCAATTTTTCTCAAATAACTCATTCATGTACTTTTAGGAGAGCTTTCACTTGGTGAAGTGTGAGACCTGTAGCTAATTACTCACCTACTCAAAATGAGTAAATGCGAATTATCTCTGAAAGTATTGCAGATAGTCAATTTTTCTCAAATAACTCATTCATCTACTTTTGGAAGAGCTTTCACATGGTGAAGTTTCAGACCCATAGCTAATTACTCACCTACTCAAAATGAGTAAATGAGAATTATCTCTAAAAGTATTGCAGATAGCCAATTTTTCTCAAATAACTCTTTCATCTACTTTTGAAAGAGCTTTCACATGGTGACGTTTCAGACTCGTAGGTAATTACTCACCTACTCAAAATGAGTAAATGCTAATTATCTCTAAAAGTATTGTGGGTACCCAATTTTTATCAAATAACTCATTCATCTACTTTTGGAAGAGCTTTCACATGGTGAAGTTCCAAACCTGTAGGTAATTACGCACCTACTCAAAATGAGTAAATGCGAATTCTCTCTAAAAGTATTGCAGATAGCCAGTATTTTTCAAATAACTCACTTCACCTATATTTTGGGAGAACTTTCAATTAGTGAATTTTCAGATCCATATCTAATTACTCACCCACTCAAAATGAGTAATTGCCTATTATCACAAAAAGTATTGCAGATAGCCAGTATTTCTCAAATAACTCATTCACCTACATTTTGGAGATATTTCACATGCTAAAGTTTTTTTATGAATTATTAAAATAATTTTTAATGCATTAAAATTAATGAAATCATGCACTAAATCGATTATAACTTGAAAAGTATTGTATTTAGAGCATTTTGTTAAAATATGTTATTCACCTACTTTTTCCCACAGCAACAACATGGTGAGTAACTTGGGTGTCTATCTCAATAGATAAGTGAGTAATAGCTACTTTTGGATTTTTCACTAACTTCCATCATGAGTGAAATCACTTGTAACTTGAAAACTATTGCATTTAGACCTTCAGGGTAGTACAAAATTGTCCTATGCAAAGGGGAAAGATTTCAATTTTCGCCACTTTTGGCGGCCTTCTTGAATTTTAGCGGAAAAAAATGAAAAAGTGTGAATATCTCGAAAACCATAAGAGATAGAGCAATTTCGAGCGAATTTTTGACCTGCAAGGTAGTACAAGAATGTCCTGTGCAAAGGGGTAAAATATCAATTTTTGCCACTTTTGGCGGCCATCTTACATTTTTGCGGAAAATGAAAAAGTGTCAATATCTCGAAAACCGTAACAGATCGAGCGATTTTGAGCAAATTTTTTGACCTGCAGGGTGGTACAAGAGTCTCCTGTCCAAAGGAGAAAAATTTCATTTTTCGCCACTTTCGGCGGCCATCTTGGATTTTTGCTGAAAATGGAAAAGTGTCAATATCTCGAAAAGCATAACAGATAGAGCGGTTTCAAGCGAATTTTCGACCTGCAGGATGGTACAACAGTGTCTTATGCAAAGGGGAAAAATTTCAATGTAGTATTTCTTCCCCTGCGGTACTCGGCGGGAGATACATACCGCGGCAGTGGTCTTGTTGTACAAATGTTAAGCCTAAGACTTGTCTAAGATATTTCGTGAATAAGGCTCCAGATATCGATAACTGCATGGGCTTGACGTATTCCTAGTGGCTTTCTACAGTAAACGCGAATGCTAAAGTTAATATTTTGAAGTTAATTCATGTTGACAGCTTTATATTTCATCTACTACCAGATTGTCAAATAATATACACTAAAATTAATAACCGAGGTACATTTTGTTAGATTTGTTTTAAAGCTTTATATTTTAACATTTGGTGTCTGTTATCGGCTGTTTTTACCAAAAACCGAAAGTACCAGTGAAAGCCCATTTTGTGGTGACTTCTTACCAGTAAACGCCCATACTGTAGTTAATATTTTGAATTTAACTTAGATTTACAGCTTTATATTTTATTCTTCGACCATCAGATTATCAAATGATATTCACTACAATTAATAACTGAGATACATTTCGTTACATTTGTTTCAAAGCTTTATATTTTAACATTTTATCTCTATTATCGGCCGTTTTTACCGCAAACCGGAAATACCAGTGAACGCCCATTTTGTAGACTTATGGAAGCATTTCTCCTTGACCTCTAACAAAGATATATAAGGCGGGCGTTCACTGGTAGGCAGGCGTTCACTGGTAGAAAGCCACTAGACATGTAGAAGCATTTGTCCTTGACCTCCAACAAAGAAATATAAGGCAGTTGTCACTGGTAGGCGGGCGTTTAGTGGTAGAATGCCACTATTTGACAGGCTGGCCGGCCCATATATGTTTTCCTCTTGTCTAAATTTCTTCTGTGGAGAAGCAATGACAGTCTCCATACTGCAGTATTGTTTTTTCCTCTAAAACTACCCTCCATAATATGACCTACACAATGTGTTGAAAGTGACGTTAAAACCCAAATAATTAAATTGACTGTATTTTTTGAAAATTTGACTAAAATTCATCTGAAGCTATTTGAAACAAGCCTGGTTTGGGGAGTGCATCTGTCACATTATAACTACACTTTGGTTCAAAATTTGTTGTGTGCACAAAGAAATTTTTCATTTATAGTCTTTCCAATATAAACAACCCATAAACTTGCAAATATATCTAACATTTTTCACAGATCAATAGTTTTTGTGTGTTTTTATTCTTAACAAAAATTAAACTGTCTATTAAAATAAAAAACAAATAGAAAATTGTGTCTAGTGTGTTTTATTTTTCATGTCACATGATCTACTTCTTTGTTGCTATGCAGTCAGAAAACACTTTTGAAAAGTGTCTCAAAGTAAGGTACTTTTGGATATCCATTGTTACAAAAGTTTAGGCCAAGTATTATTTATGATGTATATTATTTCTACTTTACATTAAGCCATAAAAAGTGAATCTCAATTAAGGTTAAATAATGCTTGAGACTTTTTTCTAAAATATTTGAGACAACTATATACCAGTCTTAAGTTTGAGACCAAATCTGAGACTAAATTTGGTCTCAACTATTTTGTGAATAGCTAAAAAGTTTGAGACCAAAAAGAGTCTCAGATTTGAGACCAAAACTTGCGACTTGAGACAAAATTTGGTCTCAGCAAGTTTTATGAATACCGGCCTAGATGACTACTTAATTGACATTGGTTAGAAAAGTGTTATTTTTTATCATGTTTTATTGAACATATAATTGCTGAATGTAGTAAAATATGGCAAAAAGTCTAAATAAGTCAAATACATGCTTAAAAATAAAATATTTTAAAAGAAACTGCAGCCATGTTTTCTGGATTTTTCATGCATTGGCATAAACCCAAAAGTGTCATATACCCCTTTTATCACCCACTTCCTGTTATAGGAAAATAACAAATCTAATGAATTTTTACAGATTATGGACACATATTTATGTCCACCCCCCTGGGGGGTGGATATATTATTTTTGCTTTTTTCGCCGTCCGATGTCCGATGTCCGATGTCCGGCGTCCGGCGTCCGGCGTCCGATGTCCGGCGTCACGCATGGTTTCCGCTCATTTAAAGGAAAAGTATTAGAGCTATTGTCACCAAATTTGGTATGCAGGCTTATTGGGTCAGTAGCTTGCTTGGGATTGCTTTTGGCTGTTGTACCTCTTTTGCTTACTGAGTAATACTTAAGTACAGCTATTTTCAGTACCCATTGGTTTCCGTGCATTTAAGCCAAAATAATTAAAGATATTTTACTACAATTTTGAATACAAGATTGTTATGTCCATAGCTCGCTTGGTATTGCATTTGGGACTGATAGCTTTGTCAGTACATGAGTAATAGCCATTTAGGTACTTCATTGTGTATTTTCAGTACTACTTTTGAGTAATTTGCTTGTATCTCCTTAACCGTGCAAGATAGAGCGATTTCGGCAAAATTTTCGACCCGCAGGGTATCTGAGGAGTGTACTCTTTGCAATTTTCAAAAAATTTTCCCCTCCCCAAAAATGGCGGCCATTTTGAATTTTCGAATTTTTGCCAAAAATGGCAAAACACTAATTTGCTTCTATCTCCTTAACCGTGCGAGATAGAGCGATTTCGGCAAAATTTTCGACCCACAGGGTATCTGAGGAGTGTACTCTTTGCAATTTTCAAAAAATTTTCCCCTCCCCAAAAATGGCGGCCATTTTGAATTTTCGAATTTTTGCCAAAAATGGCAAAACACAAATTTCCCTCTATCTCTTTAACCGTGTGAGATAGAGCGATTTCGTCGAAATTTTCAACCCACAGGGTATCTAAGGAGTGTACTCTTTGCAATTTTCAAAAAATTTTCCCCTCCCCAAAAATGGCGGCCATTTTGAATTTTCGAATTTTTGCCAAAAATGGCAAAACACAAATTTGCTTCTATCTCCTTAACCGTGCGAGATAGAGCGATTTCGTCGAAATTTTCGACCCACAGGGTATCTAAGGAATGTAATATTTGCAATTTTCAAAAAATTTTCCCCTCCCTAAAAATGGCGGCCATTTTAAATTTTCGAATTTTTGCCAAAAATGGCAAAACACAAATTTGCTTCTATCTCCTTAACCGTGCGAGATAGAGCGATTTCGTCAAAATTTTCGACCCACAGGGTATCTGAGGAGTGTACTCTTTGCAATATTCAAAAAATTTTCCCCTCCCCAAAAATGGCGGCCATTTTGAATTTTCGAATTTTTGCCAAAAATGGCAAAACACAAATTTGCTTCTATCTCCTTAACCGTGCGAGATAGAGCGATTTCGTCAAAATTTTCGACCCACAGGGTATCTGAGGAGTGTACTCTTTGCAATTTTCAAAAAATTTTCCCCTCCCCAAAAATGGCGGCCATTTTGAATTTTCGAATTTTTGCCAAAAATGGCAAAACACTAATTTGCTTCTATCTCCTTAACCGTGCGAGATAGAGCGATTTCGGCAAAATTTTCGACCCACAGGGTATCTGACGAGTGTACTCTTTGCAATTTTCAAAAAATTTTCCCCTCCCCAAAAATGGCGGCCATTTTGAATTTTCGAATTTTTGCCAAAAATGGCAAAACACAAATTTCCCTCTATCTCCTTAACCGTGCGAGATAGAGCGATTTCGTCGAAATTTTCGACCCACAGGGTATCTGAGGAGTGTACTCTTTGCAATTTTCAAAAAATTTTCCCCTCCCCAAAAATGGCGGCCATTTTGAATTTTCGAATTTTTGCCAAAAATGGCAAAACACAAATTTCCCTCTATCTCCTTAACCGTGCGAGATAGAGCGATTTCGTCGAAATTTTCAACCCACAGGGTATCTAAGGAGTGTACTCTTTGCAATTTTCAAAAAATTTTCCCCTCCCTAAAAATGGCGGCCATTTTGAATTTTCGAATTTTTGCCAAAAATGGCAAAACACAAATTTGCTTCTATCTCCTTAACCGTGCGAGATAGAGCGATTTCGTCGAAATTTTCGACCCACAGGGTATCTAAGGAATGTAATATTTGCAATTTTCAAAAAATTTTCCCCTCCCTAAAAATGGCGGCCATTTTAAATTTTCGAATTTTTGCCAAAAATGGCAAAACACAAATTTGCTTCTATCTCCTTAACCGTGCGAGATAGAGCGATTTCGTCAAAATTTTCGACCCACAGGGTATCTGAGGAGTGTACTCTTTGCAATTTTAAAAAAATTTTCCCCTCCCCATAAATGGCGGCCATTTTGAATTTTCGAATTTTTGCCAAAAATGGCAAAACACTAATTTGCTTCTATCTCCTTAACCGTGCGAGATAGAGCGATTTCGGCAAAATTTTCGACCCACAGGGTATCTAAGGAATGTAATATTTGCAATTTTCCAAAAATTTTCCCCTCCCCAAAAATGGCGGCCATTTTGAATTTTCGAATTTTTGCCAAAAATGGCAAAACACAAATTTCCTTCTATCTCCTTAACCGTGCGAGATAGAGCGATTTCGTCGAAATTTTCAACCCACAGGGTATCTAAGCAATGTAATATTTGCAATCTTCCAAAAATTTTCCCCTCCCCAAAAATGGCGGCCATTTTGAATTTTCGAATTTTTGCCAAAAATGGCAAAACACAAATTTGCTTCTATCTCCTTAACCGTGCGAGATAGAGTGATATCGTCGAAATTTTCGACCTACAGGGTATCTAAGGAATGCAATCTTTGCAATCTTCAAAAAATTTTCCCCTCCCCAAAAATGGCGGCCATTTTGAATTTTCGAATTTTTGCCAAAAATGGCAAAACACAAATTTGCTTCTATCTCCTTAACCGTGCCAGATAGAGCGATTTCGTCGAAATTTTCGACCCACAGGGTATCTGAGCATTGTACTCTTGGTAATTTTTAAAAAATTTTCCCCTCCCCAAAAATGGCGGCCATTTTGAATTTTCGAATTTTTGCCAAAAATGGCAAAACACAAATTTGCTTCTATCTCCTTAAGCGTGCGAGATAGAGCGATTTTGTCGAAATTTTCGACCCACAGGGTATCTAAGGAATGCAATCTTTGCAATTTTCAAAAAATTTTCCCCTCCCCAAAAATGGCGGCCATTTTGAATTTTCGAATTTTTGCCAAAAATGGCAAAACACAAATTTGCTTCTATCTCCTTAACCGTGCGAGATAGAGCGATTTCGTTGAAATTTTCGACCCACAGGGTATCTAAGGAATGTAATATTTGCAATTTTCAAAAAATTTTCCCCTCCCTAAAAATGGCGGCCATTTTAAATTTTCGAATTTTTGCCAAAAATGGCAAAACACAAATTTGCTTCTATCTCCTTAACCGTGCGAGATAGAGCGATTTCGTCAAAATTTTCGACCCACAGGGTATCTGAGGAGTGTACTCTTTGCAATTTTCAAAAAATTTTCCCCTCCCCAAAAATGGCGGCCATTTTGAATTTTCGAATTTTTGCCAAAAATGGCAAAACACTAATTTGCTTCTATCTCCTTAACCGTGCGAGATAGAGCGATTTCGGCAAAATTTTCGACCCACAGGGTATCTGAGGAGTGTACTCTTGCAATTTTCAAAAAATTTTCCCCTCCCCAAAAATGGCGGCCATTTTGAATTTTCGAATTTTTGCCAAAAATGGCAAAACACAAATTTCCTTCTATCTCCTTAACCGTGTGAGATAGAGCGATTTCGTCGAAATTTTCAACCCACAGGGTATCTAAGGAATGTAATATTTGCAATTTTCCAAAAATTTTCCCCTCCCCAAAAATGGCGGCCATTTTGAATTTTCGAATTTTTGCCAAAAATGGCAAAACACAAATTTGCTTCTATCTCCTTAACCGTGCGAGATAGAGTGATATCGTCGAAATTTTCGACCTACAGGGTATCTAAGGAATGCAATCTTTGCAATCTTCCAAAAATTTTCCCCTCCCCAAAAATGGCGGCCATTTTGAATTTTCAAATTTTTGCCAAAAATGGCAAAACACAAATTTGCTTCTATCTCCTTAACCATGCGAGATAGAGCGATTTCGTCGAAATTTTTCAACCCACAGGGTATCTAAGGAATGTAATCTTTGCAATTTTCAAAAAAATTTCCCCTCCCCAAAAATGGCAGCCATTTTGAATTTTCGAATTTTTGCTTAAAATGGAAAAACACAAACTGGCCTTAACCGTGCAAAATAGAGTTATTTTGTTGAAATTTTCGACCCATAGGGTATCTAAGAAATGTACTCTTGGCAATTTTCAAAAAAATTTCCTTTTCCCAAAAATGGCGGCCATTTTGAATTTTCAAATTTTTGCCAAAAATAGAAAAACAGGAATTTGCTTCTATCTTCTTAACCGTGCAAGATAGAGTGATTTCGTCAAAATTTTCAACCCAACCAATGCAAAAAGGCATGAAGCTGAAATAATTTACATCTACACTAACAAATATTTAAGCATCATTGATATATTTTACAAATGAAACAGGGTCTTGTAAGACTACTGTACAATTTGGGCAAAAGGTTCATGGGTGGACATTACACATGATAATGTGTGTTCTTCTATGCTATCCTGTTTCTATTCGCATCTACTATCAACAGGGCGGCCTATTTCTAGTTTTCATTTTTATTCACATATTTAACCCTTTCGCTACTGAAGGAACATTATTCCAAGGGACTGTAGCCATATGACGTCATATCACGTCAGAAACGCCAATGAAGTAAAATAATATCTCACAACCTTATGCACTTTATTTGCGGTATTTTTCGGCATATTTTATTAGGAATTGGTGACAGTCGAATGGGAAAATTCGTGGGAATTCCCCAAATAAAAATAACCACAAGTAAACAATATGCAGCTATATGCGATAAATACGGCAATATATACAGAAACCAGTTAAAATAGGTGAAATGGTGAATTTTTTTTAAAAATATAGCTTAACTTTTATATAAAATACTGTAAAAATCGGTTTAATACTGATACACCAAAGAAAACGTATAACAGTACACTGAAGGGAAAGAAGAAATATATATTATTGCTGTCGACCATGGTCCCTTGTAATACACTTTGATGTCGACTGCTAGCCGACAGACATGGTAGCGAAAGGGTTAATGTTTTCATTGCTATTTAGAACAGGAGAATAAGATTTGTAGTATTTTTATAAAGTTGCAGTTATCCAGTGTCGACACGTATAGTACCTAGCGATTAGCCGGAATGAAGTATTAAGAGTCATGATGCCCCTATACAGTATATAAAATCTTAAACCAAGAGAATTAGATTAGGAAGTTAATACTTAATTTGGCTCCAAAAATTCCAGAAAAAAAGAAGCAGCAACGCGAGAGCCTAATCACCGTTCCTGATGGATGGAAGGAACCAGAGTTTACCAAAGAAGACTGCCGTGGAGGTGTTGTTTCTGAAAGTTCATTTGCCACATTATTTCCAAAATACAGGGAGAAATATATCAAAGAATGTTGGCCTTTGGTCAAGACCACTCTTGCCGAGCATGTTAGTATAAAATTTAAAATACAGTCCATCCTATTTTATTAAAATATTTAGTATAATTTATATTTAAATAGAAGCTTATATCTGGTTATTAGAAGATATTTTTCATTGATACTTATAATCCTATTTAGAATTTCTGTCTAAGTAGTAGTTATTTTCTTCTCCTAATGCTGGGACGATGTTTGCAAACTTCAGTATTATCCCTCACTGCCTGATTGCCAATCAATGATCGGTACAATTTAAGTACAACCGATATTTGCAAAACTCATTTCTATGTAGCCTTTTTATCACAACAAAACAATAACTGGAATGATATTTTGCAAAAATCTGTAACATTCATTAGTTAAAGTCACAAAACTAGCCTTAAATGCAAAAAAGATCACATAAACAAAAAAATCACTTGGGGTTTTCCCATCGTTGTCAAGGTAATCATAAAATCAGGCAATCACAAGTGAGGATACGTATAGAATGGTCTGTTAGTGAGGGAGAAGTTTTAGGTTATATTTTGCTTATATTCATTGTAATTTGCATGTATTTTGCTTGTTATAATTTTATATTTGATTTTTCTGCCTGGTTTATGCTTTCCACGCCATGATCGGAAATGTTCGAAGTTTGTTCACAAATTTCTGATACGGATATCGACAGGTAAAATCCAAGCAATCTCCCAGCACTACCTTCTCCTTTGTGATTCAAGGATTAAACTATTTTAATCGTTAATTTCAGCTAGGGTAGGAGGTCATGTTTTCATTGGTTATGAACAGAAATACCTCATAAATATATTAATCAAATTTAATTAAGTACTTTGGGGGTGAGGTTTCACACTTTCAGTGTGTCAGATTTTGGCCCAATCGACCACAATCCCTGATAGATATTTTGGCCCAATTTCCATGCAAATAAAAGTAACTGATAGCTTATAGTTAATAAAGATGTTATATATAATTTGGCTCAAAAAAATTCCAGAAAAAAAGAAGCAGCAACGAGAGAGCCTAATCACTGTGCCTGAAGGAAGGAAGGAACCAGAGTTTAAATATAGTATACATATTCTTTTTAAGGCTTTAAAAGCAGAACTGGACCTTGTTGAAGGAAGCATGATGGTTGCAACCACAAGGAAAACATGGGATCCTTATATTATTATAAAAGCAAGAGATCTTATTAAGCTGTTGGCAAGGAGTGTTCCTTTTGAGCAGGTAATATAGTGCTTATACTGGTTGTTGTCTAGTGTCCCTGTGGCTCATCCAGTCGTTTTAAATTGTTAACAAATTTGTTTCATTTTCATATCCAGTTTTGCCTGTACAGTAAAGTAGTGTTTGTAAATGTCTCCTAGATACGTTAGTAATTTTATTATGAAATACTGACAGCATTGTAATAACAGTTGTTTTTTTCAAGATGGTCAATAATTTAACTTTTCCATTAATTTTGTAATGCTGAAATAATCATGATAGGAAAATACATTTGCAAAGTATTAATGACAATCATAATTATAATTATTTTGAGTAGGAGTATAACGTGCTTGCTGAACAACCTGTTTTTTCTAGAAATAATTGTAATTTGCAAATACAATCTCACTCTAAATCCTTCATTTTCTTCAGGGGTGATAATGAAAGAAACACTAAGTTGCATTTGATTACGTTACAATAGCTCACCATGTGGGACTTAATGCTGTTCTCGGGTTGCCACACCCGGGGCCAACGTCTTAGAAAAAAAGATCGTTCTTGTTAGCCACCGGATATACTGGTAGTTGTCGTCACGTGATAACTTCTGACCAATCGCCCTACTTTCTCGTTGGCCACGATTGACTGGTAGCAGTTTGTAAATATACAGACATTTTCATTTATTTCTCAGTCTTTACTTATTGTTGGAGGCTAATATTTGCATATTTCTTGTATTATATATCATAGATCATTCTGTAAAATTTTAATTTTCACAGGATAAGTATTTTTCTTGCTTTCGCGTGTTTTGAGCTTTCCTCGGTTCAGCCAATTACACTACGTCTTTATTGCATATAAAATGTCTCTACATCAAGCAAATAAAGACAAACCGAGAGCTCAGAAATGCCGCCACTTTTGCTTCAGTTTTGACTTACACAACTACTGCCCTACCTGTAGGGAGGCTGGCAAGGGAGATGACCCCTGTGTCACCTTCGAAACTCCCTGTCAAGTGTGTACGTCCTTTTCTGATGAGCAATTGAAAAAAATTCAGAATAGAAAACGTTACCTAAAAAAGCAAAAAGCGGAAACTAGCTCCAAAGATGATGAACTAGGCCTTTTGGGTGAAGGCGACGGGGATTCCTTCACTGGTTCTAATGCAGACCTCGAGAGTGCTGCTGATAATCTTTTTACCTCACCCTTATATACATTTACAGCAGCAAATGGGTAGCTTCCAGGTAGTGTTCTCAAAATACCCTTTTTGGTGGGACCGGGTAGCTATGGATTTCCGCGGGCGGGTACCCGGGTACTCGCGCCGATGGGCGATAATAGGTGATTCTACAAAAATCTCCACATTTACAAACCTAAAACGTACACAAATAATGGGATCCAACCATTTGCTTTATATCTCGTCGGCCACCTTTTTGCATTCAAAACAGCACAACACAGAAGAAATGTTAACCAAGAAAAGATTTCTGTACATTCAAAACACGGTTGTTTATTGCAGAGTCCATAAAAGTGGGGTCACATGACCTGTCAGTAAAGCATTCACTGTTGCTCGAATGTAGTTTCGGAATGAAAATTTTATTTTTTTGTAAGGGAAATATGTGAACTTTATTGATGCTAAATTATGAACTACTGTTTTAAAATATTGTACTTTTATTTATTTAAGGTGTGTACGTCACCGTATAGGCAATATACACAATATTTCATGTACTCGGAATTACATAACTGTGTTACTATACTGACGATTTTCAAAGGGTATCGGCATTTGACAGTGCATAAACAACCAAAATAAAAGACAAATTAAATAATATAAATGGTGTGTAAGGGTAAGAAAACATTACTCGTATACATTTTAATTGAATAGTTTCATTTTTAGATGAATTTGTGAAGTCGAGATATGTCTGTAGTCGTCAGCCAAAGTGGGCGATATTAACAGTAGTTTCGGGTACTCGGGTACGTGATTTCGGATTTGGGTAAATATTCAGGGTTCGGGTACCCGGATATCCGGATACCCGTTGAGATCACTACTTCCAGGCATCCATGTTGGAAGCGTTTCAGTCGCTCCGAGAGGAGTTGGCTACACAAAAGAAAGTCGAGGTAGAATCCTCGCTTCCTGCTTCCAAACCTGGCTCGTCCAGTAACAATGCTGCCCCTCTGGATTTTCCCCCTCCGAGATCTAACACTAACATTCAGAGCGAGGCAATGGATGTGGACTACGGTCCAGCACTCCCTCCTCGCCTAGTACTCAACAAAGACACCTCAGAGCAGTACGTTGCCCCCTCTGAGGGTCATTCCGAAGAGGTCTCGTTCTCTCACAAAAAGCAAAGCCACAGGCAGCCAGTTGATCCGAGCTCTGCCTCGGACCAACTACATGAGGATTCCGACCAACCTCGGATCCCTTCTTCTAGACCTAAGAAACACTCTGACAAGAGCAAGCATAAATCAAGGTCTAGATATGTGTCCTTTTCTTCAGAGGAAGATCAGTCCCCTGTAGCCAGACACAGGTCTTCTAAGCCCTCTAGGGCTCAGCCCTCAGGAGCAGCTTCTGATCAAGACCTCCCACAACATGATCCAGATCCCCTTTATTATAGGGAAGTAGCTCTGTCTGACATTCCCTCACAATATTCTGAAGAAGTAGACACCTTCAGGCGTATTCTCTCCCTCCCAGACCCCAGGGAATCTATCCTAGGTCTTCAACTTCAGTATTGGGTCTGGATGATGAAAAAGGCCGTCAAGAGCTCAGACCTAGAGGTCCTTCCTCTATTCTACCTCTTAGCTCAGTTATCAAGGACGCCTTTGATAAATTTCAACATGACTTTAAGGCTGCCAATTTATCTGAGGGAAAATATGTCAAGCCTCCTCCTTCCACTTTAAAGTGGTACAAGGTGGGACAGCCCACATTTCAGGATAAAATTCAGGAGTTGAATACAGACTTTGCCAAGATCTGTATTACTCCTAGACCTCCTGGGGCCCCAGTAGCCAAAGTTCCCCTGCCAGTTCTCAAGGAGCTGGAACATCAGGCTAGACAAAATATCTCAACCCTCAACTTCACCGCTGCATTTGCCAAAACTTCTTCTTCTTGCAATGCTTCCTTGGAAAAATGCCAACATAGCATTAAATCAACTGTCAAGAAGATTAAATCTCAGATCCAGAAAGGTGCCAATCCTGAGAAAGCAGCAAAGCGCGGATATGAGGAAGTCGCTGATTACATGGATTTTTGGAACAAGACAGTTCTTGTTCAACACAGGGCCCTCACCTGTCTCAGCAAATCTCTAGCCCATATTCTCCAGAGGGAGTTATATTCTATGGCTAATACCGGCTTGCTTAGGCGCAAAGCCGAGATGACTCTATTACATCCACAGTTAGGGGAAACGAGACGTCAAGAACTTAGGAACTCGTCCTTTTGGGACCCGTCCTTGTTTGAGTCTCAACTCGTGAAGGAAGGTGAGGACTTCCTTCTCAAAAAAGGCACCTCAAAAGATTCTCAGGGTTTCGCACCCTACCAGAATAAGCCCTTTCGTGGTCCCCACAAGAAAAGAGGCTCCTACAGGAAACGCCCCTATGGGGGCAATACCTCTCAAAGCAGTAACCAATCCTTTCCCTCGGGAAGAGGAAAACCCAACTTCAGAGGCTCCAGGGGTCGTTTTCAACCCCACAATAGGGGAAGGGGGCGTGGAAACCCCCCTTCCCAATGACTCCTCCAAAGCCTCACTCAGTCCACCAGTAGGAGGTCGCCTCCGTTCTTTCAGGAGAGACTGGCTAACAAACGAATGTTCTCAAAACGTGTTAAACATTATCACCAATGGCTACGTTCTGCCATTCCGTTCAAAGCCAAACTTGATCAGATTTCCTCAGATTCTGTCAGAGTACAAGGCCCAACAAGCCTTGGCCAAGACCAAGCCAGACCAAGCCTTGGCCACTTGTATCCAGTCTCTCCTGTCAAAGAAAATGTAAAATCTCTCGGGTTTTACAGTCGCCTGTTCCTAGTACCCAAGCCTCACCAAAGGTGGAGGCCAGTCATAGACTTAAGCAGGCTCAACACTTTTCTACACGTAGAAAAGTTCAAAATGGAAACTCCAGAGTCCATCAGGACTTCCCTGATTCCAGGGGAGTGGGTATCGTGGATAGACCTGTCAGACGCTTACCTACACATCCCCATCCACCCAAACTCAAGGAAATACCTAAGGTTTTGCTACAAGGCTCAGGTGTTCCAGTTCACCTCCCTCCCGTTCAGGCTGGCCACAGCCCCCCCAGGTCTTTACAATGATCGTAAAGGAAGTGAAACTAATGGCCCTCTCAAGAGGACTCAGAATTCACCAATACCTGGACGACTGGCTGATCAGGTCCCAGTCCCAGGAGGAAGCCCAAGTGAACACACAGGCAGTGGTAGACCTAACTCAGTCCTTGGGGTGGATAATAAATCAGGAAAAATCAGAACTGAAACCTACTCAGGTGTTTTCATTCGTGGGCTACGAATACCACCTAGATTCAGCCCTTGTAAAACCCACTCAAGAGAGATGGCTCAAACTTCAGGATTTGATCCTACGACTCAAGTCAAAACGTGTTTTGACTGCAAGATGTTTGATGTCTCTAATTGGGTTGCTAGCCTCAAAGGAGAAAATGGTCCCGGAGGGACGCCTTCACATGAGGCCCTTTCAGTTTCATCTCAAGGAGCACTGGAGATATCCTCAGTCGCTGGACAGCCTCCTTCCTTGGACAGAAGCCATTGCAGCCCACCTAGATTGGTGGCAAAATCCCTCAAACGTGATGAAAGGTGCAGACCTTCATCCCAAAGACCACAGTATCCAACTCTTTACCGACGCCTCAAACGAAGGTTGGGGCGCTCACTTAGACCAAAATTCTACAAAGGGTCTGTGGTCAGATCGGGAAAAAAGGCTACACATAAATGTCCTAGAATTGAAGGCGGTCTCCCTGGCCCTTCGAGACTTCAAGGACCAGTGCCAGAATCAAACAGTGTTAGTTGCGACGGACAACTCAACAGTGGTAGCCTACATCAACAAACAAGGAGGAACACACTCAGCAGAGATGTGCGCTCTCCTGTGGAAGATCATGACCTGGTGCCATCACTACCACATAACATTGAAAGCCAGGCACATTCCAGGGTGCCTGAATGTGATGGCCGACCTACTGTCCAGGTCCAACCAAGTGCAGTCAATAGAATGGTCTCTGCACCCACAGGTGTTCAAACAGATCTGCCAGAAGTGGTTCACACCTCATGTAGACTTATTTGCCACTCACCTGAACCACAAGCTCCCACTGTACGTGTCTCCTATCCCAGACCCAAGGGCCTGGGACATAGATGCTCTAAACATAGACTGGACCAACCTCACAGCCTATGCTTACCCTGATCATCGTGATTGCCTCAGGCTGGCCAGGGATGCCCTGGTTTTGGGACCTAGTGCAGCTCTCAACAGAGATCCCACTACAACTCCCAGTGTCAACGACTCTACTCAAACAGTCCCACAAGTATGTGTTCCACAACAACCCCCAGCAGCTGAACCTCCACGCCTGGTGTCTAGGAGCGGACAACTCCAAGAACAAGGCTTCTCTGTGGAGGTGGCAGAGAGAATTGCTGCGCCTCAGCGGTCATCAACAAGGACCATCTACAAGTCAGAGTGGGCCCTATTTGAAAAATGGTGCAGAGAAAATTCGGTGGATTTCTCCACTCCATCTGTGAAACAAATCTCAGATTTTTTCATGTACCTGTACCAAGACCTAAACAGGCGCCCCTCGACCATTGATGGTTACAGGACTGCAATCGTTGACACTTCACTCTCCAGTTTTCACAGGGATCGTTCCAGAAATTTACCTAAGTGGAACCTTTCTGTTGTTCTCAACGAGCTCACAAAAGCACCATTTGAGCCCATGAAAGACACAAACCTCAAACATCTTACTCTCAAAACTGCTTTCTTGCTAGCTTTGGCCTCCGGCAAGCGCCGCAGCGAAATCCATGCCTGGGTCGCAAACAAAGTATCTAATCTAGGCCAATGGAAAAAGGTTGCCTTATTCCCTTCTTCCGATTTCATAGCCAAAAACCAACTAGCAAGAGAAGGTTCTCAAAGTGTGTCTCCGGTGACTATTCCTGCTTTGACTACCATTGTAGATAGACAGTTTAAAGAAGACAGGACCGTGTGTCCCGTACGGGCCCTGAGGTTTTATTTGGACCGAACAAAAGACCTGAGAGGGTCTCGTTCTCTCCTTTTCATCTCCTTTAAGAAAGGACACACCTCAGACATCAGACCCGCTACTCTCTCTTCATGGTTGAAACAAACCATTCTACTTTGTTACAAACAAGCAGATCAACAAGCCTTGGACTTGGTCCAAGTCAAAGCGCATGACATCCGGGCCTTCGCGGCCTCTAAGGCCTTTTACGGTGGGGTATCGGTGGACCAAATCATGCAAGCCTGTCACTGGAAAGCTCACAACACATTTACAAATTTTTACCTTAAAGACCTTACTTGGTCAGACACCGACAACAATATGTATCTGGGACCCGTAGTGGCGGCACAACAAGTCCTAGATCCTTCCCCTCAGACCAGTTGTCCTCGGAAAGAAAAAAGGGGGAGGGGGCACATCCGCTACAACCAAGTCTTCAGGAGTCTCTCCCAGGATCTAGGTATTCCTTTACCTTCAAGATGTTACGGGTAAGGTCATTTTATTTTTTAGTTATCAAGTAATTTCTATTAAGGACTTATTTAGTTGTCATTATGTCCACCCCCCTGGGGGGTGGATATATTATTTTTGCTTTTTGCGCCGTCCGATGTCCGGAGTCCGATGTCCGGCGTCCGGCGTCCGATGTCCGGCGTCACGCATGGTTTCCGCTCATTTAAAGGAAAAGTATTAGAGCTATTGTCACCAAATTTGGTATGCAGGCTTATTGGGTCAGTAGCTTGCTTGGGATTGCTTTTGGCTGTTGTACCTCTTTTGCTTAGTGAGTAATACTTAAGTACAGCTATTTTCAGTACCCATTGGTTTCCGTGCATTTAAGCCAAAATAATTAAAGATATTTTACTACAATTTTGAATACAAGATTGTTATGTCCATAGCTCGCTTGGTATTGCATTTGGGACTGATAGCTTTGTCAGTACATGAGTAATAGCCATTTAGGTACTTCATTGTGTATTTTCAGTACTACTTTTGAGTAATTTGCTAATATCTCAGAAACCGTAAGAGATAGAGCGATTTTGACAGAATTTTTGACTCACAGGGTATCTAAGGAATGTACTCTTTGCAATTTTCAAAAAATTTTCCCCTCCCCAAAAATGGCGGCCATTTTGAATTTTCGAATTTTTGCCAAAAATGGCAAAACACAAATTTGCTTCTATCTCCTTAACCGTGCGAGATAGAGCGATTTCGTCGAAATTTTCGACCCACATGGTATCTAAGGAATGCAATCTTTGCAATTTTCAAAAAATTTTCCCCTCCCCAAAAATGGCGGCCATTTTGAATTTTCGAATTTTTGCCAAAAATGGCAAAACACAAATTTGCTTCTATCTCCTTAACCGTGTGAGATAGAGCGATTTCGTCGAAATTTTCAACCCACAGGGTAACTAAGGAGTGTACTCTTTGCAATTTTCCAAAAATTTTCCCCTCCCCAAAAATGGCGGCCATTTTGAATTTTTGCCAAAAATGGCAAAACACAAATTTGCTTCTATCTCCTTAACCGTGCGAGATAGAGCGATTTCATCGAAATTTTCGACCCACAGGGTATCTAAGGAATGTAATCTTTACAATTTTCAAAAAATTTTCCCCTCCCCAAAAATGGCGGCCATTTTGAATTTTCGAATTTTGGCCAAAAATGGCAAAACACAAATTTGCTTCTATCTCCTTAACCGTGCGAGATAGAGCGATTTCGTCGAAATTTTCGACCCACAGGGTATCTAAGGAGTGTACCCTTTGCAATTTTCCAAAAATTTTCCCCTCCCCAAAAATGGCGGCCATTTTGAATTTTCGAATTTTTGCCAAAAAAATGGCAAAACACAAATTTGCTTCTATCTCCTTAACCGTGCGAGATAGAGCGATTTCGTCGAAATTTTCGACCCACAGGGTATCTAAGGAATGCAATCTTTGCAATTTTCAAAAAATTTTCCCCTCCCCAAAAATGGCGGCTATTTTGAATTTTCGAATTTTTGCCAAAAATGGCAAAACACAAATTTGCTTCTATCTCCTTAACCGTGCGAGATAGAGCGATTTCGACGAAATTTTCGACCCACAGGTGTTTGAGCATTGTATTCTTGGCAATTTAAAAAAAATTTCCCCTCCCCTAAAATGGCGGCCATTTTGAATTTTCGAATTTTTGCCAAAAATGGCAAAACACTAATTTGCTTCTATCTCCTTAACCGTGCGAGATAGAGCGATTTCGGCAAAATTTTCGACCCACAGGGTATCTGAAAATTCTACTCTTGCCAATTTTTAAAAAATTTTCCCCTCCCCAAAGATGGCGGCCATTTTGAATTTTAGAATTTTTGCCAAAAATTTTTGCTTCTATCTCCTTAACTGTGTGAGATAGAGCGATTTCGTCGAAATTTTCAACCCACAGGGTATCTAAGGAGTGTACTCTTTGCAATTTTCCAAAAATTTTCCCCTCCCCAAAAATGGCGGCCATTTTGAATTTTTGCCAAAAATGGCAAAACACAAATTTGCTTCTATCTCCTTAACCGTGCGAGATAGAGCGATTTCGTCGAAATTTTCGACCCACAGGGTATTTAAGGAATGTAATCTTTACAATTTTCAAAAAATTTTCCCCTCCCCAAAAATGGCGGCCATTTTGAATTTTAGAATTTTTGCCAAAAATGGCAAAACACAAATTTGCTTCTATCTCCTTAACCGTGCGAGATAGAGCGATTTCGGCAAAATTTTCGACCCACAGGGTATCTGACAATTCTACTCTTGCCAATTTTTAAAAAATTTTCCCCTCCCCAAAGATGGCGGCCATTTTGAATTTTTGCCAAAAATGGCAAAACACAAATTTGCTTCTATCTCCTTAACCGTGCGAGATAGAACGATTTCGTCGAAATTTTCGACCCACAGGGTATTTAAGGAATGTCATCTTTACAATTTTCAAAAAATTTTCCCCTCCCCAAAAATGGCGGCCATTTTGAATTTTCGAATTTTTGCCAAAAATGGCAAAACACAAATTTGCTTCTATCTCCTTAACCGTGCGAGATAGAGCGATTTCGTCGAAATTTTTGACCCACAGGGTATTTAAGGAATGTAATCTTTACAATTTTCAAAAAATTTTCCCCTCCCCAAAAATGGCGGCCATTTTGAATTTTAGAATTTTTGCCAAAAATGGCAAAACACAAATTTCCTTCTATCTCCTTAACCGTGCGAGATAGAGCGATTTCATCAAAATTTTCGACCCACAGGTGTTTGAGCATTGTATTCTTGGCAATTTAAAAAAATTTCCCCTCCCCTAAAATGGCGGCCATTTTGAATTTTCGAATTTTTGCCAAAAATGGCAAAACACTAATTTGCTTCCATCTACTTAACCGTGCGAGATAGAGCGATTTCGGCAAAATTTTCGACCCACAGGGTATCTGAGAATTCTACTTTTGCCAATTTTTAAAAAATTTTCCCCTCCCCAAAGATGGCGGCCATTTTGAATTTTAGAATTTTTGCCAAAAATGGCAAAACACTAATTTGCTTCTATCTCCTTAACCGTGTGAGATAGAGCGATTTCGGCAAAATTTTCGACCCACAGGGTATCTGAGAATTCTACTCTTGTCAATTTTTAAAAAATTTTCCCCTCCCCAAAGATGGCGGCCATTTTGAATTTTAGAATTTTTGCCAAAAATGGCACAACACAAATTTGCTTCTATCTCCTTAACTGTGTGAGATAGAGCGATTTCGTCGAAATTTTCAACCCACAGGGTATCTAAGGAGTGTACTCTTTGCAATTTTCAAAAAATTTTCCCCTCCCCAAAAATGGCGGCCATTTTGAATTTTTGCCAAAAATGGCAAAACACAAATTTGCTTCTATCTCCTTAACTGTGTGAGATAGAGCGATTTTGTCGAAATTTTCGACCCACAGGGTATCTAAGGAGTGTACTCTTTGCAATTCCCCAAAAATGGCGGCTATTTTGAATTTTCGAATTTTTGCCAAAAATGGCAAAACACAAATTTGCTTCTATCTCCTTAACCGTGCGAGATAGAACGATTTCGTCAAAATTTTCGACCCACAGGTGTTTGAGCATTGTATTCTTGGCAATTTTAAAAAAAATTTCCCCTCCCCTAAAATGGCGGCCATTTTGAATTTTCAAATTTTTGCCAAAAATGGCAAAACACAAATTTGCTTCTATCTCCTTAACCATGCGAGATAGAGCGATTTCGTCGAAATTTTCAACCCACAGGGTATCTAAGGAATGTACTCTTTGCAATTTTCAAAAAATTTTCCCCTCCCCAAAAATGGTGGCCATTTTGAATTTTTGCCAACAATGGCAAAACACAAATTTGCTTCTATCTCCTTAACCGTGCGAGATAGAGCGATTTCGGCGAAATTTTCGACCCAAGGGGTATCTAAGAAAGGTACTCTTTGCAATTTTCCAAAAATTTTCCCCTCCCCACATATGGCGGCCATTTTGAATTTTCGAATTTTTGCCAAAAATGGAAAAACACAAACTGGCCTTAACCGTGCAAAATGGAGTTATTTCGTTGAAATTTTTGACCCATAGGGTATCTAAGAAATGTACTCTTGGCAATTTTCAAAAAATTTTCCTTTTCCCAAAAATGGCGGCCATTTTGAATTTTCGAATTTTTGCCAAAAATAGAAAAACAGGAATTTGCTTCTATCTTCTTAACAAAAGGTTGATAGGGTGGACATTACACATGATAATGTGTGTTCTTCTATGCTATCCTGTTTCTATTCATATGTCGCAGCTACAAGCAACAGGGCGTCCTATTTCTAGTTAATCTCATATTCAAGGTAAAAAATTTATGAGATGCCCAACCACTGGGTTGGTCAGTCACACGTGAAGGGCCCTCAGGGACCCTTAGACCTCGAAGTGAGCACTCCTGCACTTCCGTCCTACAATCAAACATCTAGACAGTTTTAGCACTGTCTCTCATTTTACTTAGGTTTTTGGCTCGTTACAGGCCCGGTCTTCGGGATCGGGGCACTGTAAATGGGACTCAGACTGGTATTTCTGGCACTACTTTATACATATTAATTCAAAATCTTAGAAAAAAATGACATATCTTCCAGTCTCAGCTGTAATCCCGCCACCGGGCGGTTGAATTCAGCATTAAGTCCCACGTGGTAAGCTATTGTAGCGTAATAAAATTGAAAATTTTAATTACTTAAATGTAGCTTTTATAAGCTACAAGCTTACCATGTGGGACTTAGGAGAGTCCCACCCTGCCTGCCCGCTGTTTACAGCTGAGGGGTAGGTTTTAGAAAATTTCAACGAGAAAGTAGGGCGATTGGTCAGAAGTTATCATGTGGCGACAACTACCAGTATATCCGGTGGCTAACAAGAACGATCTTTTTTTCTAAGACGTTGGCCCCAGGTGTGGCAACCCGAGAACAGCATTAAGTCCCACATGGTAAGCTTGTAGCTTATAAAAGCTACATTTAAGTAATTAAAATTTTCAAATTTGTAATTACTAATTACCCTCACATACAGCCCATCAATTGATTTGTTCTCTTTGTCCTTTCCAACAATTTGTTCTGTGCTCTGAGACCGAGATTGTATCAGGATAATTAAGAGTTTGTAAAAAGATGTGGTATTTTGGTAAAAAACAATGGTTAAATACAAAGATAGGATAGTAAACTGTAATCATAAAGTGGAATATTCAAATAACAAAAGGTTGGATGGTGGAGGTGTGAATCTATCATCGTTGTATGTTTTCAGGCAGTTCGAGTGCTAGAAGATCAAACTGCATGTGATATCATCAAAATCGGAACAATGGTTCGCAACAAAGAAAGATTTGTGAAAAGAAGACAAAGACTTGTGGGTCCTAATGGATCCACCTTGAAGGTTGGTAGAATTATAACTAATGTAAATATGTGAATTTGAAAATTACTGAGACGCCCTCCTTAGAATAGGGCAACAACCAAAAATCGGTTTAGATCCAGAATTGATTCTTCTAAGTTGCCTAAAATATTTACACTGCTAAGATAAATAGACCAAAATATCACATCATTCACATTGTTTAAATAAAATCTAATTGCTTACAAGGCCATGAAATTCTCCCAACCCACATACTTATCATCCTTGATCAAAACCAGTAGCCTAACTCATGGAAATCAGCTATCTCAAGCACATTAGAGGATGGTGTCTCAATTTTGCACTATATAAATGTTTCGTTTCTATTCTATTTTATCATTCAAAGCAAAATATGGGGATTTTCCCAGAGATTAGATTTACATCTCTTCATCGCTTTCATTCAGTATTTAACGATAACTGCTACAAAATATTTCAAATTTTCACACAAGAAAAAAATCCCAGCTTAACAATAGACAGGAAATAAGTACAAAAATTATACCTTCAAGAAATATTTGTCTTTTAGCAATTCTACTACTTTTATCAAATCTATTGGGTTGTTGTATTTATAGGCAATAGAGCTGCTAACTGAATGCTATGTGTTAGTACAAGGAAACACTGTGGCTGGACTCGGCCCTTACAGAGGATTAAAAGAGGTATATCATAAGTAAACATTGACCCCGTCCTATCAAATCTTGAAAGGAAGCAGAAAAATTTTTATATTTGGCGAATTCCATACAACTGAGTAAATATCAAGTAACAAACCCTCCAGAGACTTAATTATTTACTTATATTTTAAAGAAATGTCTAATTAACAGTGCCTATCTACTGTAACAAAGAAGGTTTGACACATTTAGTGTTTATATCTGTTAGTGGTGTGAACGGTAAACCGGTATACCGCATTTTGTTTCGTTTAGGTAGAAATGACGAAATCTGCAAAGAATATTTAAGAACCGGTTATTGAAAACGTCATTATATTAGGCTTTCTACTGGTTAATACTTTGTCAAAACAATAAAGAACGTTTATATTTGAGGAAACAGCTTACATTTTTACTTTATATTCATGGTAAATGAAGTTTACAAACTTCAAAATATCTCGCGAATCCATATTTCCTCATGAGAAATATTGCTCATATACGCTCGCGTAAAATTTTTTACCATATCTCTGCACACTTTCGAAATACTGGATTTCGTTCGGTTTCAAAGTCCCGGAGACCGGTTTTCATTTTCAGAACCGGTCCGACCACTAATATCTGTTCAGTTTTGTGCATATTACATCTTAGATATCTTACTAAGTGCATTGGTGGTTGTGCTACAGTAGGGAAGATATAAGCTGTTATAAATTATCAACTGGAAGTGAATCAGATGGTCGTGACCATACCATCCAGTATCTGGAAAAATAATAAAACTGTGTAGTAAATATTTTTCGCGTGGATTGTCAAATGCCACATTTAGCTGTCTTTAATTGTAGATAACATTTATATCTATATTATCCAAAGCATATAACTTTGTTCAGTTTGTTAGTTATATTCTAATTCAAGCAGAAACTTTACTTCAATAATTTAGCAGAACTGTAAATAATCTTTTTGTAATTTGTCACTGCTGAGCTTTCAACAGAGTGTCTTATTTTATTGACTCAGTTCTTGTTATAACAGAAATAATAAACAGAAATCATAAAATGTTTTAAATTTTCAGGAATAACATAATGTATCAAAATATAGAGAACCTTCCTTGATTTACAGGATTATCCTTTTATCGTAATTCTTGGCTTATTAATTTTAGGTCAGAAAAATTGTGGAAGATTGTATGAAAAATATTCATCCTATATATAATATAAAGGTAGGTTCTTCAAATGTTACTTACACTCAGTTAAAGTGGCCAGAAATACCCATTTGAACATAACAATGTCAATAAAACTTTATAATATTTGTTTATATTTTATGCGAGTGTTTTTTAATTGGCTGATATTTACATACTTGTAAGGTTAATGATGGCAAGTGAATAATGATAGGGAGAAAAGGAAATGATTGGCCAACTCAAAAATTTGTTGATGGGCAGACTTCCTGAATGGCCTTGTTCTGATGGGCTTAGCTGCCCAAGATTAAACAGATATTAAAATGTTGTGAAAGCAGTGGAAGATAATATAGGAGTTTGGTTCAGAAACCAGCAAAGTAATGTAAACTTTAAAACAGACAAACAAATATTAGAATAATCATCCAGTACTGTGATCAGGTTTTCAAATAGTGATATTACTATTCATTTGCAGCCATCAAAGTTCCGTTTTGGCAAAGTATGGTGATGTTTCTTTGGTTTTGAGCTTAATTTAGATCTCATCAACAGAGTTATTTGTGGCATGTCTTGATGGCCCCTGTGGTGTTGGTTCAAAATAATTCACAATCTTTATGCACTGGAGTGACTGGACTCTTACAACTAGGACAAATCTACAGGATTTAGTGCTGGTTATGGATAACTTACACCTGAATACTGATTCTACTATTACCTAAATTCAGTTCTGGTTAAGTGGTTAAACAGGGGTATATATTAATATAAAATTTAATATTGTTCAGCCAAATTTAAGGGGATCAGAAAATAGTTCTGTTATTATTTTATTTATTTGTATTTATTTAGTTAGTGTTCTATACTGTAAAGTGCTAACCAAAGGTAAGCAACTACCAACTTTCCTACATACGGTCATGCTGGAATTCAACCTCTGGTCTCAGAGGTGAGAGGCGAGTGTGTTACAGTACCACTGTGCCACCTTGTCCGCCATTATTGTCTTATAATACTAGATAATGGTGTAAGTTTCATTAGAAGTGGTCCTTTAAGGAAATTTTATATAACGCAAAAATACTAGTGTATAATGTACACAAACCTAGACCAGGAATTGCAGGCCTAGATAACAGGTGGAGTCTGAGTGATCAAAGCTTCCAATTCATGGTCTAAAGTTCAAAGATTTTTCTGGTATACCCGTATTCTAACATGACAAAGTATTTATGAATAACAAGTTCACCCCTATCTATGAAATAAAATTTAATGTTCAATGGTCGTTTAGGGAAAAACAAAATGGCTTTTTCATTGATTGAACCATAGGGTTTTCAACAGCCAAATTTTACGACAATTTGAAATGTAGTTTTCCACCAGTCATTTTTTATCTCCCGCCAGGCGGGCGGGAGATTATAAAACGCATTCTGTGCGTGTGTGCGTGTGTTCTTGTGTTATTGAGTGTGTGTCACGCTTTTATAAAGGGCTGTACATCACACTGGTTGTTTCTCCTTGGCCTTTTCAATGTTTTTTATGACCTTATTGCTTATGTCCTTTCATTTGATGCTGTTATTTCACACCTAGGACCATAGCTAAGTGAGTAATAGCAATGTTGGCTACTTTGAGTAAAGTGCTCATAACTCCAAAACGACTGCATTTAGAGTGTTTCTGTAAAATACGTTGTTCAGCTACTTTCTCCATGCCTACAAGATGGTACCATTTTTAGGGTTCTATCTTCATAGCTAAGTGAGTAATAACTATTTTCTGTTATTAACAATGAGCAAAATGAGTAAATTGATTTTGTCTTTGTAACTGTTACTTACAATATTGGCCTGAAATATGTTGTTCAACAACTCCTTCATGTACTATATCATGGTGAGGTGTCCAAGGTGTAGCACCATAGCTAACTGAGTAATAGCTATACTAAGTTTAACATTTGACCATTGAGCAAGTCACTTATAACTCAAAAACTATTGAATATAGAGGATTTTTGTCGAATATGTTGTTCACCTATCTTTTGGATATACTGTATTTTGAATTTTCACAGCTGTAACTCCATAGCTAACTGAGTAATAGCTACTTTGATGATAACCATAATGAGTAAATGGCTATATCTTCAAAAGTATTGCAGCTACACAATTTTGTTCCAATATGTTGTTCAGCTACTATCTCCACAGCTACAACATGGTCACTAGTTTGGAAGTGTATCTCCATAGCTAAGTGAGTAATAGCTACTTTGTCAATTTTTAATGATAACCATAATGAGTAAATGCCTTATATCTTCTAAAGTATTGCAGCTACACAATTTCTCTCAAATAAGTTGTTCATCTACTTTTTTGTGAACTGTAACATATTTAAGTTTCACAACTGTTGCTCAATGTACAAGTGAGTAATGGCTACTTTATTGCTACTTTTGGTGAAAATGTGAAAAATGACAAATATCTGGCAAACCGTAATAGCTACTTTGTCAATTTTTAATGATAACCATAATGAGTAAATGCCTTATATCTTCAAAAGAAAGCTGTAGGTCCATAGCTAACTCAGTAATAGCTACTTTGACGTTTTTGATTTAAATAATTTATAACAGCAAAACTATTCAATTTAAAGGAGTTTTGTCAAATATGTTGTTCACCTACTTTTTGATGTAGTGCGGCGGGAGATCATACCACGGCAGTGGTTTTGTTTGGACTCTGCCATGTCATGACAAAATGTTTGTTTTTACCTAATAGGCTTTTTTACTGTAATCTCTTTTAGACTCTGATGATAAAAAAAGAGCTGATGAAGGACCCAAGTCTACGCAATGAATCTTGGGATAGATTCTTACCTAAGTTTCAGTCCAAAAATATAAGCAAGAGGAAGCAGCCAAGAAAAAAGAGGATTAAAAAGGCATACACACCTTTCCCTCCTCCTCAGCCTCCGAGTAAGGTGAGTATTCTGTGTTTATTATTTATTCAAATAGGAAATGTCTTTTTCAGATATTTTATGCTAATAACCTTCATTTTTTACCAGTATAAATAGAAAAATTGTTATATTTATTTGATTAAAGTTACAGTTTACCAAAAATAGTAGCAGTTTTACCCCACAGTCTTTAAGGGCTGTGCTTGTATTGTTTTCACCCATGGCATCGGGGTGGGTGGGTAGGCGGGCAGCAGGTAAAATTTGATTTGGGGTGCTGGTGTGTAAAGACTCATGGTGTGACCTTGATTTGACCTTTGACCTTGCCATAGTGACCTTGAGTTTAAAAACTTGTCTAGGCTATATCTCCGAAACCGTAAGGTGTAGGACGTTGATACTGAGGAGGGTGATGCAGGTGTGTCAAATCATGGTTTGACCTTGATTTGACCTTTGACCTTGCCGTAGTGACCTTGAGTTGAAATCCTGTCTGGGCTATATCTTGGAAACTTTAAGGTGTTGATACTTGTAGAGACATTGACTAGGGGGTGTAGGTTTGCAACTTTATGGTGTGACCTTGATTTGACCTTTGACCTTAGCGTAAGGGCATTGACCTGTAAAGTCTTGTCTGGCCTGTATCTCGGAAACCATAAGGTTAGTAAAATGATACTTCGCAGGGACATTGTAGGTGTGCAATGTCATGATATGCCCTTGATTTGACTTTGAACTTACAATAATGACCATAACCTTTAAAATCTTGTCTGGGCTATATCTGGGAAAATGTAAGCTGTAGTAAGTTTGTACTTGGTAGGGACTTTGGTTAGGCTGTATAGGTGCACAACATCATGACACGCTGTGTGCTCTGAAAGTCTCCTAATCTTTGTTCCTGATCAGTTTTATATCTCATGGTGTTGAAAAATGTTTCCCTAGGCTGTGGAGTATGTACATATCTGATATTATTTTCAATTATTGTTCTTAAATATTATTTGTAGATTTCATTATTACTTACACAGCAAAATAATAACTTGATAGGTGCTTTTAAAACTGTGTGCCTCAGTTCTGGAATAAACTATCTGCAATGATCAGATATATTGACACGCTTGATAATTAAAGATATATACTGGTTCATCTTTTTATGGCTTAATTTCAGTATTGTACAGGACTTAGAACTTTGAACAGTCAAAGTGCTCCCTAAATGATCAGGGATTAAAAAGTCTATAAAAGTAATATTCAGTCATCTGGCCATAAGGATTAGCATAAAGACTGAAAAGAAATACTAATTGTTTTCTGTTGCAAGTAATCACTGCAAGTATTTGTTTATTATCTAACCTCTGATAAGATGATAATTGGGACCATCTGGCTACAGGAATTATGACTAGCTGTTTAATCTCAAAAGTAATTTCCAGAAATAGACAGTTATTATTGAGTTATTTTGTTGCATAATTCATATATTCCTGGGATAATGCCAATGCCAATTTTACCAAGATGGAATGTTGCTTTCTGTGCACTACTTGTGCATATGAATGCAATTTCTACAGCTCCCAATCAATTTGATCACTTCTAAATATTTTGGGACTTGATGGTGTACATGAAAACTTTATGTACAGTTTATCCCTTTAAATAGAGCTGTGTGAAGATTGCAGATGAATACCCGCTTCAATAAAAATAAATAAAACATATAGGTCCTCAAAGAATATTTCCAGTGAAATTTACCATGTGTTATGGGAGGTGAGAAATTATTAATTGGTTCTGCTTGGAGTCGATTCAACAGACTTTGGATTACACACAGATATTAACATAAGTCTAGCTCTTGAACCAGCTGATCTTAAGGGTAATTCCTGGAAGCCCAGGTAGTAATAGAAGAGATAAACATGAGAATATTACATTATGTAGAATTGCTAATTAAATAGAATTGTTTTGAGGCGGGTTGTGTGTAACCAACCCCCCCTATTAGATTGATGTGTCCGACATCCGCCTGTCCGTCCACATTTTTGTTTCCGGACACTACCTCAAAAACAGTTTGTAAAATCGAATTCAAACTTGACAGGGAGATAGATCACCAACATAGCTAGGTTCCTTTCGAAATTTGTGTAATTCCGTCTGTTTGTTTGTCCGTTTTTTGTCTGTTTGTCTGTCTGTCAAAATTTCCGTTTCCGGACTCTAACTCGAAAATGGTTTGTCCAATCAAATTCAAACTTGACAGGGAGATACATCACCATCATAGCTAGGTTCCTTTTGAAACTGGTGTAATTCTGTACGTTTGTTTGTCTGTTATTTGTCCATTTGTCTGTCCGTCAACATTTCTGTTTCTGGACTCTAACTCGAAAACGCTCTGTCCAATCAAATTCAAACTTGACAGGGAGATAGATCACCATCATAGCTAGGTTCCTTTTGAAATTTGTGTAATTCTGTCTGTTCGTTTGTCTGTTCGTCAACATTTCCATTTCCGGACTCTAACTCGAAAACGCTTTGTCCAATCGAATTCAGACTTGACAGGGAGATACATCACCATCATAGCTAAGTTGCTTTCGAAATTGGTGTAATTCCGTCCTTTCGTTTATCCGATTTTTGCATAGATACAATTATGTAACCTAGATTACTAGTTTTACATTTCTTAGCACGTCTAACACATTCACCTTAACTGGGTTACCTAGCATTTCTTTCCTTGTTTCCAAATGTAATTACGGCATTCGCTAACCTTATTGCTGCCTGCGCAACCTGCCTTTTGGGGCATCTTTGACCCTCTTGTTTTTTGGTCCTTTGAGCTTCAGCTTAACAGGATTCAGTCTTTTCAGTTGTAACTTTTCAAACATATTAACTTGTCCCACAGAATTGTGTTTATAAAAACATCACTTCTATTTTAAGAATATAGAACTTCTGTTAATTTTTTGCACAAGAAAGGTGTGTGAATCTAAAAAAATTAAACAAAATCCGAAATAAATATTAAACTGGGAATGAACCAGGTTCTTGTATATGAAGGATATAATTTGTCAAAACAAAAATTCTTTACCATTGGGATAATAGTATGAAACATATTAAAGTTCAATCAAGGTTTTTTTACAGGTTGACAAACAGTTAGAATCTGGAGAATATTTCCTGCAAGAAAAACAGAGAAGAATGAAGAAACAAAAACTTAAAAAGGTGGGGTGTTTTGTTTTTATTTATTTAAATGAAAAAAAAAATGTAATTTTACCTTGAAGTTTGTTTAAAAGTGAAGTACAATATCCTATGTGTGTGTTTTTGTGACTCTAGTTTTTAACCCCAGCCCATAAAGGCTGGGGTTATAGTCGTCCCTTGCGCCATCCGGGCGGTGGGCATAAAGCTTGTGGGTGTTCCACAGCCTAAATCCCTGCACAGATTTTCACCAAATTTTCAGAGGATGTTTACCCCAAGAGGATCTAGAGCTGATTCGGTTTTGGGGAGTATCCGGTAACAACACTTGCCATGGCAACAGTTTTAAGATTTTCGGGTTTTAAAGTTTGTGAGTGTTCCACAGCCTGAACCCCTGCATGGATTTTCACAAAATGTTCATCATATGTTTACTGCAAGAAGGTCTAGAGCTGATCAGATTTTGTGGGGTACCCAGTAATATCTATTGCCATTGCAACACTTTTAAGATTTTTGGGTCTTAAACTTTGTTCTAAAATCTTTAATGTTTTCTGTAACCTAAAATATTGCAGCTAGCTTCATCCTATTTCATAAAATGCAAATGCTTGCTTGAGAGTAATTAAGCGGCCCGTCGGGGATGCTTATTTGTTTTCACGTAACTTCAACTGACCACTGCAGCCGCCGCTGGATTATGGTCTCCCTTGAATAAATTCTTGGGCTTTCAAATTTTTCTTTCCTTCTTATCTTTCTTTAAAACTATAGGGGCGGGAAAATTTTGGGGGATGCTTTGTGGAGACCTTAAGCTTTACTTAAGGTAACATTAAGCATTTTTCAAAAACACCCCATATCACGTTTCGGGAAAAAACATGCACACCTGTGCTATAAAATTTATTAGGTACATTTTAGACCTAAATCCGCAGGTCGTAAAAGATTTTCTGATCAATTGGACCATAGATGCCTGAATGGGAGGCGTTTTATTTTCATAAATTTTTTAAAAATGGATACTTGATCTGTATCAAAAACGGTCAGTATTTTGGTGTTTTATTGCGTTAATACATCCTATCCAATGGACAATTGCTTTACCGGTCGGCGCGACCGGTCCCGCCAAACGCCAGAAAAAGACGTCCTGTATATAATACCGGCAGGACCGGTCAGGAGAGCGCATTCGCCAGGTGGCGCATCATACTTCCTCTTCCTGTCTAGACAGCGTGACGTCATAGCATCTTTTTCGTTTGGCGCGCGGAGAGTGAAGACGTGTTTTCAACGACAAGGAATTTTTGCTTTTATACCGAACTCAACTGCTTTTTTCATCTTTGAAGAAGTTTAGAAGTATTATCTACAACTATGTCATCACCAGGACAGAGACGAGGTTCCTGCGGACACGCTATGGCTGGGTTTGATTCCCATTCCAAGTGTGCACGTTGTAGGGACAAAGGGCTAGGCGACGACCCCTGCGTCCTGAAGAAAGAATGTTTTATCTGTAAAGAGTTTACCCATGAGCAGGTCCTGCAGTTGGCTACACCAACCTATCAGGGACAGAAAAGAGAAGAAGACGACCACTGCTTCTACGACCTCATCCACCCCCACTCTCGTGGACCCAGCACACGTTAGTGTACTGGGTAAAGTGGAGAAGGTGAAGGCTGTGCAGTCGACCCCTACCAAGAAGACGAAACGTAGTGAGTCTCCCAAGCCGTCTGCCAGCAAGAAGAGATCTTCAAGCAGTAAACCATCAGCTGAAGATCTTAAACAACTAGATGACAAGTGGGCAGAAAGATTCTCCAGACTTGAGGCAATGTTACTAGCCAAGACCTTCACAGTGCCGGTTGAACCGGTTGTGAAGCCAGCTTCAGATGTGACTCCCACTCAGAAGCTATTTTTTTACCCTGGTGCCACCACCAGCAATCTACCTGTGGAGAAGAATCTGCTAGTAGAGAAATCCGGTCCCTGCCTGGACCAGGCCACCGGGATTGCTGTAGAGGAGATGCAGACTGCCACCCAGCCCCTTGGGGCTCCCGGTGCAGGGATAGCAACCCAGCCTGTTCAGGCCCCCGGTTCGTTCCCAGATGTTCAGCCCACCGGTGAAGCAGATCTGAGTGCAGCCTCTGACAGTGAAGCTGACCAGTTCAGTGAAACCGGTTCCCTGGATGGTGACATCCACCGGGACCGGTCAGCAGACAAGGATGCCTCCAGAGATGACCCTGAGAGTGAACCCACTGAGGAGGCTAACTACAGGGAAGCCATTAGAGGTGTGAGAAGTTTCATGAACTGGCACAGGGTTCCTGAGTTCGAAACTGTGTCCTCTACTGCAGATGACAACCCTTTTGCCAGTGCACGTGTCCAGCCAACCAGTAAAGTCAGTGTGAAACTTCCTGGGGTCGACTGGTTGTGCAGGAAGATGTCCAGTCTTAACCTCACAACCAAGGAAGGCTACCCTACCAGAAACACTGACAACACTGGCCTCCTCAGAGATCAGTTCATCAAAACCCCTAGACCTTCCAGATGGTATGGTATGCATGCTGAGAAAGACAATGAGAGTTCAACAGTACGCACCTGGTCACCGGACCCTGCAAAATTCAACCACTCCTTCAGCAGGGTTGCAAGAAGAAATATGCCTTCTGCTCCACCCTCCCGGGCCTTCAGTCAAGATCTGCTCAGGCGCTGGGAGAGGGCAGCACGTGAACAGACAATAATGTGCAACCAGGCTGCTGGTTTATCAAGGTGCTTGACCAGGGTTCAAGACTCCATGAACACTCAGCTAAAAACCCTGCGTCTGGACAGTAAGGGGAAGTCATCAGAGAAGATGAGGCAAGCTGTTAGTGAACTGGAGTATTTGACCACTTTCAACCGGTCAATATCTCAAGCAATGGCCAGGACTATGCAAGATCTATCAGAAGCAGTTTTTATCAACATGGCCAACTTCACCCTTGCTCGCAGGGATAGTTACCTGGACTATTTACATGCGGGGGTAAAGCAAGACACGGTGAACGCCTTGAGAACGTCTGCGGTACATCTAAACGCACTGTTCTCGGACCAGCTTATTGCCAAGGCTGAAGAGAAAATCAGTAAGACTGACGAGAGGCGTTCGTCTGGTACTTCACACCGACAGCAAGGTCGCTTCCACCCATATGCTGTAAGTGACAAGTCTGCTAGTCACCACTCCGACAAGAAGAACGTCCCTGCTTGGAAGCAGATCAAGGACAAACAGCAAGCGAGGAGAAATCGTGGCAAAGCCTCCACATTCTCCCAGAAGCCGGCTAAGGGGTCCAAGTCTCATAAATGACAATTACTGTGTAAATTCTGTGACCGGTCAGATGAACTCTGTATGTGTTACCGGTCAGGGAGACTTGGACCCAGTACCTGTGGCAGCAGAGAACAGCAAAGTGACTTTAAATGTAGACTCTCATGTTGCAAATGCTCATATTGTCACCGGGTTGCTGCAAAGGAAAGGCGTAAATCCCAATGCATGTCAATTGTACACAAAAATAAAATATGTGAAAGATGTTTTTTTGTGTAGGTCACTTGTGTTCTGTAAATCTTGTCACCAATGCCCAACATGCTGTTTTAGATCCTCCTGTAGGGGCGAGGTTAAACCAGTGTTGGGAGAAATGGGAAGCCCTGGGTTCCAGTCCAAAAGTAGTCACCACACTGAGGGAGGGTTATACTCTCCCATTCCGGTTCAGACCCCACTTGACAAGGTCACCGACTGTAATAAGCAACTACCACAACTCAGTCAAGCAGTCCTTCCTTTTAGAGGCACTGTATCAGCTGATAAACAAGAATGCAGTCGAACCGGTACAAAATCAAAACTCTCTGGGTTTTTACAACCGGCTATTTTTGGTACCCAAACCCAACAACCGGTGGAGACCGGTCCTGGACCTGAGCACCTTGAACACCTTTTTAAGCACAGGGTCGTTCAAGATGGAGACCCCAGAGACAATAAGAACCTCCCTACAGGCAGGGGAGTGGGTCACATCCATAAATTTCAAAGACGCTTACTTCCACATACCAATTCACAGTCAGTCCAGGAAGTACATTAGTTTTCACCTCCAGGGTCGGTCCTACCAGTTCAAAGCCCTACCCTTTGGTCTGTCCACAGCCCCCATGGAGTTCACAGTGGTGGCCAAAGAGGTCAAGCTCATGGCACTTCAGAAGGGTATAAGGATCCACCAGTACCTAGACGACTGGCTGGTGAGAGCCTCTACCCACGACAGTCAGAACTGGTTCCCAAACAGGTCTTCAACTTCGTAGGTTACCAGTTCGACCTGAAAGAGGGCAGGGTCAGACCAACAGAAGAACGTTGGCAAACCTTGACAGACAAGATCAGATCAATACTGTCGGATCCGTTTTGCCCGGTCCGAAAATTCATGTCCCTCATAGGTCTACTCACAGCAACAGAAAAGCAAGTCCACTTAGGGCGACTCCACATGAGACCCATACAGTGGCACTTGAAAAACAACTGGAGGGTCCCAGAGTCACTGGAAAAGGTGATCCCGGTCCCCAAATCCCTCCAACCCCATCTAAGGTGGTGGCTGGAGGAAAGCAATGTGCTTCTAGCTTAACCATTACACCCTCTAAAACATGCTCTGCAAATCTTTACAGACGCATCAAAAGAAGGGTGGGGCGCTCACTTAGACGAACACACTGCAAGGGGAGAGTGGTCCCTACCAGAGAGCAAGTTACACATAAACCACTTGGAGCTGAAAGCAGTATTTCTAGCTCTAAAAGAGTTTCGAATCCTCATCTGCAACAAGACAGTGTTGATAGCTACAGACAACACAACAGTGGTTGCCTATATCAACAAAGAAGGGGGGATGAAATCGGGCTCCCTGTGTGCCCTACTGTGGAGAATACTGTCCTGGTGTACTAGGCAGCAAGTAACCCTCAGGGCACGTCACATCCCCGGCCGGTTGAACGTGATAGCAGACAAGCTATCCAGGCTTGGCCAGACCATTCAAACAGAGTGGTCACTTCATCCAGAAGTTTTTCAAGCCATAATATGCTCCCGATGGCACCAACCCCAAGTGGACCTGTTTGCCACCAGGTTCAACAACAAACTACCTCAGTTTGTATCACCGGTACCAGACCCCCAGGCTTGGGCAGTGGATGCACTCAGCCTCTCCTGGGAGGACCTGGACCCATACGCCTTCCCACCGGCAGCCATCTTGGGCAAAGTGGTGGAGAAGCTCCAGGACTACCCCTGCAACAGAATAATTCTGATTGCTCCAGGGTGGCCCAACATGCCCTGGTTTTGGGACCTGGTAGCAATGTCAAGCCAGATCCCACTGTGTCTGCCCAGCATACCCAACCTAGTGTCTCAACCATTCAACCAGGTCCTTCACAGGAACCTGTCGAATCTGAACCTGCATGCCTGGCTCCTAGAGCCTCAGCAATCAAGGAGCAAGGCTTCTCTGAGGCAGTGGCAGCACGAATTGAGGCTCCTCAAAGAGGATCAACCAGATCTGTCTATGAGGCAAAGTGGACCATTTTTACAAAGTGGTGCCTCAGTAATCAGGTGGACTTCAGGGCACCACCTTTGAAGGCCATTGCTGACTTCCTTCTGCACTTGTTCCAGGACAAGAAGTTGCAACCAGGCACTATTGATGGCTACAGATCAGCCATTGCTGACAAACTGGGCAATTCAACCATTAATGTCAGTAAAGATGAGAATCTCACTCGTCTCCTGGATAGTTTCCATAGAGACAGACCTAAGGGCAGGAGGGGCATCCCCTCCTGGAACCTTTCCCTGGTGCTACACCAGCTCACAAAGGCTCCCTTTGAACCCCTTAAAGAGGCCTCCATGAAACACCTAACTTTCAAGACTGTTTTCGTACTGGCCTTGGGTTCAGGTAAACGCAGGAGTGAGAGATCCATGCTTGGTTACATAAGAACATCAGACACCAGTCAGACTGGTCTAAGATGTCCTTGTACCCCTCACCCAGCTTCCTATCCAAGAATCAGCTGGCTAAGGAGGGTCCAGATAGTGTGGCTCCAGTGGTCATTCCAGCCCTGGCACCATCTCTGGACAGGTCACTCAAGGGTGACAGGTCCCTATGTCCAGTTAGAGCCCTGCGCTACTACTTGGACAGGACTTCAGACCTCAGGCAGAATAAGGAGTTAGTCTTTGTCTCCTTCAAGAAAGGGTTCGACAAAGACATCTCACCTGCCACCATCTCCTCATGGATCAAACAGACTGTCATTCTGTGCTATGAGCTCTCTGACCAGGAGGCCCTCTCCTTACATCAGGTTAAAGCCCATGATGTTAGGGCCTTTGCTGCATCTAAGGCCTTCCAGTTAGGGATCTCCTTAGATCAGATCTTGTCAGCCTGCCACTGGAAATCCCACAACACCTTCACCCAATTCTATTTGAAGGATGTTGCCTAGGCGGACTCAGAGCTTTTTCACCTGGGACCTGTAGTGGCTGCCCAACAGGTGCACCACCAGGCCCAGAAGTAAGGAGATATTGTATATATGTAAATATGTACATATTGTAAATATGTTAGATATGTACATAATGTAAATATGTTGAATGTACATATAATTTCAAAAAAACAAAAACAAAAAAAAAAAACAAAAACTGTGACTTGCTTCCCTTGGGAAGTTTATTTCTTCTGGGACTGAACTCAGCCCCTCTCTTTCTCTATCTTTCCCTTCTCAGACCGACTCTGGAAGGAATGAAAAAAGGGAGGGGGGGCAACGTCGGTAGGCTCCCGGTTAACCGGTGAGTTGGTAGCCGACCTTGACCTTTCAGGGTTCTCTAACCCTAGGTCAAATGGGCCTATACAATTTTGTTTTGTTATGAGTTCACATAAGTTCCTAGCTGCTTACCCGCCTACCAAGCGGTAGTTATTCAGCAATTGTCCATTGGATAGGATGTATTAACGCAATAAAATTGCAAATTTAATAAGTAAATTAAATTTTTATAAGTTAATACCCTATCCAATGGACAGGCAAGGCCCACCCAACCGGCCCCGCTATCAGCTTACTAGGGGTCTTACTAGGACTAGACACGAAAAAGATGCTATGATGTCACGCTGTCTAGACAGGAAGAGGAAGTACGATGCGCCACCTGGCGAATGCGCTCTCCTGACCGGTCCTGCCGGTATTATATACAGGACGTCTTTTTCTGGTGTTTGGCGGGACCGGTCGCGCCGACCAGTAAAACAATTGTCCATTGGATAGGGTATTAACTTATAAAAATTTAATTTACTTATTAAATTTGCAATTTTGTTGGAATAACTTATTCAGCTACTTTTTGATAATCTTTCACATGCCGAAGTTTTAGCCCTGTATCTGCAATCTTAAGGTCACCTTAATGTCAAAAAGGGGTTTTTAGCCCTCCAGTTCACTTAGTTTTTCACTTTTTTCAACCAGACTTAGCATATATATTAAGATTTACCAAAGGATTATCCTGACTTTATGGTGACCTTAAACTGTTAATATAATTGGAGCTATGCCCCCCCCCCCAAAGTCATAAAATTGGAATAAAGCCGTCTGGCCCCTTTTTTTTTATATCTAACGTATTGAAGGGATATCAATATTGAAGGGACATTCTCAGTTTATGGTCACCTTAAGGTTGCAATATGAATGAAGTTATGGTCACCTTCCAGTGACATTATGGAGTTTTTAATCTTCAGCTATTGTATTGTTCAGCTGACCTCAGTTAAAATTTGCACACTTATTAAAGATAAATATAGGGACATTCTTATAATAGCCAATCTATTACTATTACATTTGAAAATATTCAATCTATTACTATTACTATTACATTTGAAAATTTTAAATCTATTACTATTACTATTACATTGGCATCTATTACTTCTATTACTTTCTATTACATTCTATTACAATTTGGCGCAAACTTGAGAGGTAATTTTAACACAGAAATAAAACTGACAGGATACTTTATACATCTAATTTTATTGAAAATGCTTCAGATTATGCCCTACAAGGATAAAATATCACAAATATATCACTTGGTATATTTACAATTAAATAAATAGATCCCGTATTTATTCTTTTTAAGAATGACTTGACTACTTGGAGAATTTATGAGAATTCTATACAAAGCCACTTAAGTGCTGTAAATTTTGCAATGAGAGGTATATTTCTGGCAAATTCCGTGCAAAGCTTTTTAAATGCTGAAAAATATGTTATTATCAGTAAATATTATCTGGGGGAAAATACACTGTTGTAAAACAATTCTCATATTTATTCACTTTATGATGAGTTGTTAGATTTGAAAAACTCTTATTATTATGAGAAATACTTGATGAGCAGTGTTTACAAAAGAAAACACTGCATTCAAAGAACCCCTTTCTTTCAAATTCTTTGCATGCAGAGCCCACCTCAAAATGATTCAAGAGTGACATTTATGTTTGAAAATAATAACTCCGGTAATTTTATGTAAATCAGTGAAACAGCTAACATATGCCACAATGCTGCCCTTATTATACACAATAGTGACCTGTGTGATTGCCTTTCATGTGTCACAGTTTCTCCTTACTCAGGAACATTTAGTTAATCCTTCCAAAGGTTAAATTGGCCTCTTTAAGCCTTTAATAATACCACCTCAAAGACAGTTGTTTTAGAACATTCAATCAAAGAGGGACAATTAAAGGTCCCTTGATATTTCAAAGTTATTTATTTTAACATTTGTGTGTTATATTTAGTATTCTTTGATGACAAGTTGATTATTTGAAAAGTTTATGTATGAAAGTTTAAAATGAATTTGACTTATGAGTGCTACAAAATCAATTCATTATTGTTTTGAAGTTTATTTAAAGTGATGATTTTATGACAATTAATTCATTATTGTATCAAAGTCCATTTAAAGTATTAATTTATATGAAAACTAATTCATTACAGAATTAAAGTCCATGTTAAGTGATCATTTTTCTACAACCTCCTTCTGAAAAATAGCAAAGGGTAAATTGTAATAGAAAAATAATAGAAAGTAATAGATGTAATAGATAGAATTTCAATCTATTACTATTACTATTACATTTGAAAAATTTCAATCTATTACTATTACTATTACATCGAAGTTGACTCCAATCTATTACTTTTCTATTACTTCTATTACTTTGTTTACAAGTCTGTTCTTATTTTCTTTCCACCTTGAAGTTCCAATACAAGTACATTCCTGGCCATCTTGAAGTAAAAATGAGGGTTTTCAGCTCCCAACTGACTTACTGTTCAATGACATCAGTTCAACTTGACACATTGATTAAGTTTAAGGAAGACTTCTAATGATCTTTTTATTTAAAGTTCCTGTATTTAAGAGACTTTGGCCAACTTAACATAATAAATATATAGTTTTTCCTCCCACCTCATTTATTTTAAGATTTTTTAAAACCATACCTGCCACATGTATACTTAAAACAAAATTTCTGTTATCTGGCAAAGCTAACCTAGTATTTTTTAAGTTATGGCAGCTTTAAAGAAAAAAAATGAGGTATTTAGCATGCAGCGAAGTGGTTATTAATATATTGCAGCTGATCAGTGTTCATATAATATAAATTCCTAATTTTAGGCACATTAAAAAAATCCCACATTCTTCTGATTCCATTCTTATTTGTACAATAAAATATTGCTGGATCATATATTTGTAAAATATTGTTAGAAACCCCATTGTAGCCCCATATTTCCTTCACTCTGTGGGTGTACAACGGTCAGTATTTGATATTTTGTTTTAAATATTGCGAGAAGGCTTCAACAGGTACGGTGACAATAAAATATTGCTGGATCACATATTTGTAAAATATTGTTAGAAACGCCATCGTAGCCTCACGTTTTCATCACTCTGTGGATGTACAAGTACCAGAATTTGATATTTTGTTTGTTTTAATATTGCAAGAAGGCAGTATTAGGTGTGGTGACAGTAAAATATTGTTTGAAACCCCATCGTAGCCTCACGTTTTCATCACTCTGTGGATGTACAAGTCGAGCATTTGATATTTTATTTGTTTTAAATATTGCGAGAAGGCATTATTAGGTGCGGTGACAGTAAAATATTGCTGGATCATATATTTGTAAAATATTGTTAGAAACCACATCTTGGCTTGGTGAATCTTTTGTAGAACATCTTGTGGGTTCTCTATACTTCTTACAACAGAAGTTGTTCCTAAGATTTTCCCAAATCTCAATGTTGTTGGCCATTTAGCTGTACCTGGGGGCTGGGGTTCTTGCCAGCCGAGGCTGGCTATTTTTATGTCAGCTGACATATGGCATCATTCTGCAACTATTGCATTTAGAGCATTTTGTAGAAATTTATTATTCACCTACTTTTGGGTCAGCTATAATATAGTAAAATTGCAGATCAGTAGCTCATTGTATAGCTGAGCAATAGCTACTTTGAGGTTCTGACTGTTGAGTAAATCACTTGTAATTTGAAAACTGTTGCATCTAGAGGTCAGAGATTTTGTAAGTAGTATCAGCTATTACATAGTAAAAGTGCAGACCTGTAGCTCATTGCATAACTGAGCAATAGCTACTTTGAGGTTCTGACTGTTGAGTAAATCATTTAGAGCATTTTGTCTATTATATGTTATTTAGCTACTTTTTGATCAGCTATAGCATAGTATAAATGCAGACCAGTACCTCATTGCATAGCTGAACAATAACTATTTTGAGATACACCCTTTTCTACTTTCACTAGTACTGAAGCTGGAAAACAAAGTCAGCTGACACAGAGCCCGTTCATGGACACTGATTGCTTGTTATATATTGTTATAATATATGTTATATATATTTTTTTTCATTCATCAATTTCAAAGTCTCTTTAATTAGGCTGAATATTTGAATAACATTTGATATTACTGTATCTCTGCTTGTTTCAGGTAAACTTTTTATCTCCCGCCGGCTGGGCGGGAGATTATAAAATGCATTCCGTGCGTGTGTGCATGTGTTCGTGTGTTATTGAGTGTGTCACGCTTTTATAAAGGGCTGTACATCACACTGGTTGTTTCTCCTTGGCCTTTTCAATGTTTTTTATGACCTTATTGCTTATGTCCTTTCATTTGATGCTGTTATTTCACACCTAGGACCATAGCTAAGTGAGTAATAGCAATGTTGGCTACTTTGAGTAAAGTGCTCATAACTCCAAAACGACTGCATTTAGAGTGTTTCTGTAAAATACGTTGTTCAGCTACTTTCTCCATGCCTACAAGATGGTACCATTTTTAGGGTTCTATCTTCATAGCTAAGTGAGTAATAGCTATTTTCTGTTATTAACAATGAGCAAAATGAGTAAATTGATTTTGTCTTTGTAACTGTTACTTACAATATTGGCCTGAAATATGTTGTTCAACAACTCCATATACTTCATATACTATATCATGGTGAGGTGTCCAAGGTTCAACAAATCCATATACTTCATATACTATATCATGGTGAGGTGTCCAAGGTGTAGCACCATAGCTAACTGAGTAATAGCTATACTAAGTTTAACATTTGACCATTGAGCAAGTCACTTATAACTCAAAAGCTATTGAATATAGAGGATTTTTGTCGAATATGTTGTTCACCTATCTTTTGGATATACTGTATTGTGAATTTTCACAGCTGTAACTCCATAGCTAACTGAGTAATAGCTACTTTGATGATAACCATAATGAGTAAATGGCTTATATCTTCAAAAGTATTGCAGCTACACAATTTTGTTCCAATATATTGTTCAGCTACTATCTCCACAGCTACAACATGGTCACTAGTTTGGAAGTGTATCTCCATAGCTAAGTGAGTAATAGCTACTTTGTCAATTTTTAATGATAACCATAATGAGTAAACGCCTTATATCTTCAAAAGTATTGCAGCTACACAATTTCTCTCAAATAAGTTGTTCATCTACTTTTTTGTGAACTGTAACATATTTAAGTTTCACAACTGTTGCTCAATATACAAGTGAGTAATGGCTACTTTATTGCTACTTTTGGTGAAAATGTGAAAAATGACAAATATCTCGCAAACCGTAATAGCTACTTTGTCAATTTTTAATGATAACCACAATGAGTAAATGCCTTATATCTTCAAAAGTATTGCAGCTACACAATTTCTCTCAAATAAGTTGTTCATCTACTTTTTTGTGAACTGTAACATATTTAAGTTTCACAACTGTTGCTCAATGTACAAGTGAGTAATGGCTACTTTATTGCTACTTTTGGTGAAAATGTGAAAAATGACAAATATCTCGCAAACCGTAATAGCTACTTTGTCAATTTTTAATGATAACCATAATGAGTAAATGCCTTATATCTTCAAAAGTATTGCAGCTACACAATTTCTCTCAAATAAGTTGTTCATCTACTTTTTAAGTCATTCACCTACTTTTGGGAGAGCTTTCACTTGGTGAAGTTTCAGACCCATAGCTAATTACTCACCTACTCAAAATGAGTAAATGCGAAGTATCGCTAAAACTATTGCAGATAGCCAATTTTTCTCAAATAACTCATTCACCTACTTTTGGGAGAGCTTTCACATGGTGAAGTTTCAGACCCGTAGATAATTACTCACCTACTCAAAATGAGTAAATGTGAATTATCTCTTAAAAGTATTGTACTTAGCCAATTTTTCTCAAATAACTCATTCACCTACTTTTGGGAGAGCTTTCACATGGTGAAGTTTCAGACCCATAGCTAATTACTCACCTACTCAAAATGAGTAAATGCGAATTATCTCTAAAAGTATTGCAGATAGCCAATTTTTCTCAAATAACTCATTCACCTACTTTTGGGAGAGCTTTCACTTGGTGAAGTTTCAGACCCATAGCTAATTACTCACCTACTCAAAATGAGTAAATGCGAAGTATCGCTAAAACTATTGCAGATAGCCAATTTTTCTCAAATAACTCATTCACCTAGTTTTGGGAGAGCTTTCACTTGGTGAAGTTTCACACCCATAGCTAATTACTCACCTACTCAAAATGAGTAAATGCGAATTATCTGTAAAAGTATTGCAGATACCCAATTTTTCTCAAATAACTCCTTCATCTACTTTTGGGAGAGTTTTCACATGGTGAAGTTTCAGACCCATAGATAATTACTCACCTACTGAAAATGAGTAAATGCGAATTATCGCAAAAAGTATTGCAGATAGCCAATTTTTCTCAAATAACTCGTTCACCTACTTTTGGAAGAGCTTTCACATGGTGAAGTTTCAGACCCATAGCTAATTACTCAGCTACTGAAAATGAGTAAATGCGAATTATCTCTAAAAGTATTGCAGATGGCCAATTTTTCTCAAATAACTCATTCACCTACTTTTGGGAGAGCTTTCACTTGGTGAAGTTTCACACCCATAGCTAATTACTCACCTACTCAAAATGAGTAATTGCGAATTATCGCTAAAAGTATTGCAGATAGCCAATTTTTCTCAAATAACTCATTCACCTACTTTTGGGAGAACTTTCACTTGGTGAAGTTTCACACCCATAGCTAATTACTCACCTACTCAAAATGAGTAAATGCGAATTGTCGCTAAAAGTATTGCAGATAGCCAATTTTTCTCAAATAACTCATTCACCTACTTTTGGGAGAGCTTTCACTTAGTGAAGTTTCAGACCCATAGCTAATTACTCACCTACTCAAAATGAGTAAATGCGAATTATCTCTAAAAGTATTGCAGATAGCCAATTTTTCTCAAATAACTCATTCACCTACTTTTGGGAGAGCTTTCACATGGTGAAGTTTCAGACCCGTAGATAATTACTGACCTACTCAAAATGAGTAAATGTGAATTATCTCTTAAAAGTATTGTACTTAGCCAATTTTTCTCAAATAACTCATTCACCTACTTTTGGGAGAGCTTTCACATGGTGAAGTTTCAGACCCATAGCTAATTACTCACCTACTGAAAATGAGTAAATGTGAATTATCGCTAAAAGTATTGCAGATAGCCAATTTTTCTCAAATAACTCATTCACCTACTTTTGGGAGACCTTTCACTTGGTGAAGTTTCACACTCATAGCTAATTACTCACTCACCTACTCAAATGAGTAAATGTGAATTATCGCTAAAAGTATTGCAGATAGCCAATTTTTCTCAAATAACTCATTCACCTACTTTTGGGAGAGCTTTCACTTGGTGAAGTTTCACACCCATAGCTAATTACTCACCCACTCAAAATGAGTAAATGCAAATTATCTCTGAAAAGTATTGCAGATATCCAATTTTTTCTCAAATAACTCATTCACCTACTTTTGCAAGGGCCTTCACATAGTGAAGTTTCAGACCCATAGCTAATTACTCGCCTACTGAAAATGAGTATATGCGAATTATCTCTAGAAGTATTGCAGATGGCCAATTTTTCTCAAATAACTCATTCACCTACTTTTGGGAGAGCTTCAAACCAACCTGTGAAAAAGCACAGGGTAAGGGCAAGACCTTGGGCCCCTTCTTTGAGGTGGAATGAAGATATCCAAACCTTTTTACTGCATATCTTACATGTACATAACTGCGGAATATGTACATTAAAGCAAAACTATTCAATTTAAAGGAGTTTTGTCAAATATGTTGTTCACCTACTTTTTGATGTAGTGCGGCGGGAGATCATACCACGGCAGTGGTCTTGTTTCTTTTACAGTGCCTTTTTACCCCACAGCCCTTAAGGGCTGTCGGGGTATTATTTTCACCCATGGTGTCCGGATGGGCGGGCGTCCGGGCGGGCGGGCGGGCGGCGGGAAATAGTTTGTCCGGGCTGTATCTCAGAAACCGTAAGGTGTAGGAAGTTGATACTTGGTAGGGACATTGGTCAGGGGGTGTAGGTGTGCAACGTCATGGTGTGACCTTGATTTGACCTTGCCGTAGTGACCTTGAGTTTGAAAATCTTGTCCGGGCTATATCTATGGAACTGTAAGGTGTAGGAAGTTGATACTTGGTAGGGACATTGGTTAGGGGGTGTAGGTGTGCAACCATTCTCTCGCGAGACTTTTTCCTCTCGAAAAAAGATCTCTCTCAGAAACCGTCGTGTCTATGGCCCGCTGTATACCTACGCACCACTTTACTGTGTTAATGCGCCAACAAGAATAGTTTTTAAAAAAGATTTTTTTTCGCTGCAGCAATCGTATGAAATAGTTTAAAAATTCATAAAATTGTTATTTCTTGCTCGATTTTGACAAATAATACACCATTTTAAAGCTTACAACACGTAGCATCTATACAGGTTGGTTACACATTCCATTTAAAAGGAGAAAAACCTGAATTTTTGGTCACAAATAACATGTCATTTAAAATTTTCTGTTAATTCACTTCACCAAAAATGCTATAAATCTGGCATTTTATTTTCAATATATAGCATTGGCTTCAAATGTCTGCATACAATATTGCAACCTTTAAGTAATTTTATTGTAAGATAATCAACTATATATAAAAATTATTATTGGAAACTGATCTGCAAATTTTTTAAAGAGGAGTGCTTGACACATTGAATTTAATGTTATAAATGGTTACCTTAAGTAAGTCTGCACATTTTATTTATTATCTAAAGATGGGAGTTTAAGGTGACGTTAATGTAGGCTATCTTGCTACAGGTTGTCTGTGAAATATTCATGTCATCCTAATATTGTGATTACTTCAATTTGATTTGGGGTTAAAGTCTAAACATATATAAATACACAATTTTTAATTAATTATTTTATGTAAATTAAAAATAAGACAACTTTTAAAGAGTAATTGGTAATTGAAGCCCTCTCAACTACCTGTCACAATATAAATAATAATATACTCTATATACATAACATAAAACACTGAATAAATAAATAAAATACATATGTATACACTGTAAATGTAACCATATTGCATTCCATCCACAGTTAAAGAAAACTAAATATTTCAATTTTCTTTTGCAAGTAATTACTTCCTAAATTCGTTGGTGATATATTTATGGTTAAATCCTGATTTTTAGAATTATTTCAGAGTTACATATTGTATGTATATTTTATAAATAAACATTTTTGTTTAATTTACATTCGTTGCAAATCAAAAATTTAATTACAAGAGTATTTCCAGAAAGCAAAGACTTTTATCAGCATGGAAATGGAGTATAAAATTTATAAATAATATTTATAAAAATTTTAAAATATCCATGCAGTCAAGAAATCAATATATTTTTTTATCTATAAAGAGTTTTAAGGTCATCTTACTATTTGTATGATAGTGTAATATTAGTTGCACCTTGCTATAAATATACTATTGCATATGAATTAATATTGTCACAGAAGGCCAAATTAAAGCACATAAAATTCTGTAATAACTGGAAGTAGAAGTTAATGTAGGTCAGTTATATAAAGTATAATTTTGGCATTGGCAATGTAAAAATTATTATTAATTATCTAAAAGAATATGGCCTTTTAAATAATCTTCAGAAACCCAAATTACTGTTTTGTATTCAATTTTGATATTTGTTATGAGTGATGTTGTTGCTACTCATGTATAAATTTTATTGTAATTTTCATGCAGCTGTTTTTGAGTATTTTATTTGTTTTTGTTGACGTTTCTGTATGTAATGCTTGTGTTTTTATATAATTCCAATGCAAAAAAAAAAAATAAATAAAATAAATAAACTAAACTAAATAAATAATAAAATAATATTAGTAATTTTAAAATCCTACAAAACATTTGTTAAATGTACACATGTATAGGTATGTAGAATTAAAATGAATCATTATTATTGTTAAACGTCTTTAATGTTATTTATTTATTTTTTTCATTAATTTTTATTACTCTCATGCATTATCAATGTTTTTGTTCGGCATTGTAGCAAATTGTAATGAATTTTGGGGACGAATATATGTAAATTTACATTCATAAAATTTATTTTACTTTGAAAAAGTATTTATGACAATCTTCAAAGCAATTATACAGGTTTAACAGCAAGAAAAATCCACGGATCACCACTTTAAAAATCGTAGAATAATTACTGGTTTTAAAACTCCATTTTCGCCCATGTAAGAAGACTAGAAACAACACTTTAAGTAATGTTTTCCTGCTGAATAATCACTATTTTGTAGGTCTGTATGTATATTTTTAAAGAAAATTAAGAGGGACGTGTGTTATGATAGAAAACATTTATTTTGGAGCATTTTTCATGCTACGGAAAACACTTCCTGGTTGAAAAGTAGTTCTTTGTTTACTCCCAGAATTCCTCGCGGTTTCTGTGAGGGTTTGTTTTCGAGGAAAAGCAATCCCGCGTGAGGATGGGTGTGCAACGTCATGGTCTGACCTTGATTTGACCTTTGACCTTGCCATAGTGACCTTGAGTTTGAAAATCTTGTCCGGGCTATATCTCGGAAACCGTAAGGTGTAGGAAGTTGATACTTTGTAGGGACATTGGTTAGTGGGTGTAGGTGTGCAACGTCATGGTATGACCTTGATTTGACCTTTGACCTTGCCGTAGTGACCTTGACCTATAAAATCTTGTCCAGGCTATATCTCGGAAACTGTAAGGTGTAGGAAGTTGATATTTGGTAGGGACATTGGTAAGGGGGTGTAGGTGTGCAACGTCATGGTGTGACCTTGATTTGACGTTTGACCTTGCCATAGTGACCTTGAGTTTGAAAATCTTGTCCGGGATATATCTCAGAAACCGTAAGGTGTAGAAAGTTAATATTTGGTAGGGACATTGGTTGGGGGGGGTAGGTGTGCAACGTCATAGTCTGACCTTGATTTGACCTTTGACCTTGCCATATTAACCTTGACCTATAAAATCTTGTTCGGGCTATATCTCGGAAACCGTAAGGTTGAGGAAGTTGATACTTGCTAGGGACATTGGTTAGGGGCTATAGGTGTGTATTATCATGGTGTCACCTTAATTTGACCTTTGACCTTGTCGTAGTGACCTTGACCTATAAAATCTTGTTGCACCTTTGGGTCTCTCTTTTGATGCAGATTAAGCGCTATTAAAGTCATATTACAATTTATTAAGAATTTTACTTTCATAACTTCCCATTGTAAGAGATAGAATTTCATCAAGTGAGCCACAGATTTTGCTCCAACACCACACATAAGCAATCATTAAATGTTTTACCACTTCTGTATGCATGGTAATATTCAAACCATCTAAACCATAATTCGGGCCTTGCAGATGTAGATAAAGAGGGTTGAATTTTAGTTTGCTGATTAATGCTGTCATCTTGTTATTGAATTATCTTGTTTTAATACTTCATCTTTATATGCATGATCTTTCTTTTAAACATTATTTCTCCATTTAAACATTGTTTGGACCTTTATATAACTGACAGTGCTCTGAAAGTATCCTGAAGTTTGTACTGATACAGTACTTCTGTATCTCATGGTGTTGAAAATATTTCCCTAGGCTGTGGGGTACGGGCATCTCTGATGCTATTTTTGATGTTTAATTATCTCCCGCCGGCCGGGCGGGAGATTATAAAACGCATTCCGTGCGTGAGTGCGTGTGTTCGTGTGTTATTGAGTGTGTGTCACACTTTTATAAAGGGCTGTACATCACACTGGTTGTTTCTCCTTGGCCTTTTCAATGTTTTTGATGACCTTATCGCTTATGTCCTTTCATTTGATGCTGTTATTTCACACCTAGGACCATAGCTAAGTGAGTAATAGTAATGGTGGCTACTTTGAGTAAAGTGCTCATAACTCCAAAACGACTGCATTTAGAGTGTTTCTGTAAAATACGTTGTTCAGCTACTTTCTCCATGCCTACAAGATGGTACCATTTTTAGGGTTCTATCTTCATAGCTAAGTGAGTAATAGCTATTTTCTGTTATTAACAATGAGCAAAATGAGTAAATTGATTTTGTCTTTGTAACTGTTACTTACAATATTGGCCTGAAATATGTTGTTCAACAACTCCTTCATATACTGTATCATGGTGAGGTGTCCAAGGTGTAGCACCATAGCTAACTGAGTAATAGCTATACTAAGTTTAACATTTGACCATTGAGCAAGTCACTTATAACTCAAAAGCTATTGAATATAGAGGATTTTTGTCGAATATGTTGTTCACCTATCTTTTGGATATACTGTATTGTGAATTTTCACAGCTGTAACTCCATAGCTAACTGAGTAATAGCTACTTTGATGATAACCATAATGAGTAAATGGCTTATATCTTCAAAAGTATTGCAGCTACACAATTTTGTTCCAATATGTTGTTCAGCTACTATCTCCACAGCTACAACATGGTCACTAGTTTGGAAGTGTATCTCCATAGCTAAGTGAGTAATAGCTACTTTGTCAATTTTTAATGATAACCATAATGAGTAAACGCCTTATATCTTCAAAAGTATTGCAGCTACACAATTTCTCTCAAATAAGTTGTTCATCTACTTTTTTGTGAACTGTAACATATTTAAGTTTCACAACTGTTGCTCAATGTACAAGTGAGTAATGGCTACTTTATTGCTACTTTTGGTGAAAATGTGAAAAATGACAAATATCTCGCAAACCGTAATAGCTACTTTGTCAATTTTTAATGAGTAAGGGCCTTATATCTTCAAAAGTATTGCAGCTACACAATTTCTCTCAAACAAGTTGTTCATCTACTTTTTAAGTCATTCATCTACTTTTGGGAGAGCTTTCACATGGTGAAGTTTCAGACCCGTAGATAATTACTCGCCTACTCAAAATGAGTAAATGCGAATTATCTCTTAAAAGTATTGTACTTAGCCAATTTTTCTCAAATAACTCATTCACCTACTTTTGGGAGACCTTTTACATGGTGAAGTTTCAGACCCATAGCTAATTACTCACCTACTGAAAATGAGTAAATGCGAATTATCGCTAAAAGTATTGCAGATAGCCAATTTTTCTGAAATAACTCATTCACCTACTTTTGGAAGAGCTTTCACATGGTGAAGTTTCACACCCATAGCTAATTACTCACCTACTCAAAATGAGTAAATGCTAATTATCTCTAAAAGTATTGCAGATAGCCAATTTTCCTCCAATAACTCATTTACCTACTTTTTGCAAAACACAAAAATGCTTATATCTCGAAAACCGTGCTAGATGGAGCGAACTCAACAAAATTTTTGACCTGCTGGGTATCTCTGCAGAGTAGCCATGCCAATTTTCAAAATATTTTTGTCTCGCCAAATATAGCGGACATTTTGAATTTTCGAATTTTTTGCAAAACACAAAAATGCTTATATCTTGAAAACCGTTGTAGATAGAGCAGACTGCGCTGACTTTGGTTGCCACAACAGTATAAGGCTAGAAACGAAGCATTTCCTTAATACTTTAGCACTCACCTTTATATCCTTTTCGGGACGCTTTGTTTTTGCTATGCAAAAACATCCTTTTTTTTTTGCGAGCGATCCTCTAGTTCTAGTTTATTGCTGTCACTGGACTTTCATTAAATTTGCTGTTCCAGTGAGGAATCTGCCCTTCCAGTGTAGACTACCTGCTTCCAATCTCTGATGTCAGTGCCCTACTGATGGCTTTGCTGCTCGTGCCTGTAGGTCAGAAGACTTTGTGGCCTCGTTTAGCTAACTTCTACTTGCATAGGTTTGGGTGTTGGAATTGTTTCCACTTGTACCAGAATTCTTTTTGCCTCTTGTACATAGTTTACCATATAAAATTATCACTTTATTTATTAAAGGAAAAGGAGAAAGAAGCAATTAATAAGAAAAAGGAAAAGAGAGCCAAATCCTTCATACCTCCAGAAGAACCAGTAAAGTCCTCACCAAAGGGGGATCATACAGGTCAGTTGTGCCGTAGGGGAGCTGGACAAATTGGCCCTTTGCCAAATCGGCCCTTGGCAATTCGGCCCCCTAAAAAAGTCTGCTCTGGGCATATTGGCCCCCTAAAAATTTGGCCCACAGCAAATCGGCCCCCAGTTAAAAACTTTTATAAGTACAAATTATCTATAGAATTTATAGACCTGCACAAAGCATTCAACTGGGTTGTTGAAGATATTTTTTCAGCATCATAAAAACTTCTTAAGTTATATTTGACTTAGTGTCATTAACACACATCAAAGATAATTGGATGCTGTAATCGATCTCTTTTAACCTATATCGTTTATTTTCTTGTTTATGTCAATTATTAAAATTGCAATTATATTAAATGCATAGCCTCTGCAGAGGGGATATTAACTTCTGTGATGTTTCTAAGAGCAATTAACTTTTAATTAGTAATCTCAACAGGTAGCCGGATAACCGGGTACCCGAACCCTGAATATTTACCCGAATCTGAAATAACATACCCGAGTACCCGAATCTAAGCTTTATTGTTGTCAATATCGCCAACGTTGGCTGACTGAGCACAGACATATCTCTATAGTCATTAATTCACCTAAAAATGAATCTATTCAATTAAATGCACAAGAATATTGTTTTCTCACCCTTGTAAATAATTTATAGTATTTTATTTGTTTTTTATTTTGGTTATTTAGGCATTGTCAAATGCCAGAACCCTTTGAAAATCGTCAGTTTATTAACACAGTTACCTAATTATGAGTACACAAACGTTTTATGTTGGCTATGTAGTGACATGTACACCTTGAATAAATAAATATACAATGTTGTCACACAGTAGTTGATAATTTTGCATCAATAAAATTCACTTCCCTACCTGGAAAAAAAAATAAAGTTTAAATTTCGAAAATACATTTGAGTATTAGTGTAATGTTTTCCTGATAGGTCATGTGACTCCATTTTTATGGATACTGCAATAAACAACCATGTTTTGAATATACAGAAGTCTTGTTTTATTTAACATTTCTTCCGTGTCCTACTGTTTTGAATGCAAAAAAGATGGCAGACAAGAAATAAAGCAAATGGTTGGATCCCAAAATTTGTGTAATTTTTAAGTTTGTAAATGTGGAGATTTTTGTAGAATCAGCTATTATTGCCCATCGGCGCAAGTACCCGGGTACCTGCCCGTTAAAATCACTACCTACCCGGTCCCGCTAAAAAGATTATTTGAGTACTCTACTTTTAATGTATGCTACTGCATAGGGGCAGAGGGGATATTAACTTTTGTGATGTTTAAATGCAATCAACTTTTAATGTATGCTACTGTTTGATTGGTATATGTGTTAATTATCCCTCTGCTTAGTCATTAAACTGTTGTCTAACTCTTGTGATCAGTTGAGAACAATTGTCTTTAAGTCATTAATATTTAGGAAGGACATTGTTATTCCTGAATATTGACTCAGATTTATATGCATTCAACATCTAGGGGGACATTTGATCAGGTTAAAATTTCCAGGGGCCGATTTAACTAGGGTGTTATTTCCAAGAGGGCTGATTTGACCAGAATACTTTTTTCTAGGGGCCGATTTGACGGGGGCCAAATTGGTAAAGGGCCGAATTGTCTATGATTCTAAGTTATATTTGACTAAGTGTCATTAATGCACTTCATAGTGCGTTTTGATGTTTAATTAAAATGTAATACTAGACGACTTGCTAAGTTTGGACTGGCAAGCTCAAAATATATGATGAATACTTATAATAAGGATTGTACTGTTGTCAAATAATACTAGAAAAACTCAGCTTAAGGGTTTATGTCATGTTAAAGAGCTAGGGTCATATAGGGACATCATTATTCCCCACATGTTGTATGACCTGGTTTGAACCTGAGACCTCAAGGGTGAGAATCAAGTCATGACTGCTTTTGTGGTCATAAACTTCAGCATATAAAATGTGGCGTATGTTAGCTTATATTTCTCTTTTTCTTGAGACATAGCTCTTTGCTTATACAGCAATGAAGAGAGTGTGTATTTTACACCATAAAATGATATTTCTGTATTTATTAGCAAAAATAATTTAAATTTTGATATTGCTATTGACATTTCCTTTTGGTACTTTAACAAATGTGCTGTGTGTTTTTGTTTGACTTTTAGGAAACTCTGTTGACATAGAAATGTTGAAGAAGAAGGTGAAAAATGCACAGGTAAAGTGTAGGTCTTAGCTTTAGCATGTGTCTGTTCAATAACTGCTGTGGTAATGTTAATTTCCTCCATATTTTAGACAGAAGATTCAGAATATACAATTAAGCTTACACTGGTAACTAGAACAAAAGCCTCTCCCACCCCACCCAGTGGTATGTGCGTATGGGTGATAATACAAAGGATTTGTTTCATTGGACGCTTCAGCTGCGACAAAATGTGCAAAGTCTTGTTGAAATCTGTGTCTGTGTTTTTGTTTGATATTTCTTTGGTTTATTCTATTGCCAAAAAGGCAGTAAATAGATATTCAGTAGTTATAAATACTTCATGAATTCATGACAGAGGCGGGAAATAGTTTATCTGGGCTGTATCTCAGAAACAGTAAGGTGAAGGATTTTGATACTTGATACGGACATTGGTTATAGGGTGTAGGTGTGCAGCGTAATATTGCGACCTTGATTTGACCTTTGATCTTGTCGTAGTGACCTTAACCTTTAAAATCTTGTCCGGGCTGTATCTCAGAAACCGTAAGGTGTACGAAGTTGATACTTGGTAGGGACATTAGTTAGGTGAAGTGTGCAACATCATGGTGTGACGTTCCTTTGACCTAGCCGCATTGACCTTGAGTTTAAAATCTTGTCTGGGCTATATCTCGGAGACCATATAGTGTAGGAAGTTGATACTTGGTAGGAACATTGGTAAGGGGTGTAGGTGTGCAACATCCTGGTGTGACCTTGATTTGACCTGTGACCTTGCTGTAGTGATCTTGACCTTTAAAATCTTGTCTGGGCTATGTCTCGGCAACTGTAAGGTGTAGGAAGTTGATACTTGGTAGGGACATTAATTAAAGGGTATAGGTGTGCAATGTCATGGTGTGACCTTGATTTGACCTTGCTGTAGTGACCTTGACCTATAAAATCTTGTCTGTGCTATATCTCGGAAACCGTTAGATGTAGGAAGTTGATACTTGGTAGGGACATTGCTTAAGGGGTGTAGGTGTGCAACGTCATGGTGTGACATTGATTTCACCTTGCTGTAGTGACCTTGATGTATAAAATCTTGTCTGGACTATTTCTTGGATTCCATAAGGTATATAAGGTTGACATTGGTTAGGGGGTGTAGGTGTGCATCATGGTGTGACCTTTTAACTTTGCCTCTGCCAAAGTGTGTTCACCTGCCATCTTTGAGATATCAGTAAGATGTAGGAAGTTGATACTTGGTAGGGACATTGGTTAAGGGATGTAGATGTGCAACGTCATAGTGTGACCTTGAATTGACCTTTTACCTTGCCGTAGTGACCTTGACCTATAAAACCTTGTCTGGGCAATATCTCGGAAACCATAAGGTGTAGGAAGTTGATACTTGGTAGGGACCTTGGCTGGGGGTTGTAGGCGTGCAACGTCATGGTGTGACCTTGAATTGACCTTGTCATAGTGACCATGAGTTTTTAAAATCTTATCCGGGCTATTTCTTGGATTCCATAAGGTATGTAAGGTTGACATTGGTTAGGGGGTGTAGGTGTGGATCATGGTGTGACCTTTTAACTTTGCCTCTGCCAAAGTGTGTTCACCTGCCATCTTTGAGTCATCCTTCTCTTATGACAAAGATATATGGATTATTGCTGCAACTGATTCTTATATGCACTTTTACATAATTGTGCTATTTCCATTGACAGCTATTCTCCAGTTAATAAATTTTACAGCTTCAAAATTTTTAGTTTACTCATTAATGATTTCATCTTGCTATTGAATTGTCTTATTTTAATACTTTATCTTTACATACATTTTCTTTCTCTTAAAATGTTATTTTCTCTATTTAAGCATTATTTGGAGGTTTACAGAACTGACAATGCTCTGAAAGTATCCCATTCTGTGTACTGTTTCATTACTTCTATATTTCATGGTGTTGAAAACTGTTTCCCCAGGCTGTGAGGTACAGGCATCTCTGATGCTATTTTCTACTTTTCTAGCACCTTGAGATCTGCCATATATATGTATTTTTTTTACAATATTTACACCCTGGGTGCATGTACATATGACGTTTCGATATTTTCTCAAATGATGCCATACACTGGAAACAATTAACTGGTTAGTTGACCACTAATGCAATACGCAACCCACTTCAGTCTTAATGAGGTCTCTTCCTACAATACTCGGGACTAAATGAATTTTTGAAAATTAGAGTATCGCTCATGAAAAATTGGGTAAACTTGCAGTTATTTTAAAACTATTTTCAATATAAAAATTAAACAGTGTATTCTTAGAATAGGTACATCACAGGTGACCTGTTTCTTGAACCTTAAAAACAATTAAATTTCAGGCCATGTATTTAAAAAAAAATGTTACCTCAAATCACAGATATCTTGTGTATTGCTAAAAAAGTTATATTTAATTTGCACTTAAACATCTGTGGAAAAGTTTGAATGTGTTACTGCTATATTCGTTGAAATGTTGAAGTTTATATCATGGCAATTATATTATGTGCTTATTTTGTGATAAATTTAAGAATTTTTTCTCTGTCCATTTTAATGTGCTATTGCTTACATATATCATCTTATGTTCTTGAAAAATTATCGGAATGTAATGGTTTAAGTAACTCAATGTCACTCTGTAATAATTTGAACCTTATTGTAACAATTTCTCAGTGGTCAATGGTCATTAAAATGGACAGCAACACCACTCAAAACTACAGTGAAAGTGATTTATGGTGAAACCTGATGGAATTTTTTGAGTTAACTTGCTGTAATGGCATGACCGTACCTTATGATTCTTTACAATTCTATGTTTTAGAAAAATAAGAGACCAATGGAAGGAAGATCCAGTGAAGGAAAGGCAAAAAGTAAAAAACAGAAAACTGCAAAGTGAAGAGTTTATGTGTTCAGACTCTTGTATAAACTTTTGTGAAAAAGAAAGAAAGAGAAAACGAGAACATTTTTAGACAGAAACAGGCTATAAATATCACAATTGATTTTATTATTGGAATTTAAAAATGTTTGTATGAATCTGTTGTAATAAACTGTAATTATGCAATTAAGTCTTTACTAGTGTTGTTAAAATTTTGTCACAGGGACATTTTGAGATCATCTTGGACACTTTGAAGGAATATTGTTTAATGCCTCACAGATTAACAATGAAATTCTTTTGGTGTATATCCCTGGTATTAGAAGGCCTGGAGCCAGGAAGGTACATATCATCAAATATATTAACCACAAGAAAGCCGATAAAATTTTCAACATTATGTTCTTAGGTCACTTTCAAAATTACGAGTAGTTTTATGAGATTTGATTTTATATTACAAGTGACATCATTGGCTCAGTGGTTATCAAGTTTGGCAAAACAAAATGTTTACTAATTAATCACTGGACTCGCAGCTTTGTGGTCATTGGTTTGAATCCAGATCATGACAACATGTGCAAAGTACTGATGGCTTGTGTTACTATGTTGCTGTACTATTTAAAAAAAAAGACATGAAAATTCAAACTTTAGCCATATTGCAAATAAAAGATTGTTTACTTGATATATTTTCTGATATTCTCTTGGGTTTAAATTCTGAAAATCCAGATCAATGGATCCAAAAAAAAAAAAAGTTGTAGCACTAAACCTCTTCAGATAGAACTAGAAATGTGTTGATGTGGGATGTGTATCAGGTATCCATGTGCTTAATCTCTGAACTCGCGGATTCTAAGGTACACCATCCCAATCATAGTACATAAACCAGAAGTCTTATAGCAGGGTTGTCACCAGGGGATTATCGGTGTTTGGTAGTAAGAAAATCTAGGGAGGGAAAGACTTCTAAAACAGATAAGTTTTAGGTTGCCTTTTGAAACATGATAGTGTAGGAGCTCCCCTCACATTTAGCCCCCTGATCCAACACAAGGGCCCCTTCATTCTAACCCAGGACCTTGAAGTTTTTGAGTAAAGTGTATTTCCAATATACTACAGTGTTCCCTGAATCTTCAAGAGCTCACTGATGCCAAGACCTCAAAAAGTGACATATAGGTTACCAACTACTCTATTGTGCTCCAATACTTTCAGAGAGACCTTTGATTAAAACCACAAGGCATTTAAAATATTGAAGGAACTGAGAATAAAATAAAATTGTCACTTTTATGTTTTATTTTACTAATACTTTGTCACAATTCATTAACAATACACAAACTTATTTTAACATACAGTAAACAATGTTGCCCTTCGTTGTACTGCTGAATAGAACACTTGTGAAATGAGGTCATTCTGTAAGATTTTTACACAAACACGTTATACATTCATAAATTTTGTTCTAGATTTAGTACAGAATGTAAGAGACTATTACACAAATCTGAGAAAGATTTCTCAATGTGCTTGTTTTACTGAAGTTAGCAAACAACTTTTCGCAATGTTCTTGTTTTGCTGAATTTAGCAAACAACTGTACAAGTGGTGGATGCCTTGGAATACAAAAACTTTTCTGGTTTTCGATTTACTCTCAGACTGTTAAAAAAGTTTTGCAGAGAAAATGTCAATATATTCTTGTGTTTTGTTAACCAAAGTTCCCACAATATCAATGTAAATACCTATATAGTACCCGATAAATATTGAGGCTTGTCATTTTACCCATGATCTTGTATCAGATGAATTTAGCTTTTTAATTGCTTTTAATCTTTCCTTTGATGAGAATTGACCACTGTAAACATATGGTTGAAAATGTTAACAAATATGATCATTGAATATGTTTTGTCTCACAAATCATGACCAAACATTTTTTACAGAATGAAAATTTTCACACTAAAAATCTTTTTCTTTATGTAAGAAGGTAACAATGTAAAACTTGTTAAATAATGAGGTCTTGTCATCGTTCTGTTATGTCATCAATACTCCTTATCCAATATATTTACATCTTATAATATCCCTGAAAAACTTTACTTACAAGGCAGTATAGCCATCTTAATTTTATTCCAAACAAAATCAGAACATCATTTTTAACTGTTTGTTCAAAATCAAGGAATGATTATTTTTTTTACAAAGAAGTAATAAACTTTTGGCGTAACTGATTGAAAAACTTGATCATTACACATTCATTTCATACCATTAATTTTACCTTGTTAACAGTTGAACAATTAAGCTGAATTTCTTACTCGATCAATTAAAATGATATTGCATAAAACAAATTGCAAATAATACAAAGGTTAACACTGATAATATATTTTAAACATAAATTATACGTTTTGGTCAGTCTCATACATTTCTTCAGCCAATACATCCACTTGTATTATTACACACCTGAAATGTATGTACAAACTAATTCTCGCACTAAAATTCATTACCTTTCAATGACCAAAACCTTAGTTACTATTACATCAGTAAAGACCCACATTCTTCAGGCCTGTATGTACCAATCAAATGCAATATACTTCAGAATTTCATAATTGGACCAGAAATTAGGAACTTCTGGTGATTATCACTGAAACTCTGGTGTATGACACTGATCCAATAATAACTGGAGAATTCTTCAAAATAGAATATGCTTTGTATTGGTTCATGTCAATATTGGTACATACAGGTAAAATACCTTGTCTCAGCTCTAATACTCCTATTGGATCCCATAATCTCATACAGTCGTTGGGGGGGGGGGGGGGGGGGGGGGGGGCACTTCCATGGTATATGGACACAGCCGTTTACAATGTTGTTATGTACTTTTCAACTGAAATGTGGCTACATTTCAGAAATGTGGCTACAAACCTTATAGGACATATTTGTAGCCACATTTCAGAAAGGTGGCTACAAACCTTATAGGACATATTTGTAGCCACATTTCTGAAATGTAGCCACATTTCAGTGGAAAAACGCATTGTGTTCCGACAATTAGAATCTACCAAAAGCACTCACTTCCGGTAAATATGGCGGAAGACATAAACCCAAAATTCGTGACAAATCTCTTGATTTATCAAAGGAAAGTTTATGAAACTGGTTAAAATATAAAAAATACGTGGATATTAAGACACATAAGGAAGGGTAAGATTTAATAGATTTCTAGAAGTTGTCAGTGACCGAACGCGATTGTACCATAACACCGACGATTAATCAAACGTTGGCCTAGTCGTCCACTCACTAGTGTCCATATACCCTGGAAGTACCCGTTGGGACATGCAGGCCTTGAGTCACTTATGTTGCTTATTTTAAATGTTACTTTAGATTTCTTTTTACTAAAGAAAAGTTGACAAAAAGATTTAAAAATTTCTAAATTTCAACTACAATCATAATGTGGATAACAAGGTTATTCAGCAATGTTTAAAAACATCAGTCTCACTATGGGATTAATACTTCTTCTCTTTATATAATAATATAAAAATTTCACCATGGAGGTTGGTGATGTGGGGGGAAAGTGGGTACTAGTATTTCGATCATTTCTAAATGATAAAATACATTTGTGGACCTTCACAACACAATATTCTGAGCAAAGTCAGGCTACAATAGCATTAATGTGAACACACATAAATTAAGAAGCAACTGGCCACAGTATATAAAATTAAGTGTAGAGGATAATTTGTGGATATATTCACACTGCATTAATTTCAGCTACTTTGGCTAATGAGCTTTGATTCGGAAAAAAAATTAATTTTACACTTTTTAAACCTATATTAATCTCGAAGTAGAAACTAACGAGGAGTGAAAATTAAAACTAATGAATTTGTAACAAAGAATGTTTTAAATCGTTTTGCAAGTTTTATGACTTTTATATTATTTACCTGATCTTTCAACTTTGTAAATTGGCCTATTTTGTATAATTTTCAGCAGCATACCCAGTAAATTTACACCTCCGACTGCTGTAAATACCCTTTGAGTTTAAGCAAGGCAAAGAAAGTCCAGGAAAACATTGGGACAGATTGAGGAAATAGCCCAAAGTGATGTCACAAAACCATAAATTTCCTAAGAATCTAGCATAATTCAAGTGAAATATAAGAACGTATTGGAAAATATAACCAGGGTATTTTCTCTGGGAAATTTCACATACTGTGGCGTATTCCATGTTTCTTACATATACAATACTATTAGATAGGAAAGCATTGCTAGTAGCACAAGTATACAAATATATAAAATACAATAATACACAGGAACATCAAGCTGGAAAGTTTATAAACTGAGATGTGTATTGTGTACCATATAACCCAGTTCACACTCAAATTTCAAAGGGTTTACTTTATCAAATGGGTTCTGTGATAAAATAAAACAGGTTTGTGGTGGATAATAAATTTAGTTTCACAAGTCAAACTTTGAACACTAAAGCTTCAATGGATTCTGTGACAAAACAGTTAAGTGACTGCCTCAACTGTATAAAACCTCTATTTTGACTTCATTGACAAATTTAGATGATTCTTCTTTTCAATGTGACTATGTCCTCTTATCTGTCAAGCATTATTTGATGAAATGTCCTTCCAAAAGTACTGATAAAAGTGAAACTTTACAGTTAAACCTCATCAAATTTCGCTCTGTTTAGCAGAATTTTCTTTTTATGTACAAATCAATGTCAAGGCCCATATTGACAATCTTATTCTTAGAATTTTTACTCCTATGAATATTCTATGATCAAGAGAATTTTCTAATAAGTTTTTAAATTCCTTAAATCCTTAAAATATTTTGAAGAATGTTTTAACTCTTCTAATTTTTCTTTTTAGAATTTTCAAGAAAATAATGAAATATTGGCTACAATAGCTATGTAGACAACAGGTATTTGTAATAAAGATGTGAAGTTACTGTTTGTTGAAAAACTGTACTGCAAAGATGACATTTTTGATCAGAATTAACTATAATCTGGAATTCCTGGTTAGCTATATTGTAAATTTCCAAAATAATGCCCAGTTTCAAATAAATGCCTGGTTCAAATTAACACCTGGTACTAAGCCCATTGTTTACAATTTATAACACTGTTTTTGTATTTCAAAAGAACGCCTGGTTCAATTTAACACCTGGTCTGATGCCATTTGAAAATAATTAACGCCCAGGCCATATTTTGAAAAAAATATGGTACTTATATTTCTTGAACCATGATATGGTTTTAAAACAGTTCAACTATTACTGATTGTCAACAATAAAGTGAGAGACACTTTGATAACTGGGTCCTAATCTATCAATTACCTGATAACATGCTAAAAAGCACTAATCTGAATTGATATTCTGCTTCAGTAAATCTTACTAAATCCATCATCTTCAGCTGAGATGCCTTCGTCATTTGTGTCATCAAGATGTGTAGCAGTAGAACCTTAATTACCCCAAATTTAATTAACCCAATTATCAACTTTATGAAGTTATTATCTATCACTCTCCCCAAATAACACTTGCCCACTCTTTATAGTGAACTAGCTATATTATGTTCTGAACATTCTATTATATGAACACAATAGTCTTTTCACTACATGGTCAGATAACAAAGGTTCCATTGCATTTCTGACAAATGTGATCTAAAACATCAACTAAATTATTCATATATACAAGCAACCAGTTATAATACTTGCATTTTTAAAAAGCAGAAAATAAAAACAAAGAATTTAGACTTGAAGACAATTGCTTGTGTACTGACCACAGGTACAAACATGGAAACAAATGATACTATAACCCATATTATTTCTATGTTGGCTGTTTTCTTATCTAACTTCCAGATTGACAAAACACAAACAAAAAATCTCAGACTTTGTACTATTTAAATACAAAATGAAAACAGTCATTCTTTCCTATAGGCCACATGATATACATCAATGATGTGCACTAGCAACAAAAGAAAAGGACTCATTCTTTCCTATAGGCCACATATCCAGGATATACATCAATGATGTGTACTAGCAACAAAAGAAAAGGACACAGTAGTGTGTGCACAATAAGCTATGTTATACTATGACCAGTTTTGTTCTTATGTAATAAAGCTTAAATATTTGTACTTGCATCGGTGCGATTACAGAAAAATAGTACATGCACAGTTTGAGCCCCATGAATCCAAGGACCTTTCAGAGGACCTTTTTCTAAAAATTACTGTCACCAGTAAATCATGGGGCCAGTTTTACAAATGGCTATATCTGTACTTAGACTTAAAAGTAAGTCTTGCCCTTTGGCTGAAACTCTGCCCTTATACCAAGGTCACAATATTCCATGCTAGCTCCACAAGCTACATGCGATCCAAAAATATTCAACTCTTCTATGCTCCACAACAGGGAAAGCATTTACTACACAGTTATGACTGCATGGAACTGTGTGAACAGGCATTTATAGTGAGCTGATTTGACAAAGTAGCTTTGTCTCACCTTAGACAAAGTACTGGGCTTAAAGTAAAGTCTAGGGTGGGGGAATAACTTATGCTAAAAGGGCTTAAATTGAAAATTTTAATTACTTAAATGTAGCTTTTATAAGCTACAAGCTTACCATGTGGGACTTAATGCTGATCTCGGGTTGCCACACCCGGGGCCAACGTCTTAGAAAAAAAGACAGTTCTTGTTAGCCACCGGATATACTGGTAGTTGTCGTCACGTGATAACTTCTGACCAATCGTCCTACTTTCTCGTTGAAATTTTTTTAAACCTACCCCTCAGCTGTAAACAGCGGGGAGGCAGGGTGGGACTCTTCTAAGTCCCACATGGTAAGCTTGTAGCTTATAAAAGCTACATTTAAGTAATTAAAATTTTCAATTTTATTACGCTACAATAGCTTACCATGTGGGACTTAATGCTGAATTCAACCGCCCGGTGGCGGGATTACAGCTGAGACTGGAAGGTATGTCATTTTTTCTAAGATTTTGAATTAACATGTATAGAATAGTGCCAGAAATACCAGTCTGAGTCCCATTTACAGTGCCCCTATCCCGAAGGCCGGGCCTGTAACGAGCCAAAAACCTAAGTAAATGAGAGACAGTGCTAAAACTGTCTAGATGTTTTATTGTAGGACGGAAGTGCAGCAGAGCTCACTCCGAGGTCTGAGGGTCCAAAAGGGCCTTTCACGTATGACTGACCAACCCAGTGGTTGGGCATCTCATAAAATTTTTACAACCTGAAAATGAGATTAATGACAACTAAATAAGTCCTTAATAGAAATTACTTGATAATTGAAGGATAAAATGACCTTACCCGTAACATCTTGAAGGTAAAGGAATACCTAGATCCTGGGAAAGACTCCTGAAGACTTGGTTGTAGCGGATGTGCCCCCCCCCTTTTTTCTTTCCGAGGACAACTGGTCTGAGGGGAAGGATCTAGGACTTGTTGTGCAGCCACTACGGGTCCCAGGTACAAATTGTTGTCGGTGTCCGACCAAGTAAGGTCTTTTAGGTAAAAATTTGTAAATGTGTTGTGAGCTTTCCAGTGACAGGCTTGCATGATTTGGTCCACCGATACCCCACCGTAAAAGGCCTTAGAGGCCGCGAAGGCCCGGATGTCATGCGCTTTGACTTGGACCAAGTCCAAGGCTTGTTGATCTGCTTGTTTGTAACAAAGTAAGATGGTTTGTTTCAACCATGAAGAGAGTGTAGCGGGTCTGATGTCTGAGGTATGTCCTTTCTTAAAGGAGATGAAAAGGAGAGAACGAGACCCTCTCAGGTCTTTAGTTCGGTCCAAATAAAACCTCAGGGCCCGTACGGGACACAGGGTCCTGTCTTCTTTAAATTGTCTATCCACAATGGTAGTCAGAGCAGGGATAGTCACCGGAGACACACTTTGAGAACCTTCTCTTGCTAGTTGGTTTTTGGCTATGAAATCAGAAGAAGGGAACAAGGCAACCTTTTCCCATTGGCCTAAATTAGATACTTTGTTAGCGACCCAGGCATGGATTTCGCTGCGGCGCTTGCCGGAGGCCAAGGCTAGCAAGAAAGCAGTTTTTAAAGTGAGATGTTTGAGGTCTGAGTCTTTCATGGGCTCAAAAGGTGCTTTGGTGAGCTCGTTAAGGACAACAGAAAGGTTCCACTTGGGTAAGTTTCTGGAACTTTTGGGACGATCCCTGTGAAAACTGGAGAGTAACCTATGAAGGTCTGCATTGTGTGCAATATGTTGGGCTGTTGGGCCCAAAGTGTCAACGATTGCAGTCCTGTAACCATCAATGGTCGAGGGGCGCCTGTTTAAGTCTTGGTACAGGTACATGAAAAAATCTGAGATTTGTTTCACAGATGGAGTGGAGAAATCCACCGAATTTTCTCTGCACCATTTTTCAAATAGGGCCCACTTTGACTTGTAGATGGTCCTTGTTGATGACCGCTGAGGGGCAGCAATTCTCTCTGCCACCTCCACAGAGAAGCCTTGTTCTTGGAGTTGTCCGCTCCTAGACACCAGGCGTGGAGGTTCAGGTGCTGGGGGTTGTTGTGGAACACCAGCTTGTGGGACTGTTTGAGTAGGGTTGTTGACACTGGGAGTTGCAGTGGGATCTCTGTTGAGAGCTGCACTAGGTCCCAAAACCAGGGCATCCCTGGCCAGCCTGGGGCTATTACGATGATCAGGCACTGGCATTGCCTGATCTTTTGGATCACCTTGTGAAGGAGAGCCGTAGGAGGGTACGCATATGCTGTGAGGTTGGTCCAGTTTATGTTCAGAGCATCTATGTCCCAGGCCTTTGGGTCTGGGATAGGAGACACGTATAGAGGGAGTTTGTGGTTCAGGTGAGTGGCAAATAGGTCTACATGAGGTGTGAACCACTTCTGGCAGATCTGTTTGAAGACCTGTGGGTGCAGAGACCATTCTGTTGACTGCACTTGGGTGGACCTGGATAGCAGGTCGGCCATCACATTCAGGCACCCTGGAATGTGCCTGGCTTTCAATGTTATGTGGTAGTGATGGCACCAGGTCATGATCTTCCACAGGAGAGCACACATCTCTGCCGAGTGTGTTCCTCCTTGTTTGTTGATGTAGGCTACCACTGTTGAGTTGTCCGTCGCAACCAACACTGTTTGATTCTGGCACTGGTCCTTGAAGTCTCGAAGGGCCAGGGAGACCGCCTTCAATTCTAGGACATTTATGTGAAGCCTTTTTTCCCGATCTGACCACAGACCCTTGGTAAAATTTTGGTCTAAGTGAGCGCCCCAACCTTCGTTTGAGGCGTCGGTAAAGAGTTGGATACTGTGGTCTTTGGGATGAAGGTCTGCACCTTTCATCACCTTGGAGGGATTTTGCCACCAATCTAGGTGGGCTGCAATGGCTTCTGTCCAGGGAAGGAGGTTGTCCAGCGACTGAGGATATCTCCAGTGCTCCTTGAGATGAAACTGAAAGGGCCTCATGTGAAGGCGTCCCTCCGGGACCATTTTCTCCGTTGAGGCTAGCAACCCAATTAGAGACATCAAACATCTTGCAGTCAAAACACGTTTTGACTTGAGTCGTAGGATCAAATCCTGGAGTTTGAGCCATCTCTCTTGAGTGGGTTTTACAAGGGCTGAATCTAGGTGGTATTCGTAGCCCACGAACGAAAACACCTGTGTAGGTTTCAGTTCTGATTTTTCCTGATTTATTATCCATCCCAAGGACTGAGTCAGTTCTACTACTGCCTGAGTGTTCACTTGTGCTTCCTCCTGAGACTGGGACCTGATCAGCCAGTCGTCCAGGTATTGGTGAATTCTGAGTCCTCTTGAGAGGGCCATTAGTTTCACTTCCTTTACGATCATTGTAAAGACCTGGGGGGCTGTGGCCAGTCCGAACGGGAGGGAGGTGAATTGGAACACCTGAGCCTTGTAGCAAAACCTTAGGTATTTCCTTGAGCTTGGGTGGATGGGGATATGCAGGTAGGCGTCCGACAGATCTATCGACGATACCCACTCCCCTGGAATCAGGGAGGTCCTGATGGACTCTGGAGTTTCCATTTTGAACTTTTCTACGTGTAGAAAAGTATTGAGCCTGCTTAAGTCTATAACTGGCCTCCACCTTTGGTGAGGCTTGGGTACTAGGAACAGGCGACTGTAAAACCCGAGAGATTTTACATTGTCTACCCTTTCGATAGCGTTCTTTGACAGGAGAGACTGGATACAAGTAGCCAAGGCTTGGTCTTTTTGTCGGGCCTTGTACTCTGACAGAATCAGAGGAAATCTGATCAAGTTTGGCTTTGAACGGAATGGCAGAACGTAGCCATTGGTGATAATGTTTAACACGTTTTGAGAACATTTGTTTGTGAGCCAGTCTCTCCTGAAAGAACGGAGGCGACCTCCTACTGGTGGACTGAGTGAGGCTTTGGAGGAGTCATTGGGGAGGGGGGTTTCCACGCCCCCTTCCTCTATTGTGGGGTCGAAAACGACCCCTGAAGCCTCTGAAGTTGGATTTTCCTCTTCCCGAAGGAAAGGACTGGTTACTGCTTTGAGAGGTATTGCCCCCATAGGGGCGTTTCCTGTAGGAGCCTCTTTTCTTGTGGGGACCACGAAAGGGCTTATTCTGGTAGGGTGGAAAACCCTGAGAATCTTTTGAGGTGCCTTTTTTGAGAAGGAAGTCCTCACCTTCCTTCACTAATTGAGACTCGAACAAGGAAGCGTCCCAAAAGGACGAGTTCCTGAGTTCTTGACGTCTCGTTTCTCCTAATTGTGGATGTAATAGAGTCATCTCGGCTTCGCGCCTAAGCAAGCCGGTATTAGCCATAGAGTATAATTCCCTCTGCAAAATATGGGCTAGAGATTTGCTGAGACAAGTGAGGGCCCTGTGTTGAACAAGTACTGTCTTGTTCCAAAAATCTAAGTAGTCAGCTACTTCCTCATATCCGCGCTTTGCTGCTCTCTCAGGATCGGCACCTTTTTGAATCTGAGATTTAATCTTCTTGACCGTAGACTTGATGCTATGTTGACATTTTTCCAATGAAGCATTGCAAGAAGAGGAGGTCTTGGCAAAAGCAGCGGTGAAGTTGAGGGTAGAGATATTTTGTCTAGCCTGAAGTTCTAGCTCCTTGAGAACTGGCAGGGGAACTCTGGCTACTGGGGGCCCAGAAGGTCTAGGAGTAATACAGATCTTAGCAAAGTCTGTATTCAACTCCTGGATTTTGTCTTGAAAAGTTGGTTGTCCCACCTTGTACCACTTTGATGTTGAGGGAGGAGGCTTGACATATTTTCCCTCAGATAAGTTGGCAGCCTTAAAGTCATGTTGGAATTTATCAAAGGCGTCCTTGATAACTGAGCTAAGTGGAAGAATAGAGGAGGGACCTCTAGGTCTGAGCTCTTGACGGCCTTTTTCATCATCCAGACCCAAGACCGAGGTGGAAGACCTGGGCATAGATTCCCTGGGGTCAGGGAGAGACAAAATACGCCTGAAGGTATCAACTTCCTCAGAGTATTGTGAGGGCATGTCAGACAAAGCTACTGCCCTATAATAAGGGGGGTCTGGATCATGTTGTGGGAGGTCTTGATCAGAAGCAACTCCTGAGGGCTGGGCCCTAGAGGGCTTAGAAGACCTGTGTCTGGCTACAGGGGAGTGATCCTCCTCTGAGGTAAAAGACACGTATCTAGATCTTGATTTATGTTTGCTCTTGTCAGAGTGCTTTTTAGATCTAGAAGAAGGGATCCGAGGTTCATCGGAATCCTCATTTAGTTGGTCCGAGGCAGAGCTCGGGTCAACTGGCTGCCTATGGCTTTGCTTTTTGTGAGAGTACGAAACCTCTTCGGGATGACCTTCAGAGGGGGCAACGTACTGATCCGAGGAAGGTTGAGTAGATACTAAACGAGGAGGAAGAGTTGGACCATAGTCCACATCCATATCCTCGCTTGCAATGTTAGTACCAGATCTCGGAGGGGGCAAATCCAGAGGGGCAGCAGAAGAACTGGACAAGCCAGGTTTTGAAGCAAGAGTCGAGGACTGAGCCTCGACTTTCTGTTTTACAGTCAACTCCTCTCGGAGTGACTTAAAAGCTTCCAACATGGATGCCTGAAAGGAACCCATTTGCTGCTGTAAATGTATATTTAAGGAATCACCGAGTGATTTCTCTAAATTTGACTGGATTTTATTTTGCAAAGCTGTACCAGGGGTGGGTGGAGCGGTTTTTGCTGGCGTTTTCAAAGACAGGGAACTGAAGGCAAGAGGTTGTGGACGGGGGGGTGAGATAAAAAGGCTATCAGCCGCACACTCGAGGTCTGCATTAGACCCAGTGAAGGAATCCCCGTCGCCTTCACCCAAAAGATCTAGTTCATCTTTGGAACTAGTTGTCGCTTTCTGCTTTTTCAAATACCGTTTCCGGTTTTGGATTTTCTGAAGTTGCTCATCTGTAAAAGACGTGCAAACTTCGCAAGGGGTTTCAAAGGTGACACAGGGGTCATCTCCCTTGCCAGCCTCCCTACAAGTAGGGCAGAAATTATGTGTATCAAAACTAAAGCAGAAATGGCGGCATTTCTGCGCTCTCGGTTTGTCTTTATTTGCTTGATGTGTAGACATTTTGTACGCAATAAAAGACGTAGAAAGAATTAGCCTGAACCGAGGAAAACTCAAAACACGCGACTGCAATAAAAATACTTATCCTGTGGAAATGAAACTTTTACAGAATAATCTATGATATATATTACAAGAAATATGCAAATATTAGCCTCCAACAATAAGTAAAGTCTGAGAAATAAATGAAAATGTCTGTATATTTACAAACTGCTACCAGTCAATCGTGGCCAACGAGAAAGTAGGACGATTGGTCAGAAGTTATCACGTGACGACAACTACCAGTATATCCGGTGGCTAACAAGAACTGTCTTTTTTTCTAAGACGTTGGCCCCGGGTGTGGCAACCCGAGATCAGCATTAAGTCCCACATGGTAAGCTATTGTAGCGTAATAAAATACGGGTGTAATATATATTTTTTTCTCCTTTTCAAAATTTGAAATGGTTGAAAATAACGAATAAATATATAGTTACCCTTACTAAAGTAGTCTTTGATAGTCTTTTTGTGGTTAGGTTTTCCTTTGCAAAACAGCATTTTCCTAAGATAAAATGCACCAAACAAAGGATATATTTCACCAGTGTGGTGTATTGAGAGTACAAAATCAAGGGTACATTCAAGACATATGACAGAGAACCACTATGGTTATTTGAAAAATCATTACAATTTGGTCTTAGCTAAGTCACTGCTTGTGAAGGGCATTGTAGTCCAAGACTTAGCTGCGGCAAAAGGCTAAGACTGGGCAAAGTTTTGATCCCTTTGTGAAACAAGTATTTCTCTGATCCCTAAAGATTCTCCTATACAGGATTCATCTGTAATTACCTAAACTAAACACTGTGCATTGAACAGTAAGTGTGCATGTTATGCATTGGATTGACTAGTACACATTTAGAACAGTTTTAATTGACTGGAGTTTAAACACAAAGTTTTTCTATTATCAATAATAATAATAGTAGCAACACGAAAGAATACTTATAATAATATATCAAACAAAATAAAAATATGATCTAAGCTAATAACAAAACATTTCAGCACTGAATATCAATTTCTGTAGGTAATCCAAATTTCTTAACTATTGTCCATATATAAATTAATGGCTAGTGAAGAACATGTTGGATATAATTCTTTGATATTTTTGTGTTTCAATTCATGGCCCAGTAATTATACAACATTTTGTGAAATTAATACTGGTAACATGTATCACTTTACAGAATTAGAACATGTGTCTTCATCATCAATACTTTGAGTATAAATGAATTTCACCAAAGAATCTGGAATTCACAAACATCTTAGCCAAATTTAATGACATTCAGCATCAGGTAAGATGAACAGCCTAAAGATGTTGCACAAAAACAACACAAATTTTAACAAGGATGTCGAACAATTTGCACAAAAACATGGAGGGGTTTCTCAATGGTCAATTTCATGTACTAAAACAAATTCTACATTATGAAGCTACATCAACATTTACCTTAATTACAGTTCCTATGCAAATCTCATCTTGCTAATAGTATTCACATTAACATAAAATAACTGAATTTGAAGATAAGTTACATTTTGTTACCTACAAAAAGTTACAATACACACAAAACCAGAAGTACAAAAATAACATGGATGAACTCAATATCTGAAGATGGAAGATTTGAACTTGGTTGTTAATAAATTGGAATGGACAATACAGAATTAATTAAGCATGTCAATGGAATATACAAATCTTCAAACCAAGAAGAAATAAAAACTAGTATAAATGTTATTTAACAGAAAAAAGTAAACTATATTCAAAAGAAAAGTTTCCAATATGCTTTACATGTCGGGTCATATTACAATAGAAATTTATATCTTGCATTTAATATGTCGCACTATAATACAGTTTTACAAATTACATTTAAAGGATCATATCATAATATAATTTAATATTAAATTTGTAAACTAGAAATTAGTTTATAAAAAAGCAACACCTGAATAACAGGGGTCCATACTCTACAACAATACATGGGATCAGTGCTAACTTAGATTTCAAGTATTTCTTAGATTCCAAGTAAGAAATGATGAAACTGAACGTTCCTAGCTTTTATTTCATAAATACAAAGTGCAAGAAAAACTTAAGTGAAAAACCTTCCCTTACTTAGATCTAAGGTCACCTTATCTAAGTATTGTAGAATACGGCCCCAGAAGTGTCGGTAACAGAGGTAGAGCCTGGGCTGGGTTAACAGTAGAATGGTATAACTCTTGTACAACAACTCAACTGACACTCGCATACAAAAGGTACACACAAAAACACAGTAAACTGAAATGAATTTAAAAGCATTTGATTTCTGTTAATGTCAACCATTATAAAATTTTCTACTGGAGTCAGAACTAGTAGATTTTTATGCCAAAAGTTTCTATAAACTAGGCACAGGGGGTGTTCAGACTATATCTGCAATGATTAAAGACATTTTACTAGTCCAATGATTACCCTCAGTAACTAAAATAGCAGCAACAGTGTGGACCTAAGTTAATATTTTATAGTCCTTTACTGGTAGCACGGAGCTCAGGACTGTTATCATCACATTTAAAAAGCTAGTGAATATTCTTTGCACTCCCTAATAAAATACATAAAACCACATATAGATGTATAACATACTGATGTAAAATCACAAAGTCATATAGACAAATCTGGCATTGCATTGTTTTAAGAAGGGCATGGTATCCAGTCACTGCTGGCATTTGAAGTAAGAAATGTGCAAAATTTGCCAAAGTATGGAAAATTAACCAGTGGGAAAATTCACCAGTGAGTTATTTCTTTTGCCTTTTGGAGAATTCTCTTGACATCTGTGAATTTTGTAACTACGTAATAAGCCTCTGGTCTCTTCTCATTCCAAATTGGCAAACATTTTGATTAGCTGTCTTACTTGTGAAAGGTGAGAAGTTCAAATAATGTAGCTATATACAGTGGATGATACTAGATAGTGTCTTTTTTCCTTGTGCATGACCTTAATATGCTTATCCAAGAAAAATTATGTTGGGTAAAGTATTGAAATTGAATAACAACTTCCAAAATTTTAACTTGATAGAACAATTTTATATTTTGTGTGGTTTTCCTGTATTTTTGGAAACACACATTTTGTCACTATAGAAAATGTCAAGAACAGTTGTACTCATGTCAAATTTAAGTGGTTTGCTTTTATCATTATATGGGTTTTCTTTCTGACTACACTGCGATAACCTTACATGTAGTTTTTGTTACCAAATTGTGACTTATTTGTCTAACTGGCTGTGTGCTTGTTCTGTCATTGTTTGAAAATATATGTCAAAATTATAACACTTGTCACAGAAATAAATTGTAACAAATTTTATTGTAATTTAACTTTTTACAAGTTAAATACTTACCTTATCCTCACAAGTGCTTGTTTGGTTTTGTGGAGCAAAACGTATCGACCGACAAGAATTTTTTAAGGAATATTCTTGTCACAAGAGGTGACCCCTTTGTCTGCGCATGTCCGCGCTTGCGCAGTAGTCGTTGTCGACAGATGATTGTCGAGAGATCTTCATTGTATTTTTGGTCCCCAGCAAAACAAATTATGCGGGGAGGTAGGGTGGGTTTATCCTTGTGAGGATAAGGTAAGTATTTAACTTGTAAAAAGTTAAATTACAATAAAATTTGTTACATTTTATTGCGTAAAATAGCCTTACCTTATCCTCACAAGTGCTTGAATACAACCATAACAGGTGGAGGGTATTTGTTTTGGCCACACTGTTAGATGATTGTCAGACAAGGGGTCACCAAATAAAGCACTGATAAGAGGATAAGATAAGCTTCCATACACCACATCTTAGGTTAAAAGTTACTTCTTCATCACAGATGAGTAATTTGCTACCCTCAACAAGAGATCCATGATGTGGTCGTCATTGTTGCTGCTGTTGCTGTTGTAGACAATTTTACAACAAATCATATAGCAGAATTAACCATCACCCAGTATTGGGCCGGAGATGTCTGCATGACTCCCCAAACAAGATGTCATCATCTGGCAATGAGAATATCTCCAAGCAGGCAAACTGAACTGCATAAACTGCAGATATGGGGCCATATGTAAGCCAAGAAAGACATATGTCAGTGACGCAAGACTTGTATAACTGGAGGGAACATAAATATGTGAGTCATATGAATAACATGTATAAATACACAAAAATTGACTACATGCTGAGGTGAATCCACAAGGCCCAATTTGTTCATGGACTGGTCATGGGATTGCCAAGCTACATCTTCGAGTAGAATGTAGAAAGAATTGTGGGTCTTCCAATAACAAGAGTTTGATCTCTGCTCAGGTAAGACCCCACTCTTGGAAAGTAAAAAGGGGAGCCATGGATCTAATATGTGTCTCAAAGTATAGATTCTGAGAATCAAAGTTAAAGGACTGGCAATCTAATCATGCAGCCAGATTGATCCAGGAAGAGATAGCAGAACTCAAGATATCTCCATCAAGCCTTCCTTAAAATATATGAGCAAGATTCTTCCCCTCCTTGAAGTACTTGTACTGTCCTGATAGTAACTAAGTACTGTAAGAGAGCAGAGTGTCACAACATCAGTCCAACATCAGCTCAAGAAGGGTTTGTGAGCTGGAATGACCACTGGTTTGAGCCATCTGGGCCATCAGAAGCCAACTGATTCTTGCTAAACGGCAGGAGAAGGAGACTTTTCCTTTTCTCCAAGCAGTAGTCCTGTCCAAGAAGGATCTAAGTGCTGTAAGAGGACAACGAATCATGTGTCCAGGCAATTTGAGTTCAGGAATGATCTAGAGCTGAAGTGACCACTGGAGGCAATCTAGACCAACCAAGGCTAATTGGTCCTTGTTAAAAAGGAAGGTAGGAGGGAGAACTGTAAACTCCTTCCTATGAGGCTTGTGTCTGAAGGAGCCAAAGTCCCAGAATACACTTCCAATGGCATTGCAACAGTCTTGCAAGTCAAACTTTTTTAGACTGACCTCCTTTTAAAGGTTAACAAGAAGCCTTTTGTGAAAACCAACAGAAGCAAAGGCAAATCCCTTGATGCTGTACCTCTGTTAGCAGTGGGCTTCTCTCTATAACACTTGCACTAGGCCTATAAAGATGCAGGCTTTGGTTCAACTCCTGCACAAAAAATGTAAATGATCAGCTATGGCTGCTGCAAAGCCAACAATAATGACAGGTTTCAGATTTTTTGCAAGTAAATGGATCAAAAAATCTGGTATATTTGAGACCGTAGGCTCTGAGATGGCCACCTTATTCTGTGGGTACCAGAGCTCAAAATGGCCCATCATGACTCATACATTCCAAGATGAGGGTCCTTGAGATGCCCTAAATCTCTCTATCCCTAGCCCAGAGAATGATATAAGAGATTCTGAGTGGTGTAAAGGTACCAAGCATGAAGGTGCCAATGCAACAGATTCAGATGGTATTTCTGATTGAATGGCTGTTTTTGAGACCAGTGAAGTAGCTGTAATGGAGGTATGGTTGAATGAGTCACCAGACCCCAAAGCCAATGCATCATGGGCCACCAAGGGGCCACTACAATCATTTTGCACCTGGTGTTCACTTGTTCAATGACTTTTAGGAATAAGTGGTATAGGACAAAAGGCCTAGCAGTCCAGAACCTCCAACAAGATGTTTAATTCATCTATGTTCAGAGAATTTGCATCCAGGACTAGCAACATAAAATGGAAGTTTGTGACTCATATTGGTGGCAAACATCTCTACCATTGGTATTTGACAAACTATGTAAATCAAATAGAATATTAAAGATGAAGCCTCTCCTATCTGTAATATTTCGTTCTTTGTGGAGAGGCTGTCATGACATCTAGGCAACCCTGAATATATCTGGCTCATATGAGAATATTCAAGGATTGCAGTAGGCCAAGATGCAGCATACCTGCATAAAACACCTATTGTTGATTTGTGCCAAACTTGCACGTTGTCTAGAACCATAAAGGGAGTAAGAACCATTCTGTACATATTACTTTTGTCCCTTCTGTAGAGATCATTGAGTATGACATTTAAGTAACCCCAGAATATTTCTGTCTCTTAAGAGTATATTTCAAGGATTGTAGTAGGCGAGGATGCGCCAAACCTTTATCCCTTCTGGAGATATGTTGAGTATGACCTTTAAGCAACCAAGAATATGTCTGTTATGAGTATATTTTCAAGGATTGCAGTAGGCCAAGCTGCGCAAAACTAGGAGGTATACGCTCCCCCCCCCCCCCCCCCCTGTTAGTTCAGATAACCGAACACAGTGGTGTTGTCTGATGCTATTAGAATCCTTTTGTGTGGAATTTGTCTTGAAGGCTTTTAAGGGCTGAACACACTGCCTTCAGCTATGACATTGAAATGTAATATATACATTTTAACTGTCCAAAGCCACTAACTGTGATGCTTATAGATGGGATCATCAACCCTGGTTTAATGCATCTACGAAAATAAGGGAATTGTGCACCTGTGTATGGAAAAGGCATCCTATTTCCCATTTTTTTGGCATTTTCCACCACTGAATATGCTTTTTCAGAAGGATTTGAAACAGGAATTCTCACAACTAGTGACTGGAGATATTGCCAGTTTTTTCTTGATACCACTGAAAGGCACACATACATAACTGACCCATTGGTACAGCCTTTTCCAAAGATGCTAGTATCCCTACCTGGGATATAAGCAACCTTGGGGTTAATTGTGATAAGATCGCCATGTCTTGAATAGATTCTCAGGTATTTAATTTATTCGAGGTAGAAAGAAAATTCCTGGTACCAAATGCAGTGGTAACCTAGGAAATCGATATCACGAAGTCCAATTGATGAATAATTGGATGAGTTCTTTGGTTTGAACACAATACTGGTGTCTTTTATGTACACTAAACAACCAGTAGTCTAGGTATATGGTGAAAGAAATTTCCTGGTACCAAAATGCAGTGGTAACCTAGGAAATCGATATTACGAAGCCAGTTGTTGAATAATTGGATGAGTTCTTTGATTTGAACCCAATACTGGTGTCTTCTACGTACACTTAACAACCAGTGGTCCAGGTATATGGTGAACTCCTATTCCGTGAGACTGAAGAATGAGATTTGCCTCTTATTACTCGCACGAAACTGTAGAGGGGTACGCTAACCCGAATTTATAATGCTTTGAACTGATAGGTTTGCCAGTGTACATTAAACTGAAGTAGATGTTGAAAATCTTGGTGAGTCGGTACATAGAAGAACGCATCTTTTGTAACCGAATTTCTAATAATTTGTGTCTCCAGTGTAAATGAAGGGACAAGCAGGTCTTTAATGACACGGTAAAGGAACCCCACTCGTGGACACCAACCGTTCAAGTCGTAGGTAGAATCACTTCAGGCCACTGGGAACTATCATAAGTCGTCATTAGCCAAGTTTCTTTACGAAGAATAAACTGCCATGGAAACCTGGAGTTTTGCAATTCTTGAGTGGATAAATCACTTTCTTTTGTAGCATTTAATTGCCAGAAGTGAGCGATATTTACTGCAGCCATGTTTTCCTGTCTGACGTCATCGCTTTGCATTGTGGGTAGTCATCAATTTTGCGCTATATAAATGTTTCTATTCTATTCTATACAGGCATTGGTGAATTCGATTGGGGAATAATTCGACAATCTCAATACACGATTCGCACAACTCTGGGATGGCAATAAAATCTCTCATACCAGTAATACTGAAGGTAACACTAGTTCTGTGAAGCCACTTCAAACACACACGTGAGGGTTGTAGGTACTGAGTTCAACACAGTATCTCGTCTAGCCAGCTCCAGAATAAATAGCGGTTATAGAATAGTTGTGACACTCTATAAAGACTTCTCACACCAACTAAACTGTATGTGTAGGATGACAAGAATTCACAGAAGAATTAACCCAAATAAAGCCCAGCAGTATCACGTCTATTGGGGACATATAAGTGAAAATTTCCTTGTCTAGTAGATTTATGCAACTCTTCAACAGGACAAGCAGAACACATACTGCCACCATAGGTAATTGTGTTGGATCTTCATCCAAATTTACAGCAAAATAATAACTGCCAGGATCAATGGATGCACTTCTGTAGTGGTTCTTATGGAGGGAGACCTATTACTGTAACAGAGTGGCGCTCCACTCCCAGTAAAGAATCTACGACCTCCGTTGTAAAGATAACTAAATTCTTTCTTCTTTGTTTCCCACTGGAAACTTCACAGCAAACTCTTCTTGCAACCCTTTCCTCGACAAGCAGGTAGTTCCAGTCGAATAGAAGGTGAGTGCAGCCGTATAACGTCTTCCGCTGAAGACTTCACAGCAAGATTTCTTGTATAAAACATCTTTATTCTGACCTTTTCAGGACAAGGGAGGTAGAATAAGTGGTAGTACCAGTCCAGTAATGGACAACTACAGCACAACTACAGCACGCTTGCACGCTTCAAAACTTCATAGATCTTCGTCTGTAAATGGACGATAATAAAAGAAAATACGTGTTGCTCCCATATCGACCAAAAATATAATGAAGATCTCTCGACAATCATCTGTCGACAACGACTACTGCGCAAGCGCGGACATGCGCAGACAAAGGGGTCACCTCTTGTGACAAGAATATTCCTTAAAAAATTCTTGTCGGTCGATACGTTTTGCTCCACAAAACCAAACAAGCACTTGTGAGGATAAGGTAAGGCTATTTTACGCAATAAAAATATATCTATATACATTTGGTTTTTCATTTAACTAAATCACATATTCTGGAACTCTTAACATCACAATGACACATCACAGGAAAGAACTCAACACAACCATCACTGCTACAAACTGTTGAAACACATACTGAAGAAAAAGGCGAAGCATTCATGTACTTACTTACACTTTGATATTACTGCTTTGTGTGACCAAGTAAAACTTCAGAAGAAGATATGGTACAAACGTAACTCCCTGCAATATACAAACTTTTGGTTAATTTATTCCATGAAACTGTTTATTCACCATATTTGGACAGAGTACATTTCCATACACACTGATCTGTATTGCTTATCCGCATCGCAGATCCGCAATGCGTATGCAGATTGCATAAAATGTGTTTCCATATGCGCTTAAACATAAGAGCATAAACAATGCAGATTTGGGAAAAGAAAGCATAGATTTCCATTTGAATTGGTAGAAAAGTATTGGGTAATAGTTAAATCCATAGTAGAAATATATTTTATGACTTATGAATATTTCTGAAAAGCAGATTTTTTAAGTTATCCATTTATATTATTTTTGTTGTCATATTTACATGAAAATGTCATGAAATCAATCACATAACCAAATGTTGATGTATTCTGCATGTTACAGGCTTCAAAATGATACCTTATTTTTAAAAATTGAGCAAAAAATGATGATTTTACACTTATTTAAAGAGAAAAGATAACAAAATCAGTGATCTTGACATATTTTGCGTTGCGTGAATGCGTTTTTTTTGCAACAGTGCTGCATTCTCTTCACGCATTGTGCATAAGCATGCTTAACGCAATAAGCATCAGTACATACGGAAACAGTCTCTATCATTTATACATGCTGCAAATAAACGCAAACGCATTCGCGGATCTGCATTGCGGATATGGATCACGGATCAGTGTGAATGGAAATGTACACTTATACTATAAATGATTGTGGCTCTTAATTTTTTCACTTAGATATGCAGTAAATTCTCCCTTACTCTTGTGTCTCCTGTGGCAAATTTTACACAGTGGCAAATTTGATAACGCTTACTGTTACAGAGAGACAAATTAACAATTAATTATGTAATACAATTAAAAGAGAATCAAGTAATTATAGAAATATCTTTGGTCAATATTTGGATATTACCCTTGACATGAAATATTTTCTATAGCTTGAAATAGTTTGATTCCAGTAGAAATGAAGTGTTTCTTCCTTGTTACAATTAGAAAGAAGAGTACTGAAAAGTTCTTAAAAACTACAAAATGTGCATTGTACTTATTACAATAAATAAACAGGTTTAAATTACATATCAATAACTTATATAACATAAACTTACACAATATATAGGTATCTTCTAAAACTAATCACTAAATAAACATAATTATACAAGAAAAGAAAAAAATATTTAGAAATAAAGTTTAAAAAAAAAGAAACCATACAACTTCTGAGCCTTTTTACTTGCAGTCAAAAAGTGACTGTAAAGCATGTTTGTTTTGCTATTTGATTACTTGATAGCTTTTAAAATATTCACCCATTAAGAGGCGTGTAAGGACATGTATCAAATTGTAAGTGATTCAAATTTATTAAGATTCAATTAAACTCAACTAAAGCATTTCCATTACGCATGTAGCCTGCAAAATTGCAAATTTAATAAGTAAATTAAATTTTTATAAGTTAATACCCTATCCAATGGACAATTGCTAAACCGGTCGGCGCAGACCGGCCCGCCAAACGCCAGAAAAAGACGTCCTGTGTTTCCACCGGCTGGCCGGTCCCAGTACTGTGCATTCGCAAGGTGGCGCATGGTATTTACTTCCTGTCTAGACAACATGACGTCATAGCATCTTTTTCGTTGTCTAAAATTATTAGACCCCTAGTAAGCTGATAGCGGGGTCGGTGGGAGGGTCTTGTGTGTCCATTGGATAGGGTATTAACTTATAAAAATTTAATTTACTTATTAAATTTGCAATTTTATTGCGTTAATACATCCTATCCAATGGACAATTGCTGAATAACTACCGCTTGGTTGGCGGGTAAGTTACTAGGGACTTATGTGAACTCACAAGTAATAGCAAATTTTAACCTACGGTCTAGGCTGACTTCGTCAGGAGACCTATAGGTCCAGGCCTGGGTTGACTTTAAGGTCAGGAAACCCTGCAAGGCCATGGTCGGTTGCCAGCAGCCGGTTACCCGGGGCTATACCGCCGTCGCCCCCCCCCCTTTTTTGCAGACCTGCTCTGAGGTAGGGGAAGAGAGGGATGAGTTCAGTCCCAGAATGCAAATAAACCTCCCAAAGGAAGCACGCCACACGTAATTCTTATGTACATGAAGAAACTGTTTATACATATATACAAATCTCCTCAATCTAAGGGCCACTTGTGGATCTGCTGAGCAGCCACTACCGAGCCCAATTGGTAAAGCTCTGAATCAGCCCAAGCCCCGCCCTTCATATAGAACTGTGTGAAGGTATTGTGACTTCAGTGGCAGGCTGACAAGATTGGATCTAAGGAGACTCCCGACTGGAAGGCCTTAGAAGCAGCAAAGGCCCTGACATCATGGGCTTTAACCTGATGTTAAATGTGGGCCTCCTGGTCAGAGAGCTCATAACATAGGACCACAGTCCGCTTGATCCAAGAGGAGATAGTGGCAGGTGAGATGTCTTTGTTGAAACCTTTCTTAAAGGAGACAAACACCACCTCCTTATTCTGCCTGATGTCTGAGGTCCTGTCCAAATAGTAGCATAATGCTCTGACCGGACAGAGGGACCTGTCAGACTTGAGGGATCTATCCAGAGTCGAGGCCAGGGCTGTTATAACCCCAGGGGCCACCCTGGACACTCTATGGCCAGCTGATTCTAGGATAGAAAGCTGGGTGATGGATACAGGGACACCTTGACCAATCGGATTGGTGTCCAATACATCAGTTTGCCAGGCATGAATCTCACTTTTGCACTTGCCCGACCCAAGGGCCAAGAGGAATACCGTCTTGAAGGTCAAATGCTTCAAGGGGGCCTCCTTGATTGGATCAAAAGGAGTCTCAGCTGGTGCACGGCCAGTGAGAAGTTCCAGGAGGGTATGCCACTCCTGCCTCTGGGTCTGTCTCTGAGAAAACTATCCAGGAGACGAGCGAGATTTTCGTCCTTACTGATGTTAAAGGGTGAATTTCCAGTTTATCAACAATGAGTGACCTATAACCATCAATGGTGTTGGGCTGTTTGCCAAGCATGTATCTCACTTCTACGCTTGCCCGAACCCAGGGCCAAGAGGAAAACTGCCTTGAAGGTCAAATGCTTCAAGGAGGCCTTTAATTGGTTCAAAATGAACCTTGTCAGCTGGTGCAAAAACCAGGGAGAGGTTCCAGGAAGGGGTTACCCTCCGGCCTTTGGGTCTGTCTCAGTGGAAGTTATCCAGGAGACGAGTGAGATGTTCATCCTGACTAAAATTGATGGGCAAATTTCTAGACCAGCAGCAATGGCTGACCTGTAACCATCAATGGTACTGGGCTGCAACTTCCTGTCCTGAAACAGGTACCTAAGGAAGTAAACAACTGACTTTACAGGTGGTGCCCGAAGTCCACCTGATGAATGATACATCACTTGGTAAAAATGACCCATTTGCCTCATAGACTGGTCTGATTGACCCCCCTTTGAGGAGCCTCAATTCTTGCTGCCACTGCCTCAGACAAGTCCTGCTCCTCGATTGCTGAGGCTCTAGGAGCCCTGCATGGAGATTAAGATTTGTCAGATTTCTGTGAGGGATCTGATCGAATGGCTGCGAACAGGCTGGACAGATTGGGCAGGCTCAGCGGGATGTGGCTGGACATGGCCACTAGATCCCAAAACCAAGGCATGTTGGGCCACCCCGGAGCAATCAGAATGATTCTCTTACATGGGGAGTCTTGCAACTTCACCACTTTGCCCAATATGGCTGATGGTGAGGTGTATGCTTTTAGATCCTACCATGGCCGACTGAGCACATCCACTGCTGTGGCCAGGGGATCCGGTACCGGTGACACAAAACAGAGGTGACTTGTTGTTGAACCTCGTGGCAAATAAGTTTATTTTGGGCCGGTGCCACCTACTGCATAGAGTGGAAGACCTCTGGAAGGAGAAACCACTGTTGGGATGGTCTGGCCTAGCCTGGACAGCCTGTCTGCTACCACATTAGGCTGGCCTGGAATGTGTCGTGCTTTAGAGTCACTTGTTTCCTGGTACACCAGGTCAAGATTCTCCATAGTAGGGCACAAAGTGGGCCCAACCCTCATTCCTCCTTCCTTTATGTATGACACTACTGTGGTGTTGTCAGTTGCTACAAGTACTACAAGTACTATCTTGTTGAGCAAAGGTCTTGGAACTCTTTTAAAGCCAGAAAGGCTGCTTTAAGTTCTAGAAAGTTCATATACAACTTGCTTCCCGGAGGGGACCAGGTTGCTCTTGCCAAGTGCTCATCTGAGTGAGCGCCCCACCCTTCTATTGATGCGTCTGTAAATATTTGCAGAGCATGTTTATTGGGTGTAATGGTTGGCCTGTAAGTGCATTATCTTCCTTCAGCCGCCATTGTAAATGGGGGTGCAGGGACCTGGGGACTTGGATCACCTTTTGCAGTGATTCTGGATACCCTCCAGTTGTTTTTGAGATGCCACTGTATGGGTCTCATATGAAGTCTGCCTAGATTAACATGCTTTCTGTAGATGTTAGTAACCTATCAAGGACCTGAATTCCCGGACCGGGCAAGCCGGTAGGGATAGCAGTTTTAACAGTCTCTTGAAGGTTCTGTCACCAGTCCAGAGTCGGTCGGAACCGATCAGAACTGAAGTCGAACTGGTAGCCTACAAAATCGAAGTCTTGTTTGGGCTCCAGCTCTGATTTCTCTAAGTTCATCAGCCAACCCATTTGCTGACACATTATTTACTAGTTCCTGTGTATGTGGGATCTGGCTCTCACCAACCAGTCATCTAGGTACAGGTGGCTTCTTACATCCTTGTGTATGGCTATCCATTTCACCTGCTTTGGTATCACGGTGAACTCCAAAGGTGCTGTGGACCAACTGAATGGCAGGGCCTTGAACTGGTATGTCCGACCTTGGATGTGAAATCTCAGGCATTTCCTGGATTGTTCTTGTATAGGTATATGGACATAGGTATCCCTCCTTCAACAGTTGTACTACCTAGGGTCCAGCCCCCCAAGGCTTCCTACGTTCCCAAAAAGGGGTTAGTCTGGAACCTAAAGGCAGACTGTGTGCCACATTTGGGACATTTGGTATTCTGATCAACATTTTCTGTCCCTCCGGACACTGGTCCGGTCTGGTGACAATGATGCAGGTTAACAGTCTCTCTGTTCTTATTGTGGTCCGGTGGGGCTGACACAACTTTTCACATTAATAGACTCTTCGCCCCGGGCCAGCAGCCTGCAAGGTGCAGTATTTACAGAGCAATTGTCATTTGTGAGATGTCTGACCCCTGGCCGGACATGATGACAAAATTTATTATCTCTCCAGTCAAGTCCAGCACCGATAACAGGTTGTTGAGAGGTGTGATAAGGGACACTGTCATATCCCTGTCATATCACCAAGACCACTGACTGGTCTAAGAATTCTCTGTAACCAAATAAACCTGAGGTAACTCTGTCCGGTACCCGGGCTCCATACTCGGTACCTTACTGTAACTAGTAATTCTCTGTAACAAAAAACTGGCAGGCTGGGGTCATCCATAAATTTTGACAGCTACTGGTCTATATTTAGCCAGCCTTTTTTTTTTTTTTTTTTTTTTTTTTAAAGTGTACAAGTGTACAAGACTGTATAGCCAGTACCAGTCGGTACACTCTGTAACCCATTGTTAAAGCAAGTGTACAAGGCTGTGTAACCAGTACCAGTCGGTACACTCTGTAACCAGTTGTTGAAGCAAGTGTACAAGGCTGTGCAGTCAGTACCACCCGGTACACTCTGTAAACAGTTGTTGAAGCAAGTGTACAAGGCTGTGCAGTCAGTACCAGCCGGTACACTCTGTAAACAGTTGTTAAAGCAAGTGTACAAGGCTGTGTAGCCAGTACCAGTCGGTACACTCTGTAACCAGTTGTTGAAGTGTACAAAACTGTGTTACCAGTCAGTACACTCTGTACACAGTTGCTAAAGCAATTTTACAACTATCATCTGTGTTGAATTCAGCTTGCTGTAGGTTTCCTCCATTAATTAAAGAATTTCTTTAATCGCACGTCTTATTTGTAGATTTGACAGTTGCTGGGGAAGCCCTTGTGAACTATTTCGGTGTGTCACGTGACCAGCTTGCTGGTCGGAAGACACGCGATTGGCTGATTGGAGCTCGTCAGTTGTGACGTTCTTTTGTGATACTTATACATGCAAATGCGCAGTATTCTGCTCATCCACCAACCCCACTACCGACAACGAAGCCGGGTCTGCAAGGCAGGGACTGGAATCACAAAAGACGTGAGTTCTGAAGAACGCACTTCCGACCTTCCTGGTCGGTGAAAACACGTGACCTGCTTCGTGATTGTTCGGAAGGACACGTGATTGGCTGACTGGGGATGACGTCAGTATTCGCGTTCTTTGTGTGATGCTTTACCGGCAACTTTACAGTCCACAAAACCCCACTACCGACAACCAGGCCGGGTCTGCAAAGCAGGGACTGTAGTCACAGTAGCCGTGAGCTCTGAAGAACGCACTTCCGACCTTCCTGGTCAGTGAAAACACGTGACCAGCTTCGTGAGTTGAAAGGAAGGAACGCGATTGGCTAACTGGATATGACGTCAGAGGTCGCGTTCTTTTAAGCTGGCCGGCCGGCTGATGCTTTGAAAGCAGGGGAGCCTGGACCAGTGCGCTCTGAAGATTTGTAGATGAAATTCCTTCTTCCTTTCGTGATAAAACCAGTGAACTGGCCATCCACAACCCTCACTACCGACAACAAAGCCGGGTCCGCAAGGGAGGGACTGATATCACAATAGTAGACTTCATGCTCTTCCTCTGAAGAAATCTGAAGAATTCATCTCTTGCTTCTGATGAAAAATACTCGAGCTGGGCTGGTGTGACTGATGCTTTACAGCAGAGAAGTCTGTACCAGTGCGCTCTGATGAAGAATGCACCTTGGCGAATTCCTTCTATTTACAGTGCTCAAAACTACATAGACTGAGGTTTCCGTGATTTCTAAGACGTTACTATGGTGACAGTAGCTGGAAGGTTATAGATTGAACATTTAAACAAAGACACGGATAAAAATACCTGCAAATAGTAAATCCATAATTCCTCAATAAGTCGATCTGCCCCTAACAACACAATGGTTGAATGGGAGGAAACTAGCAAAAATGGCTGCCTTCATAATTCTCGTCGATTACTGCCCTATCATCAAAATAAAATTGAGTCAACTAGGGAGCGTTTCCAGCAGATTTCTAACTGTATATCCGTGCTTGATAAGAAGATAAAACTTCTACACTGAAACCATCCACATATAAGGTTGAAAATCCGTTATAATGCACACTTTTCCTTAAAATATCTGGAGATGATGAAAACACGTCTGCACAGTACACGCGCCAAACGAAAAAGATGCTATGACGTCATGTTGTCTAGACAGGAAGTAAATACCATGCGCCACCTTGCGAATGCACAGTACTGGGACCGGCCAGCCGGTGGAAACACAGGACGTCTTTTTCTGGCGTTTGGCGGGCCGGTCTGCGCCGACCGGTTTAGCAATTGTCCATTGGATAGGATGTATTAACGCAATAAAATCTTCTATTTTTACAGCAGTGCAGTAAGAAATGGGAAATCACCCACAGTATGTAAAATTCATCATTGCATAAAATATTTTTTTTAATTTCATCAGTAACATAGGTGAAATCCAATTTAAAGGCAATTTTCAGTAAGATTTCTTTTATCGGTGATACATTTATTCCCTGCGATATTTGATTTACCAGTGCTTCCTCTAAGTGATTACCAATATACAGGTATCTAGATCGAGGATGTTACCTTTTTTTCTCCCTTTATTTCTTGGCACCCTGAGACACACACATCCCTAAATATAAGGGAGGTTTCCCTTATGGCTGTAACTTGGTTAGAAAACTGACACAGGGTATTCATCTAGACAGAACCAATGTGAATTTGAGGAAGTGGCTTTTAGTCATAACCAGCTGGAAGTCTCCAGTAGAGCAAACATGGCAGATAATGTAAACAAACGTTTTAAAAATTAATGTCAATTATTTGTACGAATAAGGAAAACTACTAGAAAAGCTAATACCAGGTAGAAAATTCTTTAAAACTACATTTTAATATTTTCTTGAAAACCCGATTTGCTACTTTGTACCCAGATTCCCCACAGAACTTGGGACTATTTTCAGGTAACTGTGTAACCTATCAGAGCTTTGGTCTCCCATGGTGTTGAATGTCACATACTGTGGACAATTTGTGTTTAAAGTTTTACATTTCTCACATTCTGCAATCAATTAATTTATCCAGGAGTAGGAGAAGAAATTGTGATCGTCCCAGAATTTACATTGAGCAGCATTGTACTCTGAAGCATTTACTGACACAGTTGAGCCAATAAGTGCCACAGAGGAAGGATATGGTTTCCACTGACTGACTGCGGGAAATTCCAACTTCTCGGCAAATTCAACAAAGTAGTCCCTCATTGTCTGTGAAAACGACCTGTCTGACTCACTCACGTCAGACATGATCATGTGATATGTGTCTAGAAATGCGTAGATGTCAAATGAATGAAATGCGTACTTGGCTTTGAATGGGAAATTCAATGGGTGAGCGGTACTCGATGGAAAAGCAGTTATAACGTAACGAAATACGGGTGATGTCAAAGCTGCTGCAGCTTTTTCTGCTAGTTTATTGATCCCACAGTTCACTCGGAGGTCAGAGGTCATTGTGGTGAAGATATACTCAGCATCCCGATTGGATTCATACAGTTTCAATGAAGCATTACTCAGGCCTTTTTCAAAACGTTCCAAACGTGTGGCAACATAGCGGTAAAGGTCATCTTTTCCCCATGATTTGATACGGTCCCCTGGAGCAGGACCAAAGTCTATTTCCTGGGCAGTTGTACCTGTTGAAAGGGTAACACAAGTGAAGAAATTCAAAAAAAATTCTTAACAGTAGAACTACTTAGGAAGAAGAATTACCTGTTAAATTATTTGATTTCAAACTCAAATATAAGGTTTAAACGTGAAATAATAGGTATTAATAGTTAATTTTTAGGTTTTTTTTTGCAATTACCAATTCACTTCTTCATGAACACAGGCCTAAAATGGCAAACAAATTGGTGAATTTATATAACAAAAGAAATAATATTACAGAATTTAAGTTGTTCAAACAAAAATATTATCCTCAGACTACAAGGCTCTGAAAATACATTTCATTGAAAATTGTGCACTCTCAACTTTTTATTGAAGGAAAAAGGAACTCTTCCCACTGGAATTTTGAAACATATCAAAGTTAAATTAATAACTGGTAAAAATAAACACCTGGTACTGGACATCTGGACTATAATTTTCAGAACTAGTTCTGAGCATATAGTTGATATTTAAGTCACATGGTAAATACATCATTAGTTGGACAATAATTTAGAAATGAAAGGTACTTTACTTACCTATAACAAGTGGTACATCTGAGTAGAAACGACTTTCTTTATTTTCCCACATATCGAAAGGTGGTTTCTTAATAGTGACTCCTAAAATTAAAACAAAAAGAATTTTTTTTGTGTGTGTGTGTGATATCTTCTATGATAATTCATTCCTTTAGTACATCCACATACAGGTAAGGTATAGCTATAACTATATAAAAAGTATCCTACATTTCCCAGCCACAGAAAACACATGTATGGCTATCGCAGAATTATCAGAGAAATACCACTTTTTTCTGATAATTTATTAAAGTATTAAACACTGATATAACAATAATTATTATACAACTCAAAAAAGTGCAATGATTTACATATTGTCTTTTTTACATTGGCTATTCTACACATTGTATTTACTGGAAAGACAATAATACACCCTTGCTAGCATCCAAGATAGCAGCCTGTCATTATCCAAAGTGGATTTACGATTAAGACAAAGGCAAAATGACATGAGTGGATTTCATATTTCAAAATTTTAGGGCCAATAATAAGCTAGATATAGGCACTTTTGACTGAGAGTCCCAAGGTTAAATGTGACCACATCAAAGGATTCCAACCCATTATTTCCTATTGGTTGGTTTCACATCCCAAATGTTAATGACCAATAATAAGTTAAACATACATTATGTTGGGTAGTTGAGCACTCTGTGGATGACTGGGTGACCTTGAATAAAGAGGTTCAACTTATTGCAGAGGTCACAAGAGGTCATGTATATTTGTTAACATATCAGCCATGAAGAAACTCATGCTTCTAAAGCAACTGGTCACAGTTTGTTGGTACAAAAAGCTGATTTTCAAAAAAAAAAAAAAAAAAAAAAAAAAAAAAAAAAAAAAAAAAAAAAAAAAAAACTGTTTGTGGTGGCCATCTTGCCTACTAAATTGATACCACACAAGTTTTTGTAATAAAGAATATATTCCCTAAATTTCAGGACCCCCAAATGTAAAACTTTTTTCTGAGAGAATGGGAATGAAAGCTGGAGTTACAAATATCTCTTACAGAAAACTTTCACGGCCACATACAATGCAAGTGAAGAACTTTTCAACGAAAGATTCCAATCTTACAATCTATTCACAATGGGTGAAAGTACTTCATGTGTAAAAAATTTTCAAACAGACAATTTGGGCACAAAGGAGTAGCTGACACTGTCTAAATTAGGGATGAGACGGTAGTACCGGTAGTGTTGTTATGGTAGCATTTCCTTTGCCGATCGGTAGTACATTTTCCTGACGGTATTTCGAAATATTTCATCTACTATACCCTAAACATACACAAATGGTACAGATTGCTAATAAATAAACTGTTGAAATCTCAAAATCCACTGTTTTTCTTGCGTTTTTAACTTGTAAAAAGGGCTAAGATATTAAATTTTTCCATAGCACCTGCACTCTGGTTTCCTTGGTTACTGATGAATCATTTCCTGTTATAGGTAGTACTGAATATATTTAAGTACTCTCTTTGTTTACGTTTAATATGAATGAATAAGCATTATAATGAGTAAAAAACACAAACATTTATTAATATTCACTGAAATTTGCAATATTCTAGACCTTTTAGCAACTTTTATACATATCGGAATACCGGAAACGAAACGGAATGTACAAAACGAAATACCGAGACCACATTTTCGCTACAGTCCCATCCTTAGTCTAAATGAATCAAATTTCATGAAAGCTTGATCAAGGCTATGCCTTTTATATTCATATATATTTTTTTTCCATTTATGGGAGCTGACATATTGGATGTTGTTTCCTGTCAAGGTATACAATAAACTTCGCAAAGGGTTCAATCTTGAGTCAAAATTTCATCCGCGAGCAACTGACCCCAATTATTTGTATTTGTCACTCTGCAAACAGACAGAAATACAGATACTGGCTCATTAAAACATAACTTAATCCTTGGCAGAATTTAGGTTTTACCTGCATTTTAACTAGTGTTGTTGATAGTATTCCTGCATATAGTATATCATTTCATTGTGGTAGAAACAATGAAATCCACAAACAATATTTGGAAACCGGTTATAGAAAATGTCATTATTTTTGGCTTTCTAATGCCTGACACTTCATTAAAACGACCAACAATTTACCTATTTTGTATAATATGTCACATTTTACTTTATGCTAGGCAAAAATCATGTTTACATACTTAATAATATCTTATGAAAGCCATTTCCAATTGCAAGTTATGGCTCTAGTACGCCTGCAATAATTTTTCACTGCACAGTACCAAGCATACGAAATACCGGATTTTGTTTCATTTCAAAGACCTGGTAACATTTGTCATACCATCCAAAGTCATCAGTATATTTCCACCCTTAGATTTATGGGTTGGATTCCATATATGTTATGTACAAGTTGAGATTTTGTACAAGTTGCAACTTGTACAAGATTGGCTGTACAAGTATTAACTTGTACAGAATTTCACCATCAAATAATCCCAACTTGTACAATACTGTTGTACAAGTTGGATTTAAAAAGAATTTTGGCTAAATTAACAATTTTATTGAAATATTTCTTATTTTATGTGCATAAATATCCAAACTAATGTTAGAGTGTAATAGATATATAATTTTTCCATAAAAAACTAACACTGAATTTACAGAAAAAACTTGAAAAATTTTACCAGAAACACTTAAAATATCGAAAAAAATTTATTAATATATGTACATTAATATATTAAGTTGGTACTTTATAACTCATGGGTCAAATTATTTACATTGTTTATCATGCAGAAAAAATTAAGCTTTTGTGTTAAATACTAAGTTCAGCATGAATATGAGCTGTTCTTTATTGATGCTTATAAGACTCCAGCTTTGTTCTCATTGGAGTTTTTTGTGGAACTGTGGACTGGAATCTTTTTTCTTTTTAAAAATACTAAGGCAGAAATGTTTCAATAATAACAATCAGACTTCAAAGATGAAAGTTGATGAAAGTGATAAGTAAGAATTAGAAATCTTCTAAATGCAATCAACTGCCAGGGTGTGGCTTCCTATAGCATCAGGGCTATTTTGTGATTTACCTCTAGGCAATAAACTAGGATCACAAGTGGGTAAGGGAAAGCATCAAAGGACAGATGATAGTATAAGTATAATAATGTAATTGGTGCATGCTTTTCATTAATAAAAGCCTTGTATAGGCTTAAACTTCAGATGTGGTTTTATCATAATGAAATAGTTAATTTTATGTATCCCACTTATTTTGAAACAAATAAAGTTAGGAGAATTGCTGACCAAAAAAACATGATTATAAATCATAAAGTTACAAACATCAACAAACTCAAAGTCAGATACAAGCTTCAGGTGGGCCAGTGTGACTCAAACTTTTAAAATAATATAAAGATATGCATTAAAAGTTTCATAATTGTCAAAAAAATATGAAAATGTACAGGTCAACAATTTGCTTTCTCATCAAAGAGGTATAATTTACAGTGAATTTGTCATTCATGGAGATTGGATAATTATGTTGATTGTATGAATTTTAAAGTACAAATTCATTAAAATACATTGTTCAACTGAAAAATATGGAGCTTGCACAAGTTGCAACTTGTACAGGTCCAAAATTTGTACATGTTGCAACTTGTACAAGTCAACCTGTACAAGTTGCGACTTGTACAGATTTCTTGTACAAGTTGCAACTTGTACAGATTTCTTGTACAAGTTGCAACTTGTACAAAATCTCAACTTTTACTAACATAACATATATATAACTAGACTAAGGACGCATCTGTGGCCAGATGCTGGATGTATCCACCGACAAAGGCCAACTAACATAGTTTAGAAGATAAAAAGCATTTTTTGTTAATAAGCAAGCTAAAAGCACTTTTAAGTTTGGCTACCCTTATTTGACCCTGTAGCAGGGGCCCAAGGTGAAGTCTGACCACATCAAAAGATTCGCAGCCCATGATTTCCTATAAGTCGTTTTCACATTGCAAACCTCTAGGACAAATAATAAGCAGGAGGGGCCCAAGGTCAAATCTGACCACATGAAAAGATTTGCAGCCCATGACTTCCTATAAGTTGTTTTCATATTAATGAGTTATTTGAGAAATACTGGCTATCTGCAATACTTCTAGAGATAATTCGCATTTACTCATTTTGAGTAGGTGAATAATTAGCTAAGGGTCTGAAACTTCACCAAGTGAAAGCTCTCTCAAAAGTAGGCGAATAAGTTATTTGAGAAAAATTGGCTATCTACAATACTTTTAGAGATAATTCGAATTTACTCATTTTCAGTAGGTGAGTAATTAATTACCTACGGGTCTGGAACTTCACCATGTGAAAGCTCTCCCAAAAGTAGATGAATGAGTTATTTGATAAAAATTGGATATCTGCAATACTTTTATAGAAATTAGCATTTACTCATTTTGAGTAGGTGAATAATTAGCTACAGGTCTGAAACTTCACCTAGTGAAAGGTCTCCCAAAAGTAGGTGAAGGAGTTATTTGACAAAAATTGGCTATCTGCAATACTTTTAGAGATAATTTGCATTTACTCATTTTGAGTAGGTGAGTAATTACCTACGGGTCTAAAACTTCACCAAGTGAAAGCTCTCCCAAAAGTAGGTGAATGAGTTATTTGACAAAAATTGGCTATCTGCAATACTTTTAGAGATAATTTGCATTTACTCATTTTGAGTAGGTGAGTAATTACCTACGGGTCTGAAACTTCACCAAGTGAAAGCTCTCCCAAAAGTAGGTGAAGGAGTTTTTCAAGTTACAAGTCATTTACTCAACAGTCAGTACCTGAAAATAGCTATTGCTCAGTTGTGCCATGAGCTACAGGTCTGTAATTTCACTATGTTATAGCTGACCCAAAAGTAGCTGAATAACATATTTACACAAATTTCTGTAAATGCAATAGTTTTCCAATTACAACTGATTTACTCAACAGTGTGAACTTCAAAGTAGCTATTACTCAGCTATGCAATGAGCCACAGGTCTGGAACTTCACTATGTTATAGCTGACTCCGAAATAGGTGAATAACATATTGAAACAAAACACTCTAAATGTAATACTTTTGAAGTTATAAGTAATTTACTCAACAGTGATAACCTAACAGTAGCTATTACTCAGCTATGCCATGAGCTACAGGTCTGAAATTTTACTATGTTATAGCTGACATAAAAGTAGCTGAATAACATATTTATACCAAATTGTGTAAATGCAATAGTTTTCAAGTTACAAGTGATTTTACTCATGATGAAAGTTACTGAAAAGCCCAAAAGTAGCTATTACTCACTTAGCTATTGAGATAGACACCCAAGTTACTCACCATGTTGTAGCTATGAAAAAAGTAATATGTGAATAACATATTTTAACAAAATGCTCTAAATGCAACACTTTTCAAGTTATAAGTGATTTAGTGCATGATTTCATGAATTTTAATGCATTTTAGACATTTTTGTCTACCACAGGCCTAATTTAGACATAAAGCCTACCAAAAAGATAGGGTGGCGAGTCCTCTAGCATACCAAAGCCACCTGCCAAATATGACAGAAATCTGGAAAGAAATGTGGACTGTAGGTCGCTAACAAGCAATATTCCACATTTTAGACATTTTTGTCTACCACAGGCCTAATTTAGACATAAAGCCTACCAAAACGATAGGGTGGCGAGTCCTCTAGCATACCAAGCCACCTGCCAAATATGAAAGAAATCCGGAAAGAAATGTGGACTGTAGGTCGCTAACAAGAAATCTCTGCGGATGCGGACGAGGACGACAACGATGATGAATCCATAGTATCCCCGCTTCGCGTCGGGGATACAATTAAATATCCACAAAACTACAGTATAAAACTGAAGGTAAGTAAGGCTTTACCATCTACAATTAGAAGTGCTGGCTCAAATTTTCCTTTCATTGGGAGGTCCACTGAATCCTGTAGTACATCCCACTCAGTGGATAGACCCTCAATTACTGCTTCAGCACTAAAATATATACACAGAATCACAGAAATATACACAGAAATGCTGGTATAGAAACACTTAAGTATACATTTGCTATTTTGTGCAAGGAACTGATTTTGGTCTCTGGCATTTGTCAATGTTTTATTTAATGTGGGAGAGACTTCAATACCTATAATACCTAATATTTATTTACCTGCAGTTTATTCACCTGCGATAGAGTAGCCTGGCCTTTGCAATACAGGTGTTATTCCACACAAGGAGCTGATCCATGGTTTCGGCCAGTGTTTATTCAATATGTGCGGCATTTTGTTGCCTGATATTGGCTCGGTGTTTACCTGGCATTTACTTGCAGTTTACCTGAGGAATCCCTGTTCTGAGTTTGAGAGGATAGCTTTCTCTGCAGTACAATGGATACATTGAGTATTGGACCTGAAATATTGTGTTTGGCCATCTGCATACAAATAAGCTTATATACGTTATATTGAGTTATACAAAAAGTTAAGTTTTCTGCAGCATGGATTGAATCTGGTCCTTTACCTCACTGAATTGCAAGTGACTTAAGCACCTGAGATTTACCTGAAAATTATCCACTTTTTAAACCACTTACCTGAGATTGAGTAGGCAGGCCTCAGTGGTACAGTTGGTATTTCTTAAAAAGAACTGGTTCTGAGCCCTGGCTTCAGCCAGTGTTTTATTGAGTATGGGAGAAGGGCTAAGCATCCAGGCACCCTGAAACAAACCCTTTGCCTTCTCTGTCATCATTAGGGCAAATATCGAGGTGCCACCCGAACTCTGACCAAATACTGTCACCTAAAAATCGAATGATATATTGTAAGGTGATTGAATATGCTGCAGTATACAAATGCCAAGGCCTTGAAACTGGTAACCAATAGTGCTGGGAGATCGCCATGATTTTACCTGTCGATGTTCGTATCGGACATTTGTGACCAAACTTTGAACATTTCCGGTTATAGAGTCATAAGTGTAAACCAGACAGAAAAATCACATAATAAATGATAACAAATATAATATACACAAATTACCACAAATATGACCAAAATATAATCTAAAAGCCATTCACAGACGTCTCCCTCACTAACAGACCATGCTTGATGTATCCTCACTTGTGATTGGCTGATTTTATGATTACCTTGACAACAGTTGGAAAATCCCAAGGTGTTTCTATTTACGTTATTTTTTTGCATTCACAGCTAGTTTTGTGATTTTAACTAATGAGTATTTCAGATTTTTACAAAACAATATTCCAAATAGTGTTTTATTGTGACCAAAATGCTACAAAGAATTGAGTTTAGCAAATATCGGTTGCACTGAAATTTTACCAATCATTGATCGGCAATGAGCCAACGAGCAATAATACCGAAGTTTGCAAACATCGTCCCAGCATTAGTAACCAGTAGCCCACCTATTCATATTGAAAGCTATGAAAATGTGAAAGTAATTCCAACACATCCCTCATACCCCTCACTTGCTGCAAATGAAAACTTACTTGGCTTGAATAAAAAAACACAAAAAGCCTTGCATTTTAGAATGTAAAATTGGTATTTCATCATATATATCTGGTTCCAAGATACAATCATAAATTTTACATTTATTTGATGACTGATTATTTATTTTATATATTTCAGTGATATGTAGGAATATTTTAATGTCAATCAATATACATATATACCTCTAGGATTTCAATATATTTCATTTCACTATTGTTTCTAATAAGTCATCATGCAGTATTTTCCAAATGTTGCAGTTTTTACTAGTTTATATCCTGATCATCAATACTCAAATGTTGGAAGATTTACTTTACGATCTTTTAGAAATTTGGATTACTTGTACCACAGACTTTTGTTAAAGTATGATATCGATATTTGAATTCCTGTACTAGTGCTATGTACAGTATGATATATATTGTGATGGTAAGATCAATTTCCTTGTATTCTTTTACCATAACTCTACCCTTTATTACTTAATCATTCAATGACAAACTGGACCACTTTTCTTTAAAATAAGTAATAACTGATCATTTTATTACAGGTAAATATTAATTGAGCCACCAATATTTCAGTGGGAACAGAGTACTCTCTTTGTCCGTTCAGTGCTCCAAAATTCCAACTGGTCCATGACTCTACTCTTCAATGATTACCCGAGTTGCCCTGAACACTTTATAACAGTTCTGTAAAATACATCTACTGCAATTACTCGTCACTTAGTTGACATTTCAATACAATATGGTTGGGTGAAATAAAGTTTTATCAGTGTGTGAAAATAATTAACATCTAAGCCTTATTTTTTTGTGATACAATTTTTTTTTGTGATACAAATTACTATTCAAGAAAATTATGTTAATTCAACAAAAAAGGTTTTTGTAACTACCACATATGCATACATTCTAATTAATTAAATTTCAAAACATTCCATTTATTTTCCATTTGTCATTTAATTTTAACTATTAGTACTCTTTAACATTGCCATACCCTATTTGGATCCCCTCCAAACTTTCTGATGTTTTTCTTGACCCAGGTCAAAGCTTCTATCTGGTCAAGGAGGCCATAGTTGCCCAAACCATGCTGAGCAGGTGTCACCAGGAACCCAAACGCATTCAATCTGAAGAAAAAAACACAGTCAATCTATTCACCAATCAGAGGAGCTAATGTAACACTGGTAATTAACATATTTCATTTTGGGGGATATGGGAAAAAAACACAAACTGGTTTTGAATTGAAAAATTCAACAAACACTTGGACGCCCACTTAAATGGCAGTCCTCTGTCATTGGGTCCTATCCCCAGCAGTATACGTTGAGAAATGGCCTTCCTTGAGAATCTGTCTTCCAGTTAGGGGAATGTCCGTAATTTGAGAGTTGGGCTGTACTTGGGCAGTCAGGATGGATCAACAGTGCTTTCAATCCTGTAGTACATGAAGATATTGCGCTGACTATAAATATGCAATACAATACTTGAACAAGAGGGTCAGAGATGCCCCAAAAGGCGGGTTGCGCAGGCAGCAATAACGTTAGTGACTGCTGTAATTAAATTTATGAACAAGGAAAGAAATGTTAGGTCACCCAGTTAAGGTAAATGTGTTAGACATGCTAAGAAATGTAAAACTCGTAATCTAGGTTACATTATTGTATCTATGCTATACTAAATATAGGACTGAAACTAAGTAAGTGTAGAGCATTAATTTACCATTTATTTTCACAAGAAATTCGAAACGACACTTCGATTTTTCAGCGGGCCGTTATTGGAGGTTTTACTCCCAGCTGATTCTATGCGCACAGACGGGTTTTCGTTCACTGCGCACTTCCGGTCTTTATAATTGTAACCAAACAGACAAAAACGGACAAAAGAGCATACATAATTACACCAATTTCGAAAGCAACTTAGCTATGATGGTGATCTATCTCCCTGTGAAGTTTCAATTTGATTGGACAAAACATTTTCGAGTTACAGTCCGGAAACAGAAATGTTGACGGACAAACGGACAAAAAACTGGACAAATGAACAAACAGAATTACACCAATCTATACCCCAGTCAAGTTTGAATTTGATTGGACAAAGTCTTTGTTAGAGTCCGGAAATGGAAATGTTGATGGCCTGACAAACGGACAAAAAACAGACAAACGAACAGACAGAATTACACCAATTTCGGAAGCAACTAAGCTATGATGGTGATCTATCTCCCTGTCAAGTTTGAATTCAAATGGATGAAGCGTTTTCGAGTTAGAGTCTGGAAACAAAAATGTTGACGGACAGACAGACGTCGAACACATCAATCTAATAGGTGAAAATGGTTACATGCAACCAGACTAAAAATCTTTGCGTTAGCGTCCGGAAACAGAAATGTTGACGGACAGACCAACGGATAAAAAACGGACAAACTACACCAATTTCGAAAGCAACATAGCTATGATGGTGATCTATCGCCCTGTCAAGTTTGAATTCAATTGGACAAAGCATTTTCGAGTTAGAGTCCGGAAACAAAAATGTTGATAGACAGATGGACAGACAGACAGACACATCAGTCTAATAGGTGAACATGGTTACATGCAACCCGCCTAAAAATCTTCAAAAAATTTTTCAAAATGTCAGTATATTCGGAGGGCAAAATCACCGAATTTGGAAAATTTAATAGTAATTAAAAATTTTTATTAGAAATACTTACCATTTCCTAACAGTAGCTTTTTGTTGGAGCCATCCAACCCAATGGCCAACACAAAGATGCGAATTTAAGGTTATATCACAACCTTAACCAGGCCACTGGGTTACAGTAGTCTGTCCTCCCGCCAAATAGGTCACATGACCACATTGTTTACTTCATTATTTTTGTAGCAAGTAAAAGAATGACTTGCGAGGAGGCGGGAGGGAAATTTCCAATAACATGTATCAAGAACTCATGTAAGGAAATCACCTATAAAACTAAAGATGCAATCAAAAACATACATCTGATTCAATAGCTTCTGTGACTCAATCTTGACTCAATCAAGATGAAATAGTTGCAAGGAGATAAGTCTTTTAAGAAACTTTCTTAATGGCAGTAAAACAAAAGATTTTGTTCTATCCCAAACATTTTGATCATCCTACTATATATCAAACCCCTAACAGGACAGACAGACCCATATTGAGTGAAACTGTTGTCCAAAGAGGCTAAGAGCTGGCATGACCACAGGCTTAATTGCAGTAGGCCCATCCAAAGCCAACTGATTCTGGCAATTGATGGCGCCAGAGTTACTTGTGACCAATTCTCCTTATAGCTAAAGGAAGAATATGTCCAAGCATGAATGTCACTCCTTTACCATGAATCTGTAGTCCAAAGAGACTAAGACCACCGGCTTAATTGCAGTAATTGCAGTAGGCCCATCGGAAGCCATCTGGTTCTTGGCCAAAAAGGCATTCAATGGGCCAGAGTTACTTGTGACCAATTCTCCCTATAACTAAGGGAAGAGTCTAAAGATGAATGTCACTACTTTACCTGAAGCCAAAATCAAAGACTGTCTTGAAAGGTAATAATTTCAAGAAAGCCTTCCTCACAAGCTCAAAGGTTGTTTGATAAGAGCATGTAGGACCAATGACAAAAACTAAAGCTATTGGTTTGTCTCTTACTAAAAGTTGCTAATCGCCTTATTCATCTCAAGACTTTTAGCCACTTCTTGACCCTTTAAGCCCCAAACCATCTGCAATTGCTGTTCTATAGCCCGCAATAGTGGATGGTGTTAGGATGTTTTCCTTAAACTAGTAGTTCAGGAAATTTGCTCCATCTGGAATAGTGGGGTCTGAGATATATACCTGGCTCTCTTCACACCACTTCCCAAAATAGATCAATTGATTCACAGATTCTCCTTGAGGAGTACCCCTAAGGCTCCTTAATTGTTTAGCCACTTCCTCTGGGAATCTTCCTGAATGTTCATGACTGACTCTAGATGCCAAGCATGAAGATTCAAATAAGCTAGATTGTTGTGAAATCTGTTGCTGAATGGTTGAGTCAACAGATTCACCCACTAGGGAAGTCTTAGCGGGAGTTTTGTGGACTGATACACCAGATCCCAAACCCAAGACATCCCTGGCTACCCTGGTGCAATCATGATGATTCTGCACCTGTAGGTGATCATCTTTTGCATCACCTGCAGAAGCAAGGCCATTGGACAAAACAGATGACCTTCCAGACCTTTCCAAGAGATGTTCAATACATCTGTTTCCCAAGCCTGACAGGAAACATACATTGTAAGCTTGTGATTCAACTTTTGTTGCAAACTACCACTACCAGCAATGGCTAATTGGATTGAAAACCTGATGATTCATAGCCCTTTCGGTTTGAATCACCTTGTCTCCCTAGACAAGGAATCTGCTAGAACATTGAGATTCCCTGGGATGCACTTTTCCTGAATCTGAATCCCCCTGGCATCTGTCCAAACCATGATTCTTCAGATTAAGGCACATATTACCTGAGAGTGGGTGCCTCCCTGCTTGTTCATATAGGCAACCACTAAACAACTGTCAGTGGAAAGCAACAGATTTTGAATTAGCAGCTAATTTCTAAATCATTTTAAAGCTAACCACATTGCTTTTAGCTCTAGAATGTTATGTGTAGCCTTGCCTCTTCCTGATTTCACAGACCACTGGCTGTGCGATGCTTCAAGTGAGCACCCCAACCCTTTAGGGAAGCATCCGTGAATGGAAGGAGACGATGCTCCTTCTGAAGGAGTGGTGAATCCTCCTTCAAAATTGAAAGATTGGTCCACTACTGAAGATGATCCCTGTGAACCAGAGACAATAAGTGGAATATCCAAAGACTGAGGATATCTGCAGTGTGTTTTCAGATTACCATTAAAGTGACTTCATGTGCAGACAACCCAATGGTATTGTTTTCTCCATTGAAGCCATGCATTCAAAGTGACATGAGCTTCCCTGGAGATATGTGAGAAGCTTCAACATAGTAAATGTCTTTTCGAGAAGACGATCAATTTCTTTTGAATGGGAAAGACTAGCCCTACCCTGAGGTCAAACTTGTAACCAAAAATTTGATTCCTTGAGTTAGAATTAAATCTGATTTTTTGAAAATTAGGATCCAACCCAGGCTTTTGACAAGATGAACCAACCTGTGGGTGTTCACTTGGCATTGCTGTTTTAAGTTGCTCTCATTAGCCATTCGTCTGTATAAAGGTGAACTCTGATGCCTTCTGCAAGAACCATCAGTTTCACCCCATTCCTACCATAGAAATTCGAGAGGAACTGTAGCAATACTGAAGGGTAAGGTAGTGAACTGGGAGAATCGGTCACGTCCAATAAAGCAAAGATACTTTTGTTAGCTGGGTGTATCGGTGAAGAATATGTACATCCATAATTTCAAGTGACGTCATCCACTCGCCTTCTATTAACGAATCCGAATATTGCAATAGTTTTCATATTGAGTAAGGTACATGCAAAGCTTGTTTACCTGACCTTAACTATCACTGACTGCCATTTTTTCCTTGCTTGTCACAAGAAATAAACTCTAAAAGCGATGTGACACTTTGACTGGTGTTATCGCCCTTTTGTCGATCATTTCATAAACAGCTTTTATCAAAACTGTTGTTTCTCCCGACTTTTTTTTTTTAACTACATTAGGGACATAGGCAGTCACTTCCTCCTGCCACCCTCGCTTCTGGAAGTACTGTTACTAGTTAGGTAGACACTTTTAGCAGTATTTGAAGAAGAATTGCCATGGCAGGAACAAAAAGATCTCCGAGTCCTGTTGTCCCCTTCCTAGTCATATCTTGCAGTATGCTCAATTCTAGACTTATACTCATCCCTATAGACATGAAACCACTGAATAAAATTCCTGTGAACATCTGACAATATGTTCAGCAGGAAAACCTCATGAGGAGCGAAAAATGTATTGTAGGTTTGCTAAGGCATTTTAAGTTATATGTCTCCTGTTGAACCACACGTTTTTAGACATGGTCAAAGTCTAACAAAGATTTGAACACAAAACTGGTTAACTGTGGAACTGGAAATGCAAACACATTTCACACAGTCCAAGGCATTATTGAAGTCTATAACATATCCTGCTGGTGCATTAGATCCTTTAGATTAGTTGAACTGAACTAAAAAGTTAGTCAACCCTCTTTAACAAAGAATTCTTCCTGAATAACTAGTAATTCAAAATCTCCTCCTCTTTAGAAGCACCAGAAGCTTCAAATGCCTTGAAAAAAACAAAGATTTGCCACATTCTCTGCTGGTTGCAAAAACAAAGAATGTGTGGCGATTCCTTGATATAGGTAGCTGTGACCAAAACATAATAATGACATACCTTAGAAGATTCAATAAATGTACAAGTTCCATATCATATAGAGTAAGAAATCTAAAATTCGCCACATATCTGAAATTCGCCACATGTGAAAATACTAATAAAATAAATGAATTGTGGTGAGATTTGTTGACTGTATAGTAAATTAAGGCTTTTTGAACTGAAAAATACCAAACATCATTTTCTTCATAAAATTAACTAAGGTTTTAGAGGTGGCGAATTTTAGATTCCTGGCGAATTTTAGATTTCTTACTCTACATGTAAAATACGAAGTGAGATTCACTCTAAAATCTCAAAAAGTAAATAAAACCCTGACAAAACTTCTAATTTCCAAAGACGTCCATACTGTTGATGGCCAACAAAAATAATGAAGTAAACAATGTGGTCATGTGACCTATTTGGCGGGCCGACGGACTACTGTAATCCAGTGGCCTGGTTAAGGTTGTGATATAACCTTAAATTCGCATCTCTGTGTTGGCCATTGGGTTGGATGGCTCCAACAAATAGCTACTGTTAGGAAATGGTAAGGGTATTTCGCTATAAAATTTGTAAATTACATTTCAATTTGTCTAATTTTCTGATACCTGTACTGTATATTGACGAATACAATTCCTGTCTGAGCAGCATTGTTCTGGTCGGGGCAGTATCCCGGTGTGGTGGCATTACCAAACTGCAGGTAGCCACCATGTATGTACACCATCACGGGCGCCAGCTGTAATGGATCCACAGCCGGTGTGTAGATGTTCAGGTACAAACAGTCTTCTGAGCCTGTTAATGAAGGAAACATTGGTGTTGTTTAAAACAAGGAAAGAATCATATGTCAATATCTCTGGTATTGTTTAAATTAGGAAGGGGTCTTTATATTAACTTCTCAGTACTGATTATGACAGTGACAGTTTATATCTGAGCCTATAAAAGAAAATTAAAAGGTAAAACTTGGCAATTTCTGCCCTTTCCAACAGTTGCAGTGGTATCAAGACAAGCCCCCCGCAGTGCATTGCACATGTTCTAATTAACAGGATTTAAACCCATGACCACAGAGATAAGAGCCCAGTGGCTTTAATGCCAAACTATTTGTTAATCACTTGACTACTTTGCATATTTCCAATAAGGGACGGGATTGTGAGTCAATAGAAAGCTGTGTATAATATTCAGCAAAAATAACAAGCTTCAGCATACAAGAACCAAAGCCTGCAGGTATAACAACATTGGGAACATAAGCAACAACATTGAGATATGGAAAAAGCTAAGGAACACCCACAAATGTAACAAGTATACAGAACCTGTAAGATGATATGGATTTTGCCTGGACAGCACCAACAAAATTTTAAGACTCAAAAATGTAAAAGAGTTACCATAGCAATCAGATACTCCCCAAAACTGAATCAGCTCTAGATCATCTTAGGTTAAACATATCCTGAAAAGTTGGTCAAAATCCATGCGTGTGTTTAGGCTTTGGAACACCCACCATGTTTAAGACCAAAAAAAATTCAAAAGCACTGCTATGGCCAAAAAATTTGTAATTTCCACTGTAACATATATAACAACACTTGGAAAAATTACATTTTGGCAGTTAACACTTGTAATGTATTTTTCAATACTCTCTTACCATGTATAGCCTGAGAGATGGGGTCTTTCTGAATGCACTCATTGGGTTGATCTACTGCATAAAATACCTCCTCACCAGTCACACTGCAACTCTCATTGGACAGCTTCACTGGTGGCTGCCATCTTAGTTTTCCTACAGGTGGCTGAGCAAAGGGGATAGCCTAAAATACATTGTAAACAGTAGACTCTGCATAACTTATACCTCAATATCAATAGGCTTTTGTACTGTTATACAAAACTTCCAATTGTATGTCTAAATTAAAAGTATTTCTCAGTCTGGGATCTTAAGACTGGCTCCACTCATAGCTAATTTTGACTCGCACTGGTTACACTTGGAGACCATACAAAACACTCAAGGGAAAAAAAAGCAGGAAAAAACCCTCCTCAGGAAAAGACCTCTTGAATGGGACACAAGGAAAAAATACTGTCAAAATCACTACATTGCTAGGACAAATGCATTTGTGCATTTGACCCAGAAATTCAAGATGGTCACCAAAATGGTGGGAAAATTTTTTGGGCAAAAAGTGCCATATGACTCTAGGTATAGCTTGCGGGCCAAAAAGATTGTCAAAATCGCTCTATCTTGCACCGTTTCTGAGATAATAAAGACCTTTCATTTTCATCATTAAGAAAAATTGTGGCATTTATTTACTCATTAATAAGTTTGTCATTTTTTATCGGATCACTTCCAAAAGTTAATGATTTCCAGACATCTATATAACGAGAGGTGAAGTGCTTTTTAAGTTATCATCCAGACAAGCACACCCCTTTTAAAAATATGTTTTGGTCATGTGACTGCTCTAATTGGTTGTAATGTTATCACACCATATTCAGAAAGTTTTCCCAGGGCTACTTCATAAATGTGCCAAATTTGAAGAGAATCAGCCCAGTGGTGGCCGAGCTATAAGCAATAGAAAATACAGGAGCCAGCAGCCCCTTCCATGTGAATTTCTCCTGTATACAAACAAGTGTCCCTTGTGCGATACAAGTGTCCCTTGTGCGATACTTAAAAATCTCAGAAAAGTGGTCTACCTTGAAAATGAAAGTTTTTGTAGCAGAGTCAAAGTCTCCCTGTATTATGCCACATTCTAGCTGAATCCTTGGAGGTCGCTCTCCCACCATCAGAAACAACAGAACCAGAATCACTACTGCACCTGCACAAACAAATAAAAAACCTCATTAGTAACTATTAATAATACCCAATTTCACTGTATTTAGTGAATTTAATTCTAAATTGTATGGCAAATTTAATGACTGGTAACTATAATATCCACCAACTTTCTAACAAAGAATTATAGAAAATACCACTTTTTTAGTGAATTAATTTGGTTTAGCTTTGCTATTATTTTCAACATATTGTCGAGGTCAAATGACAATGGGTGTTGGTCAACTGTGGGACTCCAAATTGGTTGCCACATTTGACCAATGGTTACTTGCCTCTCACCTTTGCAGTTATGGGTTCAAATATTTAGAGAAAATAAAAATTTTCTCCATCTAATGTAAGATAGGTCAATATCAAAAATATGTAGATTGGTATGTTACCAATGCAAAACCGTTCTGAATTCAAGATTCTGAAAAAAAATGTGTTTTAGCACATTCCCAAAGGAATAGGCACACTGGCAAAGTAACAGGCAACAGATCATGACAACAAAACATGGCAGTTCTGTTTTAAGAAGTTGCTACAAAAGACTTAAAATCTAACAAAAGTATGGTATAATGGTGTGTAATTTCAGATTCACAGTTTTCTTCCAATACTTTAAATTTTCTTCAAATTATATGTGCTGACAAGTGAGATGGTGGTTGTAAAATGTCCTCACAGTATTTCAGTAAAATACTCTCAATATCGAGATGCCAGAGCCAGCTATACAACTCTAATATAATGGTTTTATGTTACCAGATTAGCTTACTATAGCAAATTCAATTCCAGTTGTTTCTAAGTGGCTTAAACAGCAAAATTCTGAGCTTGTCACCTGAAGCTTTTACAAGATAATTGCTTTTGTATTATACATCTTGGACATTAGGCTCTCAATTTATCTTGCGACTATTCCTTTGTCATATCGGCAACACTAATTCACTCCAGAATCCTCACTATTATAATGATTTTAGTGCTCAAATGTACAGAATTAGATGGGAGACATTATGTAGTAGTATGTACATATTTTCAAAGGTAAAAATATGTTGATTGTTTTACCTGTGGAGCCCTTTATACTCATATATATGATGTGTCACAATAGCACTTTGACACTGGGAGAGCCTGTCAACTTCATTTAAAATATGAACATATAAACTAAATAATATGAACATATAAACTAAATAATTAAATAATAATTATAACCACCATGATGCCATTATTACCTAGATATAGAAGGCAAGTTAAGGTCTTGTGCTTTTTCATTACTTTGCTGGATTTATTGGATTGTAAGTATTTTCTCCATTTATTGAGTTTCACATTCAACAAAGAATATGTTTATAAACTTGAGACATGTTAAAAACTTAAACAAGCAATCAGCGTTCATGAGCGGGCTCTGTGTCAGCTGACTGTGTCTTTTGAGTTTCAGAGTAAAAGTGAAAGAAGTAAAGGACACAAAAGCTGTGCCCTGCAAATGGTATTCAGAAGTAAAGTACCAAGTTAACTTAATTAAGGTGTAAAAAGTAAGTGGACAACATATTCAAACAAAATACTGTAAATTCAATAGTTTCGAGTTACAACCCAAAAGTAGTTGAATAACATATTTAAAGAAAATACTGCAACTGTAATAGTTTTCAAAATAAAACTGATTTACTTATTTAACATTGACAACCTGACAGTAGCTATTGCTCAGCTATGCAATGAGCTACAGGTCTGCTATTTATCTTCTACTTTTAGTACAAGTTAGCTGACATAAAAACTAAACCAATTAAAAAAAATAGCATCAGAGATGCCCATACCCCACAGCCTAGGGAAATATTTTCAACACCATGAGATACAGAAGAAGTGTATCAGTACAAAGTTCAGGATACTTTCAGAACACTGTCAGTTATATAACAATTTTCATAAAATTTATTTACAGATATATACAATTTTTGTAATTTAAATGTGACAAAAGCAACAAAAAATAACCAAACATTAACCTGGGGTTTCTAAAACCCTATGAAAGAAAAAACCACAAAGCTTACAAAAATCCACCAAAAATAGTATGTTACTTACATATTCAATAAAATAAAATAAGTTAAATTAACCTGGGGTTTCTAAAACCCTATGAAAGAAAAAAACCACAAAGCTTACAAAAATCCAACAAAAAAAAGTATGTCACTTACATATTCAATAAAATAAAATAAGTTAAATTAACCTGGGGTTTCTAAAACCCTACGAAAGAAAAAAACTACAAAGCTTACAAAAACCCAACAAAAATAGTATGTTACTTACATATTCAATAAAATTCAATTACATATTCAATCAAATAAAAACTCAAAAAACCAAATTAAGTGAATTTGAATTTACTGTACAAAAAAAACTATTATTAGCCCAAAGGCGGTCAAACCTAACTAAAGGAAGACGTTTGAAATCAGCTTTGATTCTCAACCGAATGTTATGAACAAAAACATTTTTAATATAATCGTAGTTAACTGTAGCTTCTTTGAATCTATGTTTATTCCTACAAAACCAAATAGACCATCTTGCCTCTGCCAAAAGAATAATGAAAATAATATTATAATCAGTCACATTAGATTTCTGAAATATATTAAATAAAATATTTTTAGCTGTAATTTCAACTGTATCCTTTGATATTTTAAATAAAATCAACCGAATAAAATCCCAAATGGGATTAACAACAGCACATTTATAAAAGAGATGATGCAAACTTTCAACACCCATATTACACAAAGTACACTTTAAGTTTTTGGTTATATTCAAACGATACAAGTACTCATTTACCGGCAATATTCCGTGAATTATCTTAAAAGTTATATTTCTACTTTCAGGGGACAGGTGACTTATAGAGTTATTGTGAAAAGCTTCTGAGAAATCCAAAAGAGGATACACTCTACATACTCTAGGAGGTAAGACAACTTTTTCTAATAAAACATAATAAATGTTTTTAACTTTTAGATTTTTCAAATCAGCATTTGGATTTAATTTAAGAAATTCTTTAAAATTGTTTAACGCTATCTTATAAAACATCGGTCTTTCTAAACTTGTAGGAAACCTATTATCAACTCTATGATTACTTAAATATGATCTTAAGTCAAGACGAAGCCAATACATTGTAAAATCCATCCATTTTCTGTAAGACCCAAACAGAAAATCAATCAAATGGAAAATAGAAAAAGCTTTAATTTTTGAGTTAATATCAGTAAGATTAAGTCCACCCTCTTGACAAGTATTATACAAAACTTCACGCTTAAGATATTCCGTTTTATCAGACCATATAAATTTAAAGGCTCTACTTTGAAATTTTTGTAAAAACCCAGTAGGCAAAGGCAAAACAGAACCAGCATACCATAATTTACTCATTCCCAAAGAATTTAACAAAACTGACTTACCATACAACCTCAAATTTCGCAATTTATTTAAATTAATAACTTTTTCAAATTTTGTTAATATTTTTTCCCATGTTTCTTTTATGAAATTTCCATTACCTAATTGGATGCCACAAATCTTTAAATTATCAAAAGTCCATTGTATGCCAAAAAGATTATTTCCCTTATTGCCCCAATTTCCAATCCAAACTCCCCATGATTTTTCTTTATTTAATTTTGCTCCAGATGCCAAACCATATAATTCACAAATATTCAAAATTTTAGATATAGACAAAGTATCAAAACAACAAAAGTACAATCATCCGCATATTGAGAAATTCGAATTTCATTACCATAACCAGGAGTCTTGAAACCTGAAATATGAGTATCTAGCCGGATAATATTAGCAAAAGGTTCAATGCAAAGGACATATAAAAACGGTGATAAGCTACAACCTTGACGGACACTTCTATTAACATGGATAATATCTGTAAGGAAACCGTTAACAAGAGCAACACTTTTAATGTCAAAATATAATAATTTGACCCATTGAATGAAGTCATTACCAAAACCATAACGAGACAAAAGACGAAACATATAAGAATGATCAACGCGATCAAAGGCTTTAGACTGATCTAAAGACAATAAAATGCATTTTAATTGCTTTTGCGATGAGTAATCCAAAACATTTCTTAACAAATGAACATTATCCAAAATGGACCGACCAGGGACAGCAGCTGTTTGGTCAATATTTATTAAGTTTCCCATTACTTTCTTTAAACGATTAGTTAAACTTTTACTTATTATTTTGTAGTCTACACATAATAAAGTGACCGGCCTCCAATAATTAAGTAAGTGTGCTTTTTCTTGATTTTTACATATTAAAGAAATAACACCAAGCTTCTGAGAAGCAGACAGTGAATTATTATTAAAACAAGTATTGGCCATATTAACAAAACTATCACCTAAAAAGTTCCAAAAAATACAATAAAATTCCTTTGGGAGACCATCAATTCCCGGTGACTTACCATTTTTCATATCAAAAAGCGCTTTTTGACATTCAGTTTTTGATAGAATACCCTCGCATAACTTACTTTGATCTTCAGTAAGAGACTTTAAATCTTTAAAAAAGTAATCAATTAAACTCTGATCAACTTCTTCTTTTTGAAATAACTGAGCATAAAAATCTTTCACATGTTTTAAAATACTTTTTATATCAGAAACTCTTTCACCAGAACTCACCTCCAAATTTTTAATAGTCTTTTTGTTAGCTTTCCGTTTTTCTCTATTTAAAAAATATCTAGAAGGTTTTTCATCAAAATTCAAAATATTAACTTTCGACCTAATTTTCGATCCCTCAATAAAATTATCTACACACTCTTTTATTTGACTATCAAGTTCTTGTAATTTATCATCATGCAAACCGGAATTTTGATTTAGCACTTTATATTTTCTATATTCATATTGTAAACTTTTATATTTTTGTCTTTTTATAATATAAAGCCTTTTGGAATGAAATTTGATAATTTCTTTACTATTCACTTTGAATTGATCCCAAACTTCTCCTGAAATCTCCCCCAACCCCTCCAAGTCCCTAGCCCATAAGTTTTTTATGTCTTCTTGCAAATTTAAATCATAAAGCACTGATGTGTTACATTTCCAAAAGCCCCCACCTAATTTTGAAGAAAGCTTTGACAGATCTAAATTTATATTTACACAACAGTGATCAGAAATGCCACTAAAAACAAAGCCATGCTTTACACTAGTCAAACAAGTTTTAATATTAGAGTCAATATAAAAACGATCAAGCCTACATAAAACCTTTCCCCTTTCAGATAACCCCTCCCATGTAAACTCCCTTTTGTTTTCATATAACACCCTGAAAGAATCAATTAAAGAAAAATCAGTACACAAAGCTTTCATTTCTGCATGGCCAATATCCCCAGCCTTTGTGTCTCCCCCCTTTTTATCTAAAGAAATACTGTCAACAAAATTAAAATCACCACCTAAAACTAAATTCCTCTTTGTAACTAAATATTTTGCCAAATTATTAATAAAAGTTTTCCTTTCAACACCATTATTTGGTGCATAAACATTAATAAAACGAAAATCAACATCATTAATAGTTAAGTCCAAAATCAAAAACCTACCTTCAAAATCAAAATCAAAATTACCCAATTCAAAATTAAGATGTGGACTTAAAATTATCCCAACCCCCTAGAATGTTTACTACCAAAAGACCAAAACAATTTACAATTGAAATTTTGTCCCCAAGATTTAGCTTCTTTAATATTAGTGCAATGTGTTTCTTGAATAAATAAAACATCCCAACCTTCTAAACTGAACATATTAAATACTTGTTGTCTTTTATGTAAATCCCGAAATCCTCTTACATTTAAACTCCCCACTTTTAAAGTATTCATATATTAGTATGTAAAACAAATATGCAATCAATCTTATAAAGAAAGAAACCTAGTTAATAGACAAGTATATATACTAAACAAAATAAACTATAAAGAACCAAAAACATGATATTCACTAAAGGAAAATATAAAAATACCAACATAGTCCAAGTCATAATCCATAAATCATAGTCCATTGTCCATATCCAGATCCAAAAATCCATCAAAACAGTGTCCTTGCCATAGTCCATCAACAAATCCATAACACATAGCAAAATCAACATCCAGACCTAAAGTCTAAGTCCCATCACCAAGCTTCGACCTCTTATTAAGGTGGACATCCAGTGAAAGCGTAGAATCCGCGGAAATATCAGCATCATCCGCCGACACAAAAAGATCCGGATCCTGTTCCTTAGTCAACTGTAACAAAGTCTGTTGAGAAGTAAAACCATCATCATCACTCTTCAAGTCATGTGCCATCTCATCGTCAGTGATTGTCTGGTTAGTGTCCACATTCTCCACTGACTTAGTTGCTGTTGATGAACCTCGTTTGGGACTACTAGCCACCAAATTCTCACCTCTCTCCTGATCAACCAATGAATTTGGAATATTAGAGTGGGAGGTAACCGTGGATTCTTCCTCAGGGATATCTTGCTGCATTGCTTCTCTGCCCTCATTCTGCTGGTTACCAGCACTGGCTCGAGCAGCATATGATCTGTTAACAGTACATTCCTCAGAAGAATGGTCATCATACTTTGAGCAATGGCGACAATACACCGCAGTACACGCACTTCTAGTGTGTCCAATCTTACTGCAGCGAAAGCAAATCGGCCCTCTCCCTGGCATCGTAATAAGGGCACTATGCATCTCATTCTCGAAAAATATATGTCCTTTGGAAGGAAGAACCTCTGTAGGGTACAGTTCAATGACCAAATTCCTAATAGAAGTCCTCACATGTGAGTAACCTTGAATTTTCGTCTTGTCCCACTTGACTGAATGGACCTTCCCGTAACGGGACATAAAAACTGCCACATGGGACTGAGGTATATAAGGTGGCAACCAATGCACCCGGCACTGCACCAGAGAAGTTGTCAAAGAGAAAACTCTGGCTGTATGATCACGGATCACTGGGGATGTCTTGAGAATGTCAACCACAGCATCTTTGGAAGTTAAAGTAACAAGCCATTTACTATTGTCGCCAGTTGGTCCCACTGCCAAAAGATCAAATGGACTCACTGCAGCATCGAATAACGCCTCCAGAACCTCATTCCTGAGATAGGGTTTTCCTGCATATGGAAAAACTAGCTTCACTGTATGTGATTTCATATCAGAAAAGATTGGCAAATTCACATCTTCTTCAATATCCTTGAGCAAACTGCTCTGAGCGACCATCTCCTTCATGTTTTTCAGTGCTTTCTGATACTCTTCTATCTTGGCAACTCCCTTCAAATCCTGAAGAGCCTTACTGATACTTTCATTTGCTGGATCCATCTTCCTAGTTTGATCATGAAAATCCGAAGATTCTCTATCAGACATAATGCTATACTTTCTTCCAAAAAAAACAAACCAATTCAAAAAGTCGCACTTCTCCAGTTATATAAAGGTCCAAACAATGTTTATATAGAGAAAATAATGTCCAAGAGAAAGATAATGTATGTACTTTATATATATCTGGCATGGCTGAATTATGGTTTAGATGTTTTGAATATTACCATGCATACACAAGTGGTAATACATTCAATGGATGCTTATGTGTGGTGTTGGAGCAAAATCTGTGGCTCACTTGATGAAATACCATCTGTTACAATGGAAAGTTGTAAAAGTAAAATTCTTAATGAATTCTAATATGACTTTAATTGCTTAATCTGTATCAAAAGACAGACCCAAAGCAACAAGATTTTAAAGGTCAAGGTCACACCATGATGCTGCACACCTACAACCCCAACCAATGTCCCTACCAAGCATCAACTTCCTACACCTTACAGTTTCTGAGATATAGCCCGGATAAGATTTTATAGGTCAAGGTCACTACAGCAAGGTCAAACGTTAAATCAAGGTCAGACCATGATGTTGCACACCTACACCCCCTAACCAATGTCCCTACCAGGTATCAACTTCCTACACCTTACGGTTTCCCAGATATAGCCCGGACAAGATTTTATAGGTCAAGGTCACTACGGCAAGGTCAAAGGTCAAATCAAGGTCAGACCATGACATTGCACACCTACACCCCCTAACCAATGTCCCTACCAAGTATCAACTTCCTACACCTTACAGTTTCCGAGATATAGCCCAGACAAGATTTTATAGGTCAAGGTCACTACGGCAAGGTCAAAGGTCAAATCAAGGTCAGACTATGACGTTGCACACCTACACATCCTAACCAATGTCCCTACCAAGTATCAACTTCCTACACCTTACGGTTTCTGAGATACAGACCGGACAAACTTTTTCCCGCCACCCGCCCATCCGGACACCATGGGTGAAAACAATACCCCGACAGCCCTTAAGGGCTGTGGGGTAACCAATGACAAAAAGATGAAGAAGGAAATATGAAAACTTTTATTTAGTTATTTATTTATTATTTTTTTTTTAAAAAAAAAACAAGTATTCTGACGCATGCAATTATCTCCCGCCGTAGTATAAATTAAATGTACTAAAGACAGTGGAATATAGATTTTCTTGTGACAATAAGCAAGAGGCACTTTAATGTTTGCGTCCCAATGAGTATAATTTTTTTTTTTGGGGGGGGGGGGGCATTTTATGCAAAATTTCAAGATAGCTGGAAAGTCGCCAGTAGACACTGCAGATACCCTGCAGGTCAAAAATTTTGTCGAAATTACTCTATCTCGCTCTGTTTCCGAGATAAACACATTTTTTGCGTTTTACGCAGAAATTCAAAATGGCCGCCAAAAGTGGCGCGAAAACAAGTTTTGGAAAAAGTCACTAGTAGATTCTGCAGATACTCTGTGGGTCAAAAATTTCATCGAAATTGCTCTATCTCGCTCTGTTTCCGAGATAAACCCGTATTTGTACTTAACGCAGAAATTCAAGATGGCCACCAAAAATGGCGGGAAAATGTTGTTTTGCAAAAAAAGCCAGTAGACTCTGCAGATACCCCACGAGTGAAACCTTTGTCGAATTCACTCTATTTCGCTCTGTTTCAGAGATAACACTTTTTTGCATTTTACACAGAAATTCAAGATGGCCACCAAAAGTGGGGGGGGAAAACAATTTTTGGAAAAAGTCACCAGTAAACTCTGTAGATACCCTGTGGGTCAAAATTTTGTTTAAATCACTCTATCTCGCTCCGTTTCCGAGATAAACACTTTTTTGCATTTTACGCAGAAATTCAAGATGGCCGCCAAAAGTGGCCGGAAAACGATTTTTGGGAGAAGTCGCCAGTAGACTCTGCAGATACCCTGCAGATAATTTTTTTAATTTCGTCGAAATCCCTCTATCTCGCACCGTTTCTGAGATAAACGAGTTTTTGCATTTTACACAGAAATTCAAGATCGCCGCCAAAAGTGGCTGGAAAATCATTTTTCAGAATAGTCGCCAATAGAGACTGCAGATACCCTGTGGGTCAAAAATTTTGCCGAAATCGCTCTATCTCGCTCCATTTCCGAGATAAACGCGTTTTTGTGGTTAACACAGAAATTCAAGATGGCCGCCAAAAGTGGCGGAAAAACAATTTTTGGCAAAAAATCGCCAGAAGACACTGCAGATACTCTGGGGGTCAAAAATTTCGTAGAAATCACTCTACCTCGCTCCATTTCAGATATAAACGCTTTTTTGCATTTTACATAGAAATTCAAGATGGCCGCAAAAAGTGGCGGGAAAACGATTTTTGGTAAAAGTCGCAAGTAAACTCTGCAGGTACCCTGTGGGTAAAAAATTTCGTCAAAATTGCTCTACCTCGCTCTGTTTCCAAGATAACCGTGTTTTTGCAAATACTTTTGAAGATATTTGACATTTACTTCTATCATTATTTTGCTACAAATAAGAAAATACCTATTACTCATTTATGGCATGCAACAGAACCCCAAACTATATGCCATCTTATAATTAAGTACAAAGTAGCTAAACAACATATTTTAGGAATATATTCTAACTGCAATAGTTTTGGAGTTACAGTGGATTTACTCAACAGTCAGAATTTCAAAGTAGCTATTACTCAGCTATCCAATGTGCAACAGGTCTGAAACTTTACTATGTGATGGCTTATCAAAAACTAGATAACATATTTGAAAAGAATTCCCTAATTTTAATACTTTTGCAGATATTTGACATTTACTTACGTCATTATTTTGCTACAAATAAGAAAATAGCTATTAGTCACTTATGGCATGCAATAGAACCGTAAACTATGTACTGAACAACATATTTGAAGAAAAAGCTGTAACTGCAATAGTTTTTGAGTCCTTTACTCAAAGTAGCTAAAATTGCTATTACTCACTTATCTTTAGGCCTAAGTCCATAAAACCAAAAAAATTTTCAAGGGCGTGAAAATTCATTGGGACAATTAATTTACAAAAAATTTGTAGCTGTAGTAGTTTTGGAGAAATCTGTGTGACACACTACCGCATGCACCCCTGCGGCACACACGGGTATCATTTCATAATCTCCCTCCTGGGCTAAAGCCCAGCGGGAGATAAAAACAGCATTCTCCCACTATAATTACTGCCAAGTCCCAACATCTCCACTACTGCTTATAAGTGCAATGATGAAAAATCCTTTTAAAAAATCCTGGATGCATAATTGGTTGTGGATCATTCCAAAAAACTACCAGTAAATTAGTTTTATGTTTGACCAATACCCAATAACTATACAAATCTATGCAGCAATTTTTCAGAACGTTGCTAACATACAACAAACTGAATCCAATGATCATAAAACCTTGGCAGAGGTACAACTGATGCATTACATAATTTTTTTGCATGAAACTGAATTGAGATGAAAATAAACTGGGGCTTTCTGTCAAAGTATATCACCATAGTCTTGCAAAATAAATCTGAGCAAGTACTTAAGTGCATTTTTGAAATTTGAGTGTACGATAAAATCAAGTCCTACTTGAAATAGATAAAAACTAGAATAATGTGTATAAAATAGCATCAGAGATGCCCGTACCCCACAGCCTAGGGAAATATTTTCAACACCATGAGATACAGAAGTACTGTATCAGTACAAACTTCAGGATACTTTCAGAGCACTGTCAGTTATATAAAGGTCCAAACAATGTTTAAATGGAGAAATAATGTTTAAAAGAAAGATCATGCATATAAAGATGAAGTATTAAAACAAGATAATTCAATAACAAGATGACAGCATTAATCAGCAAACTAAAATTCAACCCTCTTTATCTACATCTGCAAGGCCTGAATTATGGTTTAGATGGTTTGAATATTACCATGCATACAGAAGTGGTAATACATTTAATGAATGCTTATGTGTGGTGTTGGAGCAAAATCTGTGGCTCACTTGATGAAATTCTATCTCTTACAATGGGAAGTTATGAAAGTAAAATTCTTAATAAATTCTAATATGACTTTAATAGTGCTTAATCTGCATCAAAAGAGAGACCCAAAGGTGCAACAAGATTTTATAGGTCAAGGTCACTACGACAAGGTCAAACGTCAAATTAAGGTGACACCATGATAATACACACCTATAGCCCCTAACCAATGTCCCTACCAAGTATCAACTTCCTCAACCTTACGGTTTCGAAGATATAGCCCGGACAAGATTTTATAGGTCAAGGTCACTACGCCAAGGTCAAAGGTCAAATCAAGGTCAGATCATGACGTTGCACAACTACATCCCCTAACCAATGTCCCTACCAAGTATCAACTTCCTACACCTTACGGTTTCCGAGATATAGCCCGGACAAGATTTTTGAACTCAAGGTCACTACGGCAAGGTCAAAGGTCAAATCCTGGTCAGACCATGACGTTGCACACCTACACATCCTAACCAATGTCCCTACCAAGTACCAACTTCCTACACCTTACGGTTTCCGAGATATAGCCCGGACAACATTTTATAGGTCAAGGTCACTACGGCAAGGTCAAAGGTCAAATCAAGGTCAGACCATGACATTGCACACCTACACCCCCTAACCAATATCCCTACCAAGTATCAACTTTCTACACCTTACGGTTTCCGAGATATAGCCCAGACAAGATTTTATAGGTTAAGGCCACTACGACAAGGTCAAAGGTCAAATCAAGGTCAGACCATAACACTGCACACCTACACCCCCTAGCAAATGTCCCTACCAAATATCAACTTCCTACACCATACGGTTTCCGAGATATAGCCCGGATAAGATTTTATAGGTCAAGGTCACTACGGCAAGGTCAAAGGTCAAATCAAGGTCAGACCATGACATTGCAGACCTACACCCCATAACCAATATCCCTACCAAGTATCAACTTCCTACACCTTACGGTTTCCGAGATATAGCCCGGACAAGATTTTATAGGTCAAGGTCACTACGGCAAGGTCAAAGGTCAAATCAAGGTCACACCATGACGTTGCACACCTACACCCCCTAACCAATGTCCCTGCCAAATATCAACTTCCTACACATTACAGTTTCCAATATATAGCCTGGACAAGATTTTATAGGTCAAGGTCACTACAGCAAGGTCAAAGGTCAAATCAAGGTCAGACCATGACGTTGCACACCTACACCCCCTAACCAATATCCCTACCAAGTATCAACTTCCTACACCTTACGGTTTCCGAGATATAGCCCGGACAAGATTTTATAGGTCAAGGTCACTACAGCAAGGTCAAAGGTCAAATCAAGGTCAGACCATGACGTTGCACAACTACACCCCCTAACCAATGTCCCTACCAAGTATCAACTTCCTACACCTTACGGTTTCTGAGATATAGCCCGGACAAGATTTTCAAACTCAAGGTCACTACGGCAAGGTCAAAGGTCAAATCAAGGTCAGACCATGACGTTGCACACCTACACCCCCTAACCAATGTCCCTACCAAGTATCAACTTCCTACACCTTACAGTTTCTGAGATACAGCCCGGACAAACTATTTCCTGCCGCCCGCCCGCCCGGACGCCCGCCCGCCCGCCCATCCGGACACCATGGGTGAAAACAATACCCCGACAGCCCTTAAGGGCTGTGGGGTAAAAAGCTAAATGGGTCATTTTATAATGCAGCAAAACATTTCAAATTATCAAAGAAAAACTTTAGCAAAGTATAATACTCAGCACCTTACAATCTATTTGTAAAAATATTCACCATACCTTCTCTACATCTTCCTCATAAAATAGGAAAGCTTTACTCAGCAATTTAGTTTATCTGTTGCCCTGAGTCCCCTGACTTCAGAATTGTAATTCTGGGAACTCAATGTACAATATATTGGTATCTCATCGCCACTGGGTCTTGTACTCTCAGTTGCTTTAAATAGGATTGTCCTACATAAGGGAAAATCTGCTTCCATTAATGTAGAGCGTAGAATCTTTGTTTTCTAGCAATAAATGCCTTTCCACCATTGGTGTACTATTCAACTGATAATCTGGTATACACAACTTTCTTACCCCACTAAAATCACCTGCCACATGATGCATACGCCAAAATGTTGAAATTAAATCCCCCCCCCCCCCCCCAAAAAAAAAATCAGATGTATGCAACAGGAAGAAGCAATTGAACATTATCATTTATCACCAAAAATGTTGTTAACTTGTTATCTGTGAACTTGTTCAACTTGGAAGCCTTAACAATCGACACTTTATGGAGAAGGAAATGTTTGATATGTTGTGGGTTATCACACACTTTGCACTAAATTCTTGTTTGGAGAAGATTACCACTCTTTTTCTCACATGAATTTTTACCAGTTATTGCAAGTTTTGATCTTATAGCACATAAGTACATATCATAGTTAATTCACGTGTCTGCATTAATCCCGGGTCCCACATACAGGACTGCACTATGACTCAGTCAAAGATAATCAAAGTCAAAGTTGGGGTTTTACGTCCCGTTGAACAGCTAAGGTCATATTGGGACAGGTTCTCAGTATTACAACTTGTGGGACTTGAACCACACAGTGGTTACAGCCTGTGATTAGATGCCAAACTTGCTACCCCACTAGGCCACCAAGGACCTTCAACAATTATCAAAGAGTATCTACAACTAGCAAGTCATCGTCAGTTGCCAAACTTTCACGAAAGTCTACGGGTCATGTGGTCTGCCCTGGAGATCTGCCATTATGTTTGGCTTTCCTTTCACATTAATGCTGTGATTTACACTGAACTTTGTAGGACTGCACTAATTCAACATTGAAGCAGGAAGATCCATGGACACAATTCTAGAAACATCCTCCATAGCTGTAACTTGCAGCTATATGATAGATGTTTAAACAATTATATTTGTGAATCTTGCATGTAAGACTGTCGGCATTACATGGGTGATTCTGCCTCTCCTGAAGACAGTATTGGGGCTTGTATATTTATCATCACTTGCAGTGACACATGTCAGATCTACAGAGACTAAACACAGAGGACGATATCACTGTGAGTGAGCCACATGCTTGATAGGTTTACTAAGGTATGGGGGGGGGGGGGGGGAACAGGGATTAATGATGACAGAAATGATCAAAGTGACAACTGATGACAATTAACAGTTTAAAAAAATTCTCCACATTGTGTTGATGGGCGACAGACAATTGGAGATGAAAGAAAGACTTTTATAAAGACATAGGTAGATTATATTATGAGTAATGAGGATTTCAAAGTTGAAAGTTGTCCCTTAAAATATGATTTTGCTCAAAAGGGAACTATTTGGTACAAACTTCGTCTACAATGGGTTGGTCTGTGAGCTCTTCTTTATAATGTAATTCTTAAGTTTTTGTTCACATAAACACACCCATATCATGCCATTTTATTCTGTTCATAAAAACCTTCTTATATAAATTGAACTGGGTGTTTAAAACTTGAACTACATTAATTCGGACATCACAACTGTGCAACCCATAAAATACATGTCACTTTTCCATATAAATCTGGGAAATTAACTGGCATAGAGTCAGATTAAAGCTTTAATTAATGGATTCTGATGTATTGTGTAAATTCACATGTGACAATACACCACAATGACAAATTACATCTTGGTTCTACTTCAGCCAAAGGTGGTTTCCACTGACTGCTAAAGATTTATATCAGTTCATAAATTAGTGTATGTGTACTGTGTATTAAGTATCAGACTTTGGCTGAGTTTCTAATATATACAAGCATTTTGTAATGTATTATTCCTAACTGTTTCTATATATATAGATGTGAATTGCAAATGATGACCACCAATTACATACTGCCTTGCCACCAATTTATTGTGGGCTACCAATTACCACTAACAATAATTAGTCATATTAATACATTCATATTAATACAATGGTGAGATACTTCAAAGCCTTTTGGTGTGCATTTGTTATTGTTAATTTGGAAACAGTAAAGACCTAATTCTTTATACCGGTATTTGGAAAGTACTATTTGTCAAATGGTGTCTGTTTGAATTCTGCTTGGTGATAATTGACACCTGGCGATAACTGGTTTTGGGAATTTACAGTTTATCATAAAAAAAGTATGTCAACATGGGAAAACCAAAATTGCAAATATTGTTTGCAGATTGCAGATTGCAAATATATGAAAGTTTGGACACAATGTCAATGTAAAGCACTTGAAATTGTGATATTGTGACTGAAATTTTTCAAGTCATTATGTCATGGGTAGAAAGAATATGCCACACATTGGGCAAACATTGAATCCAATGAGTAAGTCAACACTAAAAACTTTGTTAAACTGTACTATCTATTGTTGAAATCTGTGAGAATACTTTGTCAAAAAGATTTTATTTTTCTTCACCAGTAATCTATTCTACTGTTAAACTGTTAGTAAATGTTTATTAATTTTTGTATTCATAAATATTTCACGACACACTTATTTAACTTTAGGTTTTTTAACTGCAATGATGTTGTTATATTACTGTGAAAATTTGGTGATATATTGTTACTAGACTTTTATGTCAAAATGCCATTTTGAAAATGGGCATCTAATACATGGAAACATAGATTCATGTATATAGGTTTAATTTCTGTTGTCCAATATAAGCTGATTTTATCAATAGTGTCTGACTCTGTAGCCTTATAATATTCATTTGCTCACTTTTTCCTGTGAAAGACGTCATCACAATTCTTCATTAACAGATTCATTAATTATGTATAGAAAAGGGAAGAGTATTAATTTTCTAATGATGCATTTGTTTCAAGTCTGTCAGGATTCCTCTCGTTTTATCACTTTGGTAAAATTACTGATCAGATGCTATTGAGAAATAATTCCAATTTTTCCTTCTCTAATGGTGTGTCTACTCATATAATGTGGTTGTAATGTTTTGTATTTTTGTATCAAAAACAATATCACAATTGCAGCAAACATAAAGGGTTGAAGGCAATTGAGAATTATCAGTGCAATTTATAGTTACTGTATAACAATCTGTAACTTTTTAGCATTTAGAATTAGAAATCACTATTTACTAGAAATAGTTGAAAGTATTTATCCACTTGAATTTTTTAACTTGTGAGAAATATTAACAACGATCATTGTTGATGGCCGACACTAATGTTTCACAACACCAGATATGAAAGACTGATCATATAGCTATATCGCTGGATTTGACTTTTTTATGGCAACTGATTACTTCCTATCATTTTTTGATGAAGTGCCTTAGATTTCACTGGTACAAAACACTGGGTTATCTGATCATTATTATACAACAAAAACCCCAATTATCCCTTGGGGCTTGGGCTTAATCTAACATTAATGAACACAATAATATTTGCACTGGTGATCAAGCATAGCTGGTCAATGTTATGGAAATACTCACTCAGGAAATTACTACACAGTATATTCCAAAAAATTGAAGCAAATGTCCATAAAATAATGTGCTGTTAGTCAGTAGCTGATAACTCTCTCTTGAAATGTTTTTCCCCATTTGATTTACCAGGGATTGTGGAACTATAGGAAAATTATCAACTCAGTTCAAATTAACACCTAGTACAAATAAATGCCAGATAGAGATCACCATGATTGTACATTTTATTACTCTTTTTCACATTTCAAAGATATGAGCAAATGTAACTTCAACAGATCTAGTGTGGCTTGAAAGTAAGAAATGGGCAATGAAACAGCTACTTATTTAATTTTACCTCTCACAAAAAATTAGCAAATTAGCGGAGATGTCCTTACCCCACTGCCTAGGGAAATATCATTGAACACCATGAGATATAATGGCCAAGACATTGCCCACCTACACCCTAACCATGCATCAACATTCTAGACCTTCTTACAATTTCCGAGATATAGTCCAGAAAAGATTTTCAAATTCAATGTCACTATGCCAAAGTCAAATATAAAATCAAGGTCACACCATCATGACACTGCACACCTACACTCCCATCCAATGGCCATCCAATGTTTTCACTTTCTGCAATAACAGTTTCCAAGATACAACTTGGACAAGATATTAAAGTTCAAGGTCACTAGGGTCAGGTCAAATCAAGGATACAACATGATGTTGCACACCTACACCCCTGACCAATGTCCCCACCATGTATCGACATCCTACACCTCCTTACAGTTTTCGACATATAGCCCAGACCAGATTATTGTTACTGCCACACACCCGCCCGCCTGCCCAGCTGTATGCCATGGGTGAAAACGATACCCACACAGCCTTTAAAGGCTGTGGGGTAAAAGGTCTACTTTTTCTGTCAACAGTCTTATTTCTCAAAACCAAACTTTTCTGACCCTATCCCTTCTATGAAAGTAGTGTTGCAATTGTTTTCATTTTTACAGTCAGTTTCCAAAAGTGCAAATTCAATAAAATAGCATCAGAGATGCAAATACCCCACAGCCTGGGGAAATAGTTTTCAACACCATCAGATATAGAAGTAATGAAATAGTACAAAGACTGGGAAACTTTCAGAGCAATGTGAGTTATAAAACCGAGGACAATTAACCACCATTCATAATTGAAGGTGATTCTGATTCCCAATACTGGTCCTTACCACAAAAGATGAGGAAGAGTATTCCGGAGACAGTGATGAGCAGGCAGCGACTGGACTTCCTTCTTTGCTTGCGTTCTTTTACGGACATGAAATCTGTTGAATCTTTTCCTTGCTCACTGTCCACACTATTGTCTGTGGTTGTGCCGCCATTTCTGCCAGTATGCTGCAGCATAAAGGCCTGCTGGGAACTGTCCGAGTCTGGGGACATATTTCTACATCTCTCTGTAAGAACATGGTTGAACACACTGCACAAAGTTGATTTTTCAAGAGAAATTATGCTATTGTGATTGCAATGTCCAGAGTCCTGATATGATAGAATAACTAGAAAGCACTCGTAGAGTGCAGGCCTTCACCAGGGGTTGTTTTTGACAATTCTGTATTTTTGTTGTATCCAGAATATGATCCAGGTCTTTCCCAAAGTGACTTGGCCAGACCCTACTCACACAAAAAAATTAATAAAAATCTATTCATTGTTTTAGAGTAATAACAAACACAGACAAATGCACCAAAAAACTTACACTCCTACAGGAGGTAACAAAATTTTCGTTATTTTAGATTATACTATACCCAATGAGTATATAGACACTTAAAAACCCCTGGAGAAGTGTGCCAAATCTTGTGGAAATCTGTGTATGTATCTTATGAAAAAAAGTCCAAACAAAATTTCCAGGTTATGTGACCAGTGGCCATTGCCAACAGCAGTGTGAGTCAAGAGATTATATATGCTTGATAAAATAAAACACTGAACCCAACCCACTCTTATATATAAATCTTTTCAGAAATTAATAATGTTAAGTTTTTTTTAAACATTTTGAACATTCAAGCTTCTACATGTTACCACCATCACTCACAAGGAAAAACTACTGTCAGCAATACTGACTAATAAATTATTTACATCAGTCACAGAATTACTGAGGTTCCTTCTTATGGTGTAAGAAATGGAGACACTATTTATTATAGTTCCAGATCGGGGAAAAGGTAGATGTGAAACTACATCTCTAGGTATAACTAGATATTGCATCTCAATGCAGTGTATCCCCGGATGGGGACATGGTTGAAGTGTGCCATACAGAGTATTTCCAGCCAATGTAAGTGTAAAAGACCATATTCAACCCTGAAGGAGGGCCCAAAGGGCAAATTTGACCCCACTGAAAGATTTGGTGCACATAATTTCTTATAAGTTGTCTTCACATCTCAAATGTCTAAGACCACAAATAAGGGAAACATAGGCCATTATAAGTATGAAGGACCACATTCAAGCTCGAATGAGGGGTTCACCATGATAATGACCCCCACCAAAAGATTCGAAGCACACGATTTCCTTTAAGTTGTCTGCACAACCAAAAAAGCTATGACCTATTATAAGTGAGACACAGGCCACTATAGATATTAGGGACTAAATGCTACTTCCAAGGAGGGGTCAAAGCTCAAATCTGACCCCACCACAAGAATTGGGGCACATGGTTTCCCAAACCTCTATGCCAAATTATAAGGTGCGACCAATAATAAGGGACATATAGGTCATTATAAATATCAAGGACCACGTTTGACCTTAAAGGAGGGGTCGAAGGTCAAATCTGAACCAACCCAAAAATTTGGGGCACATGATTTCCCATAAGTCGTCTTCACATCCAAACCTCTACGACCAATAATAAGGGAGATATACATTATAGGTTTCAAGGACCACATTCAGCCTTGAAGGAGGCGCCCAAGTCAAATGTGACTGCACCATAAGATTCAGGTCAGATGATTTCCCATAAGTCGTCTTTACTGCCAAAACCTCTACGACTAATAATAAGGGAAATATAGGCCATGCTAAGTATCAAGGCCCACATTCAATCTTGAAGGAGGGATCTAAGGTCAAATCTGACCCCACCAAAAGATTCGGAGCACATGATTTCCTATAAGTTGTCTTTACATCCAAAACCTCTACAACCAATAATAGGGGAGATATATAGTCCATCGAAGGTATCAAGGACCACATTCGACCTTGAAGGAGGGGCCCAAGGTCAAACGTGACTCCACCATAAGATTCAGGGCAGATGATTTCCCATAAGTCGTCTTTACCGCCATAACCTCTACGACCAATAATAAGGGAGATATAGGCCATGCTAAGTATCAAGGCCCACATTCAACCTTGAAGGAGGGATCTAAGGTCAAATCTGACCCCACCAAATGATTCGGGGCACATGATTTCCTATAAGTTGGCTATCCCTGTTTGACCTTGAGGGAGGGGCCCAAGGTCAAATCTGACCACACCAGAAGATTCCCAGCACAAGATTTCCTATATGTTGCTTTACCATCCCAAATCTCTAGGACCAATAATAAGCGAGTTATAAGCCGTTTTAAGTTTCGCTATCCTTGTTTGACCTTGAAGGAGGGGCCCAAGGTCAAATCTGGTAACACCAGAAGATGCCTCCGGTGGATACAATAACTAGAGGATCCCTTGCAAAACAAAACGATCATGCAAAAACAAAGCGTCCCAAAAAAGGAGAAATAATCAAAGCTTAATCATGTAAGAAAGTTTTTGGCGAGTGAAATATTCGTTGAAACTTGGAAAGGCTAGTCTTCACAGATACCCTTTGGATAAAAATTTTGCCGAATTCGCTCTATCTGGCACGGTTTTTGAGATGCAAGCAATTCTGTGTTTGCAATTTTTGCCAAAAATTCAAAATGGCAGCCATTTTTGATGGGACAAATTTTTTTTGAAAATTGGGTCAACTACTCAGTAGAGTTACCCTATGGGTCCAAAAATAAGTCGAAATCGCTCTATCTAGCACTGTTTTCAAGATACAAGCATTTTTGTGTTTTGCATTTTTGAAGAAAATTCAAAATGGCTAGTGTTCGCAAATAATCTCTGGGTCAAAAATTTTGCTGAAATTGCTCTATCTCGCACGGTTTTCGAGATAAAAGCATTTTTGTGTTTTGTGATTTTTGTGACAAATTCGAAAATTCAAAATGGCCGCCAATGGTGGGACAAAAAAAGTTTGAAACGTGAGTTACCTACTCAGCAGATTTACCCCGCAGATCAAAAATTTCGTCGAAATCGCTCTATCTAGAAAATTTTTGAGATACAAACGTTTTTTGTGTTTGGCATTTTTGAAAAAGATTCGAAAATTCAAAATGGCCGCAATTTTTGGCGAGTGAAATATTTGTTGAGACTTGGAAAGGATAGTCTTCACACATACCCTGTAGGTCAAAGATTTTGCTGAAATCCCACTAGTAAATTTTTATTTTATAAAGAAAATGGTTTCAAAAAGTACTAATATATTACTTAGCTCTATATGTGTACCTTATGAGCCTATTTTTCCAATTTCGTGTTTTGCATTTTTTGTCAAAAATTGAATATGACCCCCCATTTTTGGGGAGGAAAAATGTTTTGAAAAAATTGGAGACGGTAGTTTCTTTAAGACACCCTGTGGGTCAAAAATTTCGACGAAATCACTCTATCTCAAATGGTTAAGGAGATACAAGCAGTTTTATGTTTTACTCATTAAGAAAATTCTTAATGTTAATGCTTAATTATTCATCAATAACTCAGTCATTTCTTAACCTATTCCTGCCAAAATTTAATGTTGTCCAGATCTTTATATGAGGAAGGTATTTGCTAAATTTCAGGTGGATAGATAAAATGCTTCATAAGTTATTATCTGGACAAGGGCGCCCTTTTTTGCATTTTCGGTCATGTGACCTCTCTGATTGGTGAAAATGTCATCGCAGCATATTCAGAAAAATTTCCCAGGGCTACTGCATACACCTGCCAAATATGAAAAGAATCTGCCTTATGGCTGTGAAGTTATTGCAAAAAGAAAATCCGGATCCGGTGGATCCGGCGGAGTCGCTTCTCCCACATACAAACAAGCGTCCCTCGTGGGACGCTTAATAAAACTGCCAAGGCAACAGCTGTTCTAAATTTCATTAAAATCTATGGAAATGTTTGGTCTGTACAGTACCAACAAATGTTTCAAGTAAAAAACCACAAAAAACGTTGCCACAGCAACAGATGCCTGATATTTCCCAAAATCTCTTGTTTCCCTTGGGATAAATATACATGTATCCAGAAAGTTTGATGAAAATTCCACATTCTTTATTCCTGCTGCCGACATCACTACTCATAATAGTCAAATGCAGGATTAATTAAAAACATTTTCTGCAATCAACTTGGAGAATAAAATGTCTATCATTTAACACTAGTTTTGATGCATTACATATAGATGATAACCCTGTACATACAACCAATGTACTGTGATATCCAGAGTGATAAATTTCATGCACTGTGAAACATTCCCGACTGCTTATTGCTTATTCTATAACTGGTTTTAATTATTTATTATAAAGAAATACCCAGTGTAATTTCATGCAGTGTAGAAATTGAACACCTCAATATTTTGTTCAGAAAATCACAAATGTGTAAGAAATAATTTCCCCCTCAAGTCATAGAACAGGGGTTCCCCAACTGTTGATTTTCACATTTCTTTCTCTACATCATGCCCCATTCCCACTACAGGCAATAAGCAACCATCATTCTCCATCAATAGCAGTAGGATGATAGTATTACAAATTTTGCTCACCGAGAAGCTGTCGCCGTATTACACCAAAAGACGAGTCAATCACAACCTTATGTACAACCTTGGACCACACCTTTGGTTACCATAGGTCTAAAGAAATTCATATCCGCTTGCGCGAAACCCTCTGCGCATGCTCACGGTACCGAAACCATAGGCGGATATTTTAAACATTTTAAAACTTAAATAGGGCACGCAAGGTAATGGACGGTTCGCCACCGCCTGTAGTGTGAATGTGGGTATTAGTATATATGTCACAACAGTAACTCTAATCTGACCAAATCTAAAATTCAAATTCTTCTTATTCCACTTACTGATATTAAACATTTTAAAAGAATACACTTGGAAAACAAAATATACATTAAAATAAATTCCAGTGACGTCAATCAGATTTTATCTATTTTGACAGAAGCAAAGGGGAAAAGTAGTGTATTCTATATTTTGCATATTTAATAGGGTGTTATGGTTAATTTGCCATCTTTGTTAAATTTATATGTGGGAGAAATGATATCCAAAAAAGTAGAAAATATGTAAGATTACACACCTACTCAAACTATCGCAATATATTCCAGAATAATGTTCACATCTTACAAATATGCATCAAAATCTAATGCAAACTATATAGATCACATTAAATGATTTTATTTATCTTGTTTTTTAAATGACAATTTTGCTTGCAATAAGCTACAGACAGGTTACCTTACAATAATGTTAAACATAAACTGGAAAAAGCTGTATTTTATATTAAAATCAGAAAAAAATATGACTAGCAACTACCTGCAATTTGTGTAGGAAGACATCAATTTGAATGCCATTCAAAATATGACAAAACATACTGTATCACAGCACATAATTTTTTATTAGTCTATATATATTTTGTGATCTCCAAGTAGCCTTGCTTAAAGCTTAATTTTAAAGTAATGTTTGAAAAAGGTTTGGTAAACACTCATACATGTTTGGAAAGGTTAGCCCCCTTTGTTACAAGTAAGCTGATATAAACACTAGTATATATATGTAAGAGCATATTATATACAAACTAAAACTTCTAAACTTTTCAAAACTTCTCTGTATATTGACAGGTGACGCAGGGAAAGCTGGAGTTTCTCAAGTTCACAGACAGAAGTATGTATGCCACCAGTAATTATAGAAATTAAAGCCCAAAGTCAAGGGGTCAAAGGGCATTTATGAACCTTCATTCCTCTGTCAAGTGTGATGCTAAAATAAACAAACTAATGTTGCATGGCAAGTGCATTGTAATGTATACCTATCTCAGATAATTAACAACTGCTGTGTACAGAAGGACTTATGTAGAAATCTGCTGTTGAAAATTTAAATAAAGTTTGTGTACTTTAAAACAGTAAAAAAACTGCATCAAGTAACAAAATTCCTTGAGGACTTATGCCCTTTTAGTCCGGCAGGAAGAGTTTTATCAGTGCTGTCAAAGGTGATATGTTATATCCCAGTAAGCTGTGGTGTTTGTTAATATTTGTTATATAAAGACTTCAAATGTATGATCATTGTAATTTGAGGAGATTTTCGTCCTGGGTCGAAAACTTTCTCCTTTAAACAAAACAACTATAAAGTGAGGCAATACCGTCTGTAGTGTGACTGGGATATCAGAAATTCTAACATGACACGCTTGTGTCCGCGATTCTGATTGGTCAATCGCTGTAGTAAAACCGAGCATAATCTCATGGCTAGTTTTACATAGGTGGGTGATAATCCCACTTCACTTTTTAAAAGTCAAATTACTAAGAATATACACTATAAATCTTCATCAAAACTGAATAAAATATAAAATGTCATGTTAGAATCGGAATAACACACTCCTAGCATGGGGTTATGCGGGGTTATACAACTCATTTCTCATTAGAAACACTCAGGCTTTGCCTTAGTGTTACTAATATCGCTATTCCTTGTAAAACCCTGCATAACCCCACGCTAGTCGTGTGTTATTCCTAAACAAACTTGAGCCCTTTACTAAGGCTCGCCTTTGGTGTGTGTCTGAGAAAAGAAATAACAGGTACAACTGAATTGTGAGCTTACAAGTGCTGCTAAATTCTGTTGACTGGGGGTATTAGAATCTTAAGGCACTGACAACATATTCCCACTGAATTTTTGATCATACACTGAACAAAAAAACTGAGGGACAACAAATGCTTTTTATTATTTTAAAAAAGATTCGCTTACAAAAAAAAATTAACTAAAGTCTGAATCCAGAAACAGATTAGAATGCTATAGGGAAATGTACATCGTAAAATAACACTAAAATAATGAAGACACTGAAAAAAGATAAATCTAGTTGCAGAATAACACATAAAATTTCACGAAGAAAACTTTCCCCATTTTTAAACAGTAGATGATGTGTTAGTAGTAACTCTTTTCTCCATATGATTTGGTTCTTGATATAGTGAGCTTTCCCTTAGCAAAATGTCTTTCCTAAAAGTATTTGTATTAGCTCTGGTTCCACTTAGCCTAACTTTGACTCACACTCCCGTACATAGTACAGAGTTTACTGGTTAACGAAAATAGGTTACATATTAATTATTGACAAGAATTCTGGGTGTCAAAATCAATTTCCCCAAATACAGTACAGTTGTACTTCCCTTCTGTACCCTATAGAGCTTAAAATTCACTTACTGTGTATATGAGCCAAACATAATTTTATATTTCCTTAAAAGTTTTTACGTTTCAGCAGAAATCCAAGATGGCCACAAAAACACGAGGAAAGTCTTTTTCCCCATTGTTAATGTGTGCAATTTTTTGTAGATACGGCTTCAAAATTCATTGAAAATCCCTCTATCCCACTAAGTACAATTTAATATTTTACATAGAAATCCAAGATGGCCACTAAAACCCTATAAAATATGATTTTCTTCCAGCATTTTATTTTTCGCATACACCCAACAGGTTGAAAATTCACTGAAAATCGCCCTATCTCACTCCTTTTATGAGATAAATGCAATTTATTGTGGTTTTTTAATAAAAACTAAGATGACTGCAAAATTTGCAGGTTTAGATGTTGTGGATTGTTTTGAAACACATGATTGTGGGACTGTTTGAGAAATGTTGTTAACACTGATAACTGGAGTGGGATCTCTGTTGAGAGCTGCACTAGGTCCCAAACCAGGGCATCCCCGGCCAGCCTGTGGCTATTAGAATGATGAGGCAATTGCTTTGCCTGAACTTTTGGATCATCCTGGGAAGGAGAGCCGTGGGAGGGTAAGCATAAGCAGTGAGACCCGACCAGTTTATGTTCAGAGCATCTATGTCCCAAGCATGTTGGTATAGGACTGGAGATACATCCAATGGAACTTTGTGGTGTAGACACTTTGTGGTTTAGACGAGGGCACATAGATCTACATGAGGAATGAACCACTTTTGACAGATCTGTTTGAACACCTGCGGAAGCAGTGACCATTCTGTTCATTGGACTTGGTTCAACCGGAACAGTACATAGGCCATCACATTCAGGTACCCTGGAATATGCGTGGCTCTTAAGGTTATCTGGTAATGATGGCACCAGGCCAAGATTTTCCACAGGAAAGCGCACGTCTCCACTGAGTGGGTTCTTGTTTATGTAGGCTACTACTGTTGAGTTGTCTGTAGCAACCGACACTGTTTGATTTTGACACTGGTCCTTGAACCTTTTCAGGACCAGAGATACTCTAGATACCTTTAACTCTAGAACATTCATGTCTAGCCTTTTTTCAGTGTCTGACTACAGACCTTTCGTACAGACTTGCTCTAAGTGAGCACCCAACCTTCGTTTGGTGTCTAAAGATGTGGATACTGTGGTCTCTCGGGTGAAGGTCTGCATCCTTCATCATGTTTACAGTGTTTTGCCACCACTCTAGGTGAGCTGAAATGGTCTCTGACCAAGGAAGGAGGCTGTCCAACGACTGAGGATATCTCCAGTGTTCCTTGAGATGAAACTGAAAGGGCCTCATGTAAAGGCGTCCCTGGGACCATCTACTCCATTAAAGCAAGCAACCCAATTAGAGACATCAAACATCTTGCAGTCAAAACATGTTTTGACTTTAAGTGTGGGATCAAATCCTGAAGTTTGAGCCATCTCTCTTGAGTGGGTTTTACAAGGGCTGAATCTAGGTAGTATTTGTAGCCCACAAATGAAAACACTTGAGTGGGTTTGAGTTCGGACTTCTCTTGATTGATTATCCACCCTAAGGACTGTGTTACGTCTAACACATGTTTTGACTTTAAGCGTGGGATCAAATCCTGAAGTTTGAGCCATCTCTCTTGAGAGGGTTTTACAAGGGCTGAATCTAGGTTGTATTTGTAGCCCACAAATGAAAACACTTGAGTAGGTTTGAGTTCGGACTTCTCTTGATTGATTATCCACCCTAAGGACTGTTAGGTCTACCACGATCTGAGTGTTCGCTTGTGCCTCTTCCTGATAAGCCAGTCATCCAGGTATTGGTGAAGTATGACTCCCCATGTGACGGCCATCAGCTTCACTTCATTTATTGTAAAGACTTGTGGGGCTGTGGCTAGGCCAAAAGGGAGGGAGATGAACTGGAGAACCTGAGAACCACGGAAAAACAGTAGGTACTTCCTTGAGTTTGTGTGAATGGGGATGCGGATTCCCTGGATTCAGAGAGGCCCTGATGGACTCTGGTGTTTCCATTTTGAACCTTTCTACTAGTAGGAAAGTGTTGAGTCTGCTTTGGTGTCTAAAGATGTGGATACTGTGGTCTCTCGGGTGAAGGTCTGCATCCTTCATCATGTTTACAGTGTTTTGCCACCACTCTAGGTGAGCTGAAATGGTCTCTGACCAAGGAAGGAGGCTGTCCAACGACTGAGGATATCTCCAGTGTTCCTTGAGATGAAACTGAAAGGGCCTCATGTAAAGGCGTCCCCGGGACCATCTTCTCCATTAAAGCAAGCAACCCAATTAGAGACATCAAACCTCTGTTTTTTTTACAGAAGAGACTGGATACAAGAGGCCAGAGCTAGATCTTTTGATGGCCCTTGTATCCGAGTGAATCAGGGGTACTCTGGTTAAATTTGGTTTTGTGATAAATGGTAGAACATAACCATTGGTAAGAATGTTTAACATGTTGTTTGAGCATTCTTCTGTTTGCCAGTCTCTTCTGAAAGAACCGAGGCAACCTCCTACTGGTGGATTGAGGGAGGCTTTTAAGGAGACATTGGGAGGAGGGGTTTTCACACCTGCGTCCCCTTGGGTGAGGTCGAAAACAACCTTTGGAGTCTCTGTTACACGATTTCCCCCTGCCTGAGGAAAATGATTGCTTACTGCTTGGAGTGGATTGCCGTCCATAGGGGTATTTTCTGTAGGAGGATCTTTTTTTATTGTGGTGGGGACCATGAAGGGGCTGCTTTTGATAGGGTCCAAAGCTTTGAGTATTTTTAAGGGTGCCTTTTTAAGGAGGAACTCTTCTCCCTCCTGGACCAATTGAGACCAGAACAAAGGAGTGGGACAAAAGGGGGAGCACCTAAGTTCCTGATGTCTGGGATTGGCCAGATGAAGTTGAAGATGGGTCATTTCAGCCTCACATCTAATAAGAACTGAATTTCCCATTGTGTACATCTCCCTCTGGAGAATGTGGGCTAAGGCCTTACTTTGACAGGCTCTCTGTTGAATAAGAATCCTCTTATTCAGGATATCTAGATAGTCACAGGTCTTTTCATAACCATTTCTGGCTGCTTTCTCAGGATTGGCACCCTTTAAAATCTGACATTTGATCCTTTTGACAGTAGCCTTGATACTGTCCTGGCATTTTTCCAAAGTCAGGTTGTATTCCAATGCGACCTTTGTAAATGCAGCCGAAAAATTAAGGGTACAGAGACTTTGCTTGTCCTGATGCTCAAACTCTTTGACTACTGGTAGGGGGACCTTGCCCATAGGAGCCCCAGAGGGTTTAGGGGAGATATAGATTTTTGCAAAGTCTGTGTTCAGTTCCTGCAACTTGTCCTTGTAACAAGGTTGACCAAAATTGTACCATTTGGAAGTGGAGTGAGGGGGTTTTATTAATTTACCCTCATGTAAATTGGCAGCGTGGAAGTCCTGTTCAAATTTTTTTAAAGCTTCTTTAAGCTGAGGATTGACTGGGAGTATAGCTGAAGGGCCCTTTGGTCTGAGCTCATGTTGGCTGGCTATGTCATTTAGACCCCACACTGTGGTAGAGAACATAGGCATATTGCCCCTAGGGTTAGGCAGTTTCAAAATCTGCCTGAATGTTTCTATGTCCTCAGTTTATTGTGAGGGTATGTCGGACATTTTAGTTCCCTGTAAAATACGGGGTCTGGGTCAAGATTTGTTTTAGTTTGTTCAGTAGAATCCCCTTTGGGTTTCAAGGACCTTTTGACTTGCACAAAAACCTCAGATTCATCTGAAGAGGACGAGGAAGTAACATACTTAGCCCGAGACTTATGTTTTCTTTTGTCCCAGTGTTTCTTCGGTTTGGTAGTTTGAACACTTTGAACTGTTCCGGGTTGCCTTCCAAAAGGAATCTTGGATTCAAATCTCTAGACGAACTGGCGAGGTAAGGGATGACCAGCAGACTCGGTCTCCATAGGTTTGTCCGAAGGTCTCAAGCTCGGCTGAATTTGCAAGTCAGATTGTTGGCTCATGCCAGGTTTTGGATCCGAAGTGGAGATCTGATCCACCACTGCTTCAGAAGGGGGTTTTGCTACAGATTTAATCTTGTCTCTCAACTGCTGTTGGTCTGCCAGTTTGTTAAGGGTCTCCACTGAAAAAAAAACCCAGGTGAAGTTCAACGTGAAGTTGGGAGCCCAACGACTTTTCTATTTTCTTTTGAAGGGCAGTACCTGGGGTTGTTGCGATGGTTTTGGGTGTTTTTAGGGACAGAGCTTCCAAACCCAAGTGTTGGGCCCGAGGAGGTGATGAGTACAACTGTTGAGCAGTCTGTTCCAGATATTCACAAGATCCTGAGAAGGCATTTTACCAGTCACACAAGGGTCATCTCCCCTACCTGTCTCTCTACAGGTGGGGCAGTAGTTGTGCAAATCAAATGGGAAACAAAAATGTCTGCATTTCAATGCACAGGGTTTGTTGGTATTTGCTTTGTGAGCTGACATACTGGCTGTCCAAAGAAAGCCCGAGTCAACAAAAATGTATCAAATGGAAATGAGAACTAGACATTGCGTCTTGACGCAGTGTATCCCCGGATGGGACATGGTTGAAGTGTGAATGTGTCTGGCTTGAGCCTTTTTCCTGGAGCACCAGGTCAGGATTCTCCATAGTAGGGCACAAAGAGGGCCCCACTTACTCCCCCCTCCTTAAATAGGCAACCACCATGGTATTGTCTGTAGCTATGGTAGCAATAAGGTTCAAGCAGAGGCCTTGGAACTCATTTAGGGCCAAAAGACCGCCTTGGTTCCAGATACTTTATGTGTAACTTGCTTCTGGAAGGGACCAGGTTCCCCTTGCAGTGTGTTCCCCTAAGTGAGCACTCGACCTTCTTGATGCATCTGTAAGGATATGCAGAGCATATTTAAGTAGGTATAATGGTTGACCTTGAAGCACATTATCATCCTACAACCACCATTTTAGATGGGGTGGAGTGAACTGAGATCACCTTTCCTAGTGAGTCTGGTACCCTTCAGCTGTTCTTCAAGTGCCAAGGTATCAGCCTCATGTGGAGGCGACCTAGGTGGGCTTGCTTCTGTATGGGTGTCAGTAACCCACACAAACCCCCTGTGGAAAACACTAATAGCCATTTATGAGAACTGTGACCCATGGTCTGATTAACAGATAAATTTACCATTGGGTGAGTTGTGAAAACCGACAAATGGGTTATAATCTTGAGGGGAAGGCTGAGTTTGGAAACTCAGGCCCCTGGTGTCAGCTGACACTGCTCACAGGCTGGGTAAAAGGCAAGCTGTGTGGCCGGTCTAGGAGGGTGGATCACTGTATCTCACTGGAACCCGTAAGAAAAACTTGATGAACCTCCATATTAACTGATACAGCAGTCTTCTTGCTGGCAGTAGGCTGACCAGTCTGGTTGAGTTCGGCATCTCACCGGGACCAGTAACTGGCTGGTGTGGGGTCTGATAAGATAAGGCTGACAGGTAGTTTGACAAATCTTGTTGGGAAAGTCTTCTTATCTATAATCACTTTCGACCAGCTAGGAGGTCCTGACAGTAGGCTGGCTGACTGGTCTGGTAGGTTGAGACAGTCATGTCACCGAGACCAATGACTGGTATAAGAATTTCTCTGTAACCAATTTTCCTCGGGCAGTAACTGGTTGGTCTAACACTTTTGACCAGCTAGGAGGTCCTGACTGTAGGCTGGCTGACTGGTGTGGTAGGTTCACACAAGTCATTTCCCCAAGACCAATGACTGGTACAAGAATTTCTCTGTAACCAATTCCTCGGGCAGTAACAGGTTGATCTGAGACGGCCACTTGGACCCTTAAAAGGCTACTGCTGGTCTGTTAGCCAGTCCTGTGGACCTGCCCAGTACCAGGGCCTAACTGGCTATAGGTCAAGCAATGCTCTGTAACCAGTTCCTGTTGGCTCCACAGTTCTGCGAAAACTCATAGGGGCTGGCAGAACTGGGCGAATTAGACTACATCTCAGCAGGGGTAGGCATATATGAAACAACTACCTTCTTCCTGTCCTAATTGTGGAATCATCAGATTTTCTCTGTAACCAACAATCCTCTGTAACCAGTAAGTCTGGATACTGGTACTCCATCATGAACTCAACCTCCAAACCATTTTCAATAGTTTCCATGTAATATAGTCAGCAATAAGTGTGAAAATATCTCCGAAAAGGCCAAAAATAGCCTCGGTCAGGTACTTTCGATGACCTATGGATGACCTTCAATGAAGAGCTCCAAGGTCAAATTTCTGCATGCTTATAGAGGACATATATATGTATTATATGTACCAGCCATAGGATGATCTAACCTTCTGTATATGAGAACTGGGCCAAAATGTGAAAAAATGGCCAAAATCTGACCTTTAAGAGGCCACCAGTGACCTTGAAATTGAAGGTCAAGGTCACAAAACAATATCGTTCGTGGCATTGCCCATATATACCCACATACCAAATCTGAAAGGTCTAACTAAAATATTTTTTAACTTATCACGTCCAAAAGGAAATCTCTGCGGCAGCGTGACCATACTGAATCCTAAGTATCCCCGACTTTTGTCCGGGGATACAAAAATACTTATCCCATCACCAAATAAAGTGTAACAGTATAATCTATCGATATTAATTTAACAAGCAATCAGTGCCCATGAACGGGCTCTGTGTCAGCTGACTGCGTGTTTTCAGTTTTAGATTAGAAGTGAAAGAAGGAAAGGACACAAAAGTTGTGTCCTGCAAATGGTGTTCAGAAGTAAAGTACCAAGTTAACTGTTAAGGTGTAAAAAGTAGGTAGAAAACATATTCAAAACAAAATACTGTAAATGCAATAGTTTTCAAGTTACAACTGACTCAGCAGTGAGGACCTGAAAGTAGCTATTGCTCAGCTATGTAATGACTTACATGTCTGCAATTTTACTATGTTATGGCTAACCCAAAAGGAGATGAATAACATATTTAAACTAGAAATAGGATGCCCTGTTGATAGTAGCTGCGACATATGCATAGAAACAGGATAGCATAGAAGAACACACATCATCATATGTAATGTCCACCCCATGAACCTTTTGCCAAAATTGTACAGTAGTCTTACAAGACCCTGTTTCATTTGTAAAATATATCAATGATGCTTAAATATTTGTTAGTGTACATGTAAATTATTTCATCTTCATGCCTTTTTGCATTGGTTGGGTCGAAAATTTTGACGAAGTCACTCTATCTCGCACGGTTAAGAAGATAGAAGCAAATTTCTGTTTTTCTATTTTGGGCAAAAATTCGAAAAATCAAAATGGCCGCCATATGTGGGAAGAGGAAAATTTTTGAAAATTGCAAAGAGTACCTTGCTCAGATACCCTGTGGGTCGAAAATTTCGACGAAATCGCTCTATCTCGCACGGTTAAGGAGATAGAAGCAAATTTGTGTTTTGCCATTTTTGGCAAAAATTCGAAAATGGCCGCCATTTTTGGGGAGGGGAAAATTTTTTGAAAATTGCTAAGAGTACATTTCTTAGATACCCCGTGGGTCGAAAATTTCGACGAAATCGCTCTATCTCGCATGGTTAAGGAGATAGAAGCAATTATGTGTTTTGCCATTTTTGGGGAAAATTTGAAAATTCAAAATGGCCGCCATTTTTGGGGAGGGGGAAATTTTTTGGAAAATTGCTAAGAGTGCGTTTCTGAGATACCCTGTGGGTCGAAAATTTCGACGAAATCGCTCTATCTCACACGGTTAAGGAGATAGAAGCAATTTTGTGTTTTGAAATTTTTGGCAAAAATACGAAAATTCAAAATGGCCGCCATTTTTGGGGAGGGGAAAATTTTTTGAAAATTGCCAAGAGTACATTGCTCAGATACCCTGTGGGTTGAAAATTTCGACGAAATCGCTCTATCTCACACAGTTAAGGCGATAGAAGCAAATTTGTGTTTTGCCATTTTGGGCAAAAATTTGAAAATTCAAAATGGCTGCCATTTTTGGGGAGGGGAAAATTTTTTGAAAATTGCAAAGAGGACATTCCTTAGATACCCTGCGGGTCGAAATCGCTCTATCTCGCACGGTTAAGGAGATAGAAGAAAATTTGTGTTTTGCCATTTTGGGCAAAAATTTGAAAATTCAAAATGGCTGCCATTTTTGGGGAGGGGAAATTTTTTTGAAAATTGCCAAGAGTATAATGCTCAGATACCCTGTGGGTTGAAAATTTTGACGAAATCGCTCTATCTCACACAGTTAAGGAGATAGAAGCAAATTTGTGTTTTGCCATTTTGGCAAAAATTCGAAAATTCAAAATGGCTGCCATTTTTGGGGAGGGGAAAATTTTTTGAAAATTGCAAAGATTACATTCCTTAGATACCCTGTGGGTCGAAAATTTCGACGAAATCGCTCTATCTCGCACATTTTAGGAGATATGAGCACATTTGCCTTTTTCAGTACTCAAAATAGCCAATTACTCATTTATTTAATTAATTACTCACTGATCTATCACGCAATTTCCCCCAAAAGCAATCCCATACAAGCTATTAACCCAATGAACCTCCATACCAAATTTCAGAAAGATAGGCTTAATAGCATTCCTTAAAATGTCTGGAAACCAAAGAGATACTCAAAAGTAGCAAATTAGCTATTACTCAGTTAGCTATAGAGCTATCATCACCAAAAGCAATCCCATACAAGCGATTAACCCAATAAACCTGCATGCCAAATTTGGTAAAGATAGGATAAGAACTGTTGCCTAAAATGTCTGGAAACCAAGTGTGACGCTGGACGGCGGAAAAAGCAAAAACAATATGTCCACCCCCCAGTGGGGTGGACATAAAAATAGCATCAGAGATGCCCATACCCCACAGCCTGGGGAAATGGTTTTCAACACCATGACATATAGAAGTAGTGAAACAGTACAAAGATCGGGATACTTTCAGAGCAGTGTCAGTTATATAAAGGTCCAAATAGTGTTTAAGTAGAAAAAAATAACATCTAAGAGAAAGAAAATGTATGTAAAGAAAAAGTACTAAAACAAGACAATCCACTAGCAAGATGACAGCATTAATCAGTAAAGTAAAAAATATGAAGCTGTAAAATTTATAAATGGGAGAAAAGCTGTCAGACCATGACGTTGCACACTTACACCTCCTACCCAATGACCCTACCAAGTATCAACTTCCTACACCTTATGGTTTCTGAGATACAGCCCGGACAAACTTTTTCGAGCCGCCTACCCGCCCATCCGGACACTAGTGCTTCCGCGAGCCATCAAAGTAGCGACTCGAGTCAATAACAATATTTTAAAACACCCAAACCTTAAATATATATGCACTAGTATGCTTCCCTTCGTAATAAAAATACATTTTCCAACAAAATTTGTCACATTTTATTTGCAAAATAAGTATCAACATCCCCGCCATATTGATAAATAAAACAGACGTTTTGATTGGTTGTTTTACCAGGTAAGGAGTATGGAGAGAAATCATTGGCTTTGAGTCTTAAAAGGTAAACATGAAGGAAAATATTAAGTAAACAAGTCGAATTGTGCTTTTATTGCATCTTTGTACACTGGCAAGTGTTTTATTTATAAATTTTTGCAGTAATTTAAAGGAACTCGAGTTTGCAATAAGACAAACTCGCGTTCACGAGTTGAACAAAAACGATGTGAAACTCGAGTTGGCGATTTGTCACAAGAGCATTACCGGACACCATGGGTGAAAACAATATCCCGACAGGCCTTAAGAGCTGAGGGGTAACAAAATTCTCTTAAATGCAATAACTTTTAAGGTACAAGCAATTTACTCAACAGTGATAACCTCAAAGTAGCTATTACTCAGCTATGCAATGAGCTACAGGCCTGCAATTTACTATGTTATAGCTGACCCAAAAGTAGCTGAATAACATATTTACACAAAATTCTTTATATGCAACAGCTTTCAATTATGAGTGATTTTACTCATTATGGAAGTTACTGAAAAGTCACAAAGTACCTATCACTCATTTAGCTATGGGGATAGATGCCCAAGTTACTCACAATGTTGTAACTATGGAAAAAGTAACTGAATAACATATTTTAACATAATGCTCTAAATGCCATACTTTTGAAGTTATAAGTGATTTAGTGCATGATTTCATGAATTTGAATTCATTAAAAATTATTTTAAAAATTCATAAAAAATAATTAAGAAAGATCCAGGTTTTATACTCACACAAAGGAATCTACCTTTGACCTAGTACATGTATGCAAGATAAGAGAGAAATAACTTCAATAGTCTATGAAAAAATTGTGATTAAGTGTTGAAATTTTAACACTTGGGGTGGGGGGTGGGGGGTTACCTCGCTTCTAACGGCTCGGGAGAACAGACAGATCTGCATGAATTTTATGATTTATCATCCTCGATAAATAAAGTATCTTTTAAATGTATCAGCATGTCTCTGGGTCTTGTAATTTTGGAGATGTTCATGCAGGCACGGACGCAGACGCCACAGCATGATGCCATAATGTCAGCTGACTGACAAGTCAGCTGACACAAAACACTGGCTAATTGCAAGCATCTAATTGTGATAAAGTGTTGAAATTTTCTCACTTGGGTGGGGGTACCTCGCTTCTAACGGCTTTGAGAAACAGGCAAACACACAGATCTGCATGATTTTTACAATTTATCATCCTCAATAGATAAGGTATCTTTTAAAAGTAACAGCATATGTCTGGGCCTTGTACTTTTGGATGAAAAGATGTTCACAGGGATGCCACAGTGATGCCATAATGTCAGCTGACTGAGAAGTCAGGTGACATAAAAATTAATAGCATTTATTTTTCACATATCAAGCTCACAGATTGTGACAAAACTGGTTCATTAACACATGGAAAACAAAGATTAGACTGGTGTACGATAATAGGAAGCATACCATAAAAGTGTGACAATAATATTGTCATAATACTGTACTGCTCAGCCAGTGAATTTCGTCACCCCAGTGAAGTTCGTCACTCGTATTTTATGACAGTATTAAAACTTCTTTACCATGATCTTCCTGCAAACAATTATACCTTGCTCTCCAAGGCAAGTATTCCACTTTTTAAAATGTGGATGTTGCTAGTGATATTGAGGTGACAAAATTCACTGGCTGAGCAGTAGTGGGAACATGTTTGGCTTTGCACATCGAGTGTGTCAGTGCAGGCAGAAGAAAGGCCAAATGACTCCAAATTCTTCTACGGAACACAACATTTACCTGTGCAGAGTAATCTCCACTACTGGTGAGTGCTTTCGGAATTTTAAGATGGAGGTGTAAACAAAGTGGGCTCCAGCACCAGTAAATATCTGGTTATATAGTCACGTTTTGCACTTTTGTATCACCAAAAAGGAAAGAACAACAATAATTATTTTATTACTGTGTATTAATTACTGCATAAACTGAAACTGCATGAGGATTTGCTCGTATTGATGCTTGTTTACTCCAATCCGAGAAGATATTCGAACCTGTTTGTCTTCTCATCTCTGAATATGCGATCTGCGTATACGCTAGAATTATCCTCGTCGCACTCGACATATCAGGCCAAACTCCCTCTGCTAGTAGGTTTCACTCGACCATGCAATCCATCGAAGGGCATTTTATACAAGGAAAGAAGTCGGTTTTGCAACAATTTAAAACATTAAACGTCGAACATTAAAAGGTATAGTAGTGGTGGACCAATTCAGGCCCGGGTACCAATTCATGCCCACCCCTAAATTTATCCAAAACAATCACAGTTAAACAATAAATTACAAATGTAAATGATCCATTAGATGATTACTGCTTCCCTGCATAAGTTGGCTGCAGTCATAAGTTGGCCGCCCTCACCACAACTTCACAGGGCTTTAACATGAGTGGCCTAGACTACACTCTGAAACCATGTATTATTGTTAAACTTAAAATATGCAACAGTTTTCATTGGTGTACAATGACCTATTTGTCTTTCTGGAGCCTGTAGATGAGCCGCGGCCAACTTATGCAGGGTACTGTAGCAGTATCTACTGTATGATGTGGTAAACATCTTTTAATTGAAAAATAATAAATCTTCAAGAAAAGTGAGGGTGGGCGTGAATTGGTACCCGGGCGTGAATTGGTCCACCACCACTATACTTTCACTAAAATGGTCTTTATTTTTTAATACAAAATTGTAAATATTAACCTGAATTTAACGAAAAAATATTTGATGTGATCTTCTCTTCACCAAATAAACACAAAAGTGGTCATAATAACGTTTACTTAGGTCTACGGTTTAGACATCTATCAAAATTTCTTTAACCCGCAAATATTTACGGAATTGTTTTTTTATGGAATAGAATAGAACAGAATAGAATAGAATAGAATCATTTATACAGCGCAAAATTGATGCAACATTCTCTAATGCGCTTAAGGCAAAAAGGGAAATTCGAGTTACATGCCAGGTCAAAATCCTGATTTAGTGCCGCAAGGGGAGAAATACTATGGTGGGGGATATGCAAGTCTAAACAAGTAGGTCTTTAGCTGGCTTCAAAACCCTATAATTGTATTCTGAGATCAGACTGATTGTGGAAGTCTGTTTCATTTAGTGGGAGAAGCCATTGCAAAACCTCGCCTACCAATGGCCTTCTTGGGAGGAACTGAAGAAAGAGAAAGCCGATTTCCACGAGTAAGGCTAGTGGGTTTAATTAAGGATGATAAATATGAGGGTTGGGAGAATTTGATAGCCTTGAATGTAATAAGATTATATTTGAACAGGATACAGTATGAAATGGGGAGCCAGTGTAGTTTTTGCAAATAGGGAGTAACATGGCTTGTTTTATCAAGTCTGAAAACAATTCTGCAGAGGGCATTTTTAATCTTTTAGAGTTTAGCCACATTGTATTTATTCACACCATAAAGCAGGGAATTGTAGTAGTCAATTTGACTACTGATCATTGAGTTGGCCAGCAGGGCTGCAGTCTCCACACTGAGGAATTTACAACTGAGTCTGAGATCTTTGAGATGGTAGTAGCAGGCACGACAAACTTTGGTTATATTTATTTATTTGGGGTTTTACGTCGCTTTCAACACTGTACAGTCATATCATGACGGGTAGTTGGAAGGGCAGAGGAAACCAGTACATAGAGTTCGTCAGGGATCTGTACTGTAAACTGCCGACCAACGGCAAGCAACTACCAGCTTTCCCACTTGAGGCCGTGCCAGGAACCGAACCCCGGCCTCAAAGGTGGGAGGCAAGAGTGTTACCACTCTGCCACCGTGGCCCCAACTTTGGTTATATGGCTGGCAAAGGTGTTCCCAGAATCAAAAGTAACACCTAAATTCTTAACTTCATTAGTGGGGGGAGATTGAGTTTCCAAGAAACTGGGTGGGAAATTTTTGCATGATGGACTCCCTGGCCTGTCTGTCTCCAATGATGGTAAATTCTGTCTTTTCTGGATTAAGTTTCAATCTGACACTATCCATCCATTTTTGAACACAAGCAAGACACTCAGTGAGCTCTGCAATACTGGAATCAAAGTTCCTGGAATCAAGTGCAAAGTATATTTGGGTGTCATCGGCATAAAGATAATGGGTAACATTGAAACTGGAAATTATATGGCTGAGGGGGGTAGTGTAAAGAGTGAAAAGCAGTGGACCCAGGACAGAGCCTTGAGGGACCCCATAAGGGAGTGAGAAGGCATCCGAGAAGCTATTACCCAATTTAACCTTCTGTCTACGATTTGTGAGGTGTGATTTGATCCACATCAGCACAGTGCCATCCATGCTGAACCAATCCCTGAGGCAGTTAAAAAGAATGGTGCGGTCAATGGTATCAAATGCTGCTGAGAGGTCCAATAATATGAGACAAACAGCCTTACCCAAGTCCATCGAAGCAGCAATGTCATTTTGAATTTTTAGGAGTGCTGTTTCTGTGGAATGCAATCTCCTGTAGGCTGATTGGTTGAGATTGGAGAGTCCCTCTTTATTGATGTAACTATTTAACTGACTCGCTACAGCTTTTTCAATCAATTTTGATATGAAACTAAGGTTTGACACTGGTCTATAGGTTTTCAGGAGATTTCTATCTAGACTAGGCTTCTTGAGAAGGGGAGTAACATATGCGATTTTGAAACAGTTTGGGAAACTGCCTTCTTTGAGCGAATAATTTATGATATTGGTAATTGGGGTGATTAGGATGTCTGAGCAATCTTTGACCAGTGAGGTTGGTATTGGGTCTAGATCACATGATTTGGTAGGAGATGATTTTAGAATTTTGAGAATGTCTTCCTCAGATACAGGCTCAAAAGAAGATAGGGCACCGTTGTTCATGCTTGGTCTGGTGATCGAAACTGGAGATGATGACTGTAGTGCAGTTCTGATTTTCATGAATTTGTGACAGAAAAAATGCCCAAAGGAATTGGCTAGATCTTTCAGACTGACATGATTGGGTAAAATAATGGTTGAAGATTTATGTAGGATTTTTTTGAAAGTGTTCCACAGAGCCTTGGGATTACCATTGTTTTCAGCAATAACTGCGGAATAGTGTCTTCGTCTAGACACTTCAAGTAGAAAATTGTAGCGGTTAACAGCCGCACGATATCTACTTCGGTTAATTGCGGAATTGTACCTGCGCCACATACGCTCGTACTTCCATTTCAGACGCTTTGCTGACAGGATGTCTGAATTCATGAAGCCTTTGTCAGGGTGCAATGGTACTTTTTTCCTATTAACTGGGGCGTGCCTGTCAAGAATGTTGCGCAAGGTATTAAAGTACTGGTGACTGAGTAAACTTGTCCGATGTCCTCTCTGAAATCATTAATATTTATCCTGTGGATTTTCCGTGTGTTAACCTGCCTAAAGTTGCACGGTGCCTTGATGGGTATATCAACAGAGAAAGTGATGGCAAGATGGTCGGAGATCTCCCCTATGACTTTCGGGCGAACTGCCTCTGAAAAGGTATCCCTGACACATAAAATGTCTAAGATATAGTACTGCAACGATAGTTCGGTGGTTCGGTATATTCGGTCATTTTCGGTGAAACAGAGATCCGCGAACCACTTGGTGGCAAATGAAGGTTCGCGAATCTCATCCCGAGTCGCGGTAACGCATATATATTTCATTATCGCCTGCGTTTTCGCTGTAAATATTGGGAAAATTAGACGAATTTTGTTTAAAAATCAAATAAAAGGACACATATATTGTCTTTTTAACCCAATTCCTCCATGTTTCCTTGCTTCTAAATGCCTTAATTTGATTGGTCGAGCAGAAACGGCACTGTCCAATCATACTTCGTTTAACAAAAATTCAGTATTTATCAATAGAAAACACGTTTATAGTAAGTGATGTAAACTCACCAGTGGATGTTAACTTGCCACTTTTTTCATAGTTTTGTTAAATATATATAGAAATAAATATCTATTGCACAACACGATTTAATTATCCAGTTTTTAATATTTTCACTTTTTAAGGTATATTTTTGCATAATGCACTCTTACAAGTGACTTCAAAGACAATTGTTAACAAGTAATAGCAAACATGAACACTGCTCATTTGCGCTTATGTTTGCAAATGACCACTGCACAGGCAAGTTAAATTATGTCAAATTGATTCGTGAATCGATTTGGTTTGCAATGATTGATTCGCGGATCGATTCGGTTCGTAATATTTTGATTCGTTGCACCCCTACTAAGATATGGCCATGAATGTGGGTTGGAGAGTCAACAATCTGGGTAAAATTGCATTGACAGAGGGAGTCACTGAATTTCTGCAACCAAACATCCTGTTTGTCCAGGTGCAGATTTAAGTCCCCCAGGATAATATTTTCACAACATGTTAAAGCAGCACACTCAACAAAAGTGGTGAATTCCCCAATAAACTTGGCTTTGGAGACATTGGGAGGCCTGTACAAGGTGTGAAAAATAATGTCCTGGGTGTTGCCCATTGACAGTTGAACGGAAATACTCAAAGGTATTGACGCATGGTTGGGGTAAGACCTTGAAATCGATGTCATCACGAATGAAGAACCCCACACCACCGCCTCTGGAACATGGGTATATTTGTAACCCGGCAGTGTGACATCTGCAATGAAGCTGTCGGTATCATCTGGTCGAAGGCAGGTCTCAGTAACCGCAATGACATCTGACTTGTTGCTATTTATGAAGTCCTCAAAAGCAGCGGACTTATTCCTGATTGATCTGATATTTATCAGACTTCCAGTTAAAACGCTAGTGCCGGGACTTGGATTAATACTGACATCCCCTGAGAGGATCAACAGCAGTGACACCCATGGGCTGACATGTTTGAAGGAGTGCGTTACTCTACGAATATGTCCCTGTAATGCTAAAAAGGCATGGTTAGCACTGTTGAGACACGGGTGAATGCCAGGCTTGAATTGTGTAGTGGAAGGTGAACGGAAAGTGGGATAGAAATTTGACACAGAAGTAAATGGTAGTGTGGAAGGGCTATCAGTGGTGGTACACCAGAAAGTAAAGACAGAACCAGAAAGTGCAATGCATGACCAAAAGAAGACCATAAAAAAGAAGAAGAAAACTAGAAAAAAGGTGAACCTACCTTTCCTATGTACAAACCTGTCTAAACGGCAAACCAAAAGTGAGTAGATTAAGAACAAAGAAAGTTTGGTGCAAAATTTGTATAAATTAGTATTTCAGGAATTAATGTGTGATAAATTTGATTTGAAATGACGGAAGTATTATTTGGTGTGCTTACAGTAATATGGGAAAGTCCGCTGAGTGATAATGCCCGTAGGAACCTATTGTAACAATGCAAGCTACTTTACAGAAATTGATGAATGATCGGCGGGAAATGTCCATTGAGCGATAATACCTGCATGAAACTGTTTTGACAATACAACTAAATTTAAAAGGGACAGTAATCAGGTATTGTAGTATTTTTAGAAGAGTGTATGATAGGTGACAATAAAAACAGATACAGACCAGTGTAGAGTGCAAAAAATTTAAATTTGACATTAAAATAAGAAAACACATCCTCCCTGGTGAACGCTAACCATTTGATTTTTATATAAAAGTATTCTGAAATATTAACAGAAAGATGCTTAATATGTCTGCTCTTTAATATTTGTTAGCTTAATTTTGATATTTAAAATGAATTTGATATTTTAAATTAAGCTTATTTATTTTAGATTAAGTTAATTAGGTGTGGAAATGGCTGTTTCAACACCCAGTTATATATATTTTTTTTTTGGGGGGGGGGCGTTGAAATGTCTCAGGGTGCCGGTTCAACCTGGTGCCAGTGCTTAAATGGTCCAGAATAGTTGACACAAAAATCCAACATTCTCTCATGAAGCTAAATCCCTTTTAATGAATTTTCAGAACAAAAATACATCAACAATATTTTACTTGGTGGTAGAGAACCTGTGCAAAGGGATTACCTATTCTATCAATTCAATCTTGGATATGGTACAATTAGACAGGAACCAGCCACCTTTAACAATAAAGGGACTGGTATCGGCCACGATGGCCTTGATTTACATCATTGCTATCGCGAAATCTCGATCATTAATTTAATTACTTACAAGCTTTTTGTATGTATTTAAAACATTTTAAACATTTATTATTGAAATTATAACATCAAATATTGTGAATTAAACTTAAAAATATTTTGAAATGACAATAATGTTTAGAAGCAAATACATGTTTGGGTGATAATAGAAGATCGACAGCACTTAAACTGGTGCACGTTTTTAGTTAGGTAACTACGGAAGCGTAGTACCCAAGATGGTGGGCGATACCCGACCCTATATTGCAGAGTAGGGTCTGCGGAAACCAGACTAATGGTACAATATGAAAGTTTGAGTTGCTGTGACCAAAAAGGCTGCAAAAATTTGAATGACATCATTTTAGACCTGTGGATAATTTTGGAGATTTAGAAGTCTAGAAACTGCTACTGTATGCAATGGGATATTGTTTAATTTACAGATCAATGAAATGTAAATAAATTTGTGTTTCTTTTCTTAAAGCTTGTGATAACAATTATTTTGTTGAACATTGTTCTATTTTGTTTGCCAGTAAGGTTATGGAACAACCCAACTCGCAACAAATGCTTGAGATTTGTGATTTAATATAAATACAAAAATAAAGAAGAGACAAGGTAACCACATCTACTTTTTTATTGTACAAGTTGTTCCAAATTGACTCAGGGAATTTTATTGTGGTACAAGTTGAGGAATTTTTGGTACTTGGAAATTTTGCTATTTGGAAGTTTTGCTTAAATTTTGGAATTTTTGCTAGTTGTGTTGGAATTTTTACTATTTGTCTTGGAATATTTGCTATTTGTCTTTCGCTACATGGGGTGGAATGTGGCTACGAATTTGATAAGTTACCTAGAATGGAATGTAATATTTCACAAATATAAGTTAATTAAAATTAAAATTTGGGAAATCTAGGTATAAAAAAATCTTAAAACCAAGCTCAAATAAGAACACTTTATGACATATTATGAATATCCCTAAAATAAATATGATTGGTGAAAGACTAAAAAAGATCAAAGATGAGTGTCCACAGTGCATGAAAAAAAATTCACAGCTTTTCACAGATTTTGTTATAATTGTATTGGGAAGGATTGGATGTAATTGAATATGTAAATGATTTAATTGTGTTTTGAAGGTTTTTTTTAAGCTTAACTGAATAAGGATCATTTTCTTTGAAAAAATTCTATAATTTAATATGATAAGTAGCATTTATTCTTAAATATGAAATCTCTCAATCACACTCCATCTAAAACTGTCAATGTTAGAGAGTGTCAGAGTGAGGATTTTGTTAAATAGTGCGAGTCTAAGAGCTGGTTGGATTACAGTCATACATTTATAAATGTGTATCAATCATTGTTAGTAAATTGTCAGTATTTCTTTCTTTTGGCTTGGGTTGCAAAACTTTCAATGAAGTCTTCAAGTATAGTCTTTAACTTGGTTATTTCTTGCATACAAGTCCACCAAAGTACATTAAAATGTTTTATAATCAATAAAGTACACTACTCTTCTCTATGACTAAAAAACTTCATGCATAAAAAAATATAAAATTTCAGGTGAATAGCATGAACACTGCGGTTTTATGCCTACAGTTATTAAAAGTAGATGTCATGAAAGACAAACTGTTGTCAATAAAATGTCATGACTGTGGTTCAGACCTCCAGTGTATAAACTCTACATTCTGGTACTGAACCAGCGTGCTTCTAAACATTTGGTCCTTTCAGACTGCTTACATTCAATACTAGCAGCAGTGTAGCTCAATAAACATGAGAGGCAAAAAAAATTATTTATTTGGGTTTTAATGTCGCTTTCAACACTGTATAGGTTATATCATGACAGGTAGTTTTGCGGGCAGAGAAAACCAGTACATACAGTTGATCAAAGTTCTGTACTCTAAACTGCCGACAATCGGTTAGAGGCTAAAGCACAGAGTTTTTTTTACAGTGTTTTGACCAGCTGGTTTTATAAACTGACACTGTCAGTTCTCCATGGTCAACTAGAGCTAGTAATGAATATTAATCAGTTCATTAAAAAAACTAATACAATGTAGCATTGACTGTTGAACTTTGGGCTAACTTTTTCTGTTCTGATAATAAGACGTTTGGATAATCAAGAGTGCCATAAAATTTTACAGCAATTTGAGAAAATGTGCACAAAAACTGGATGAAGAACTTGCTTATCAGTACATTTAAAAACTAACACTTTATCAAAAGCTGCATTGTTACACCAAAAACTACACACTTATTCACAACTTTGAAAACAACTTACAGTCAGGTTGTAGTTGTTAATTATTATAAGGCCATTATTTGTGTGTGACCACAACATATTTTTAGTTCATTTGATGGAAGAATATTTGCACTAAGTGTAGGAAAAAACAATTTTTACTCTAGCTGACCCTTTCCAAATTAAGATAGTTTATAAAACAGTAAGTTCACTTCATTTTACACTATTTTGTATTGTATACACACAGGGCTGAGGACAAATGTTTTTTTTTGTGACATAGCACAGTTTTAGGGAGAGGTCTGTTTGTTTTCCCAAGTGTCAGATTTAATTGTTTTTTCTAGTGGGAGTTTGAAGATGGTACTTGGCAGGCAAGTTGTAGAACGTATAATCTGTACAGGGATACCAAAAAAATTCATGCACTGTGTAACTGATGCTTCACTTCAAAAGATGCAATTGACTTGTGTGGTAGCTAGTTGAAAGGCTTACTGGATAAATGAACTAATTCTTAATTTTAATCAATTAAAGTATCATTCAGTCATTGTTAATTAACTGAATAATGATGGGGGAGAAATTCAATTACTGTTTACCCATTTTTGAATTTGAGTATAGCTGTGTCAAATTTTATTTCAGTCCACCCAGAACTAGGAAGAAGACTTCATATTGGAATGAGTAAGTTAACTATAGATAGATGATTTTTTAAATTGGATTTTGGTGTTGCGGCTTAGAGTCTGCCTAGGGCCGGATTCACGAACAATACTTAGACCATTCCTAACTTAGATTTTAAGTATTACTTAGATTTCAAGTAAGAAATTATGAAACCTTATTCACGAACGTTCCTAACTCTAAGGTGACCTTAAAACCCATACTTAGATTTTAAGTTAAGTTGAAAGCTACCTTGAGAGGACAGGATGTTAATATTACATGATTTAGTTTGTAAACATTGGGCAATAATAGTGTTGTATTTGGATGGGGAGGTTTATTTATCCATGTGGTTAGTGTATAAGTCAAATTTTAGTAAGATGAAGTTTTAACTAATTCTTCAGAAATAATTTCCACTAATGGCTAGATTCTACTTGAAAGGAACAGATTAAAATTTTCACTAGGAATTAATTTTACTCTCCAAGCTCATCAGCTAAAATAATTAAAAATCTCACTTTAATAAGCTGTGACTAAAATTTTTTGTAGAGGATCATTATCATAAACAATCCAATGTATAGACCAAAATTTTCCATACCACTTGGCCAATCAGATTCACTGACACAACCGTAACTAAAGAGTTAGGAGAGGTTTTTTCCTTACTTAAAATCTAAGGTAACCTTATCTAAGTATTGTTTCGTGAATACCAATTCTAAGAAAAACTTAGTCAAGTGAAAAACCTTCCCTTACTTAGATCTAAGGTCACCTTATCTAAGTATTGTTCGTGAATCCGGGCCCTGAATAGAATAGAATAGAATAGAGTAGAGTAGAATATAATAGAACTGATTGCCACCCATTTTGTGTTATGTAAAGATTTTTTTCTATCTACAAATAAAAAATCTTTTAGTGACGTGTATCCATAACAGTAACCTGAGATCAATAAAATATGTACTTGCTGCATCTAGTGAATATTCAATGGCTCTTTAGCAAAAATTCCTAGACAAATAGCGAAAATTCCAACACTGTAGCAAAAATTCCATACAGTGAAAATTCCGGCCGGTCACAGTAATCATTTGTAAATGAACGGTGACATAGTCAGCTAGTAAAACCCTGAAATATAAACTATCATTTAAATAAAGAAAGTCTTCAAAATTAGGCAAAATGCAAAATTTAAATATTACTCACTGTATGTTGAAAAGGCAAGTTAGATATCTTAGTACTTTTCTCACGGCGATCATGACTTTACCAAGTGTGCTTTTAATATCGCCCACCTTATCCTAGTGATTTTCAGGCAAAATCTGTTGTGGCATTCCACAAGTAAACGCCCGGTATCGAGACAATTCGCCCCAATGTCCAACTCGCCCCATTTAAGAAAAAGACAACTCGCCCCATATCAAGCTTTAGTACCAAAATCTAAAGCTCAGTGGTGTTACAATTACTCAATTAGGAAATCAAAAGGGAGGCTAGGTTTGGTCTAGACCGAGTTTTCTGTCCCAAAATATGCCTTTTTAAAACTGATGGATGGCATTTTGGGACAGAGTTCCTTGCTACACAAAAAACTTCAATATCTAAAAATTACTGTCCCTTTAAACTTTAAAATATGCACTTATATGTATTAACAGTATAAAGCATTTAGATGCAGGAACACAATTTTCTGTGTTTGCAGTAATATAGATACTTTTTCTGCACTTCCTGTTTGTATAAACAATGATAAAATTTGGCAAGTGAAATAAATTTTGGTAAATATATCCATTAACTATGCAAAAAGTTTATTTCTTTTAATGCGGGGCACATCCTTGACACTCAAGGTGGTAGCCTAGTACAGGTTTAATGTCAGAATGTGTGCCACTTGTTGCCCTTCAGGACGTTTATGTTTTTTGCATACTAATGCCATCTGTCTCTCGCCAATACATCCATCTTTTAAAAATTGGCTGAGAGACAGATTAATCGGTCTAGGTTTGGTCATTAGTTATGAATTGGCAATATATTATGAGCAGTGGTGGCATTCTTATATGTTTTTGCATTTCAATGCATTTCAATCATTTATAAGTGAACTTAATTTCAGAATTTTTATTTGAAATTTAAATGTATTTAAAAAACACACTTAAGAATTTTCCTCAAAATGTGGCAAACTATAGAGACCAATTTTCAAAAAGAAAGACCAGGATGAACTTAAACTAGAGATAGAATCAGTGGAATGAAGCATTTAATTAACTGACATGCTACTTCATCATATTTAACTATAATAATGAATTTATATAATATACTTTTTTATATTATAAGATTTACAAATAATGTAATGAACTTCTTTTTATGTCATTTACTTAATTAGTGTTTGATACAAGTGTAAGTTGTTTTCTGGGACCAATAATAATATGGGGCGAGTTGTCCCGAATTTTCTGGGGCGAGTTGGTAGTTGGGGCGAGATGTCCTGTAAGCAAACGCCCATGCTGAAGTTAATATATTGAATTTACAGAGGGACAGAGTTCACATGCACCTGTTTTCTGTGTAAACCTTGAACTGTGGGGAATTATTGCATTCACTTTAAAAAGTTATTGTAATGTCTATTATAGCTGTATCCAGTTTCCAATACATATGTTGTTAAATTAAACTATTTTTAGAAGCCAGGAATTTCTTTTGTAGAGAACAATGTAATGTTGAAGGTTTGTTTACATTTTGAAAATAGGTTGAAATATATCCATGCAAGTTTGATTGGCATTAAATATAAGTGAACAGCACATGTACATACCTTAAAGACACCAAATAACACTTTAAATTATACTTGTGGTAATATATGTAGAAATATGCCGTTCAAAATTTACACAGAAAACAGGTACATGTGAACTCTGTCCCTTGCCATTGCGTCCATCAGTATATCAATAACAACTGGCGACGGGACAGAAACTCGGTCTAGTTGTTACAATAAGCCTTGTCGTAGTTCCAGAAACCGCGATGCATTGTGGGATTGAGGTGGATAAACAAAACTCTTGGCGTGAACCAGGAAGTGTTTTTGCTATAAATAAATTGCATAACTGTCACATATTTTGTAAGTTAATGTAGGTTTTAAGCATTCCTCTTATTGAAATAGTCATTTAATATTATATCTAATTGATATTTTTATAATATTTTTGTATCTTACTTGTGTTTTAAAAGACATATGCTATTATCACCCACTCTCAGTTGTTATTGTAGTACATACACTGTGAGATCCTAAAAATATTGTTACCAAAATTTTTTGAACACTTGCACAATGCAATATCTTTGGACATAAAAATCGTGCGTTTTAGGCATCAAATATGCCAGAAATTTGACTTAAAATATATGTAATAGTGGGGTTTATGTCTCATTTTATTAATATATAAAATTTAAAATATCATATTTATAATGGAGTTATCACTACAGCCATGTATATACACAGAATTTTGTCATAGTTCTTGGCTAAGCAAATTGACTTATTGTTATTATATTTTTTAGAATAATTTTAAAAATAATGTAAAAAAAATTAAATAATTTTAAAATTATCTTTATATTAATTAAAAAAAAAAAGTTTAACATAATTGTATCCACCGGATGCATCCGGTGGATACCATGGTTTTTGCGAGGGTACGCCGCCGCCGCAGTGTGTAGATGATATCTCGTTACCCCTCTGCAGCCAAAAGTATTAGCAGTAGAGGCCTCAAATTTGCAGGATAGGTTTAATGGTACAAAAGCTTGCCTCCGAATTTTTTTGACCTCGTTTCCAAAAACAAGATGGCTGCCACGGCCGTTTCATTCAAATTTTTAGGGACTTTTGCTGCCCCAGTATATCAAAGGGCATGCAATGTACACTTTCCAAATTTGCAGGATATGTTCATCATGGTCAAAGCTTCCTTGGGAATTATTCTGGATATCTGGACAAAAACAAGATGGCCGCCGTGGGTGTTTGTTTGACCGTTTTTTTACAAAGTAAAAAAAGTGCAAATGTCTCGAAAACCGTAAGAGATAGAGCGATTTCGAGTGAATTTTTGACCCACAGGGTAGTACAGGAGTATTCGGTTACAATATGAAAAATTTCAACTTTTACAACTTGTCATAGGTAATTACTCACCTACTCAAAATGAGTAAATGCGAATTATCTCTAAAAGTATTGCAGATAGCCAATTTTTCTCAAATAACTCATTCACCTACTTTTGGGAGAGCTTTCACTTGGTGAAGTTTCAGACCCGTAGCTAATTACTCACCTACTCAAAATGAGTAAATGCTAATTATCTGTAAAAGTATTGCGCATATTCAATTTTTATCAAATAAATCATTCATCTACTTTTGGGAGAGCTTTCACATGGTGAAGTTCCAGACCCGTAGGTAATTACTCACCTACTCAAAATGAGTAAATGCTAATTATCTGTAAAAGTATTGCAGATAGCCAATTTTTCTCAAATAACTCATTCACCTACTTTTGGGAGAGCTTTCCCATGGTGAAGTTTCAGACCCGTAGGTAATTACTCACCTACTCAAAATGAGTAAATACGAATTATCTCTAAAAGTATTGCAGATAGCCAATTTTTCTCAAATAACTCATTCACCTACTTTTGGGAGAGCTTTCACTTGGTGAAGTTTCAGACCCGTACCTAATTACTCGCCTACTCAGAATGAGTAAATGCTATTTATCTCTAAAAGTATTGCAGATACCCAATTTTTCTCAAATAACTCATTCATCTACTTTTGGAAGAGCTTTCACATGGTGAAGTTTCAGACCCATAGCTAATTACTCACCTACTCAAAATGAGTAAATGCAAAATTATCTCAAAAAGTATTGCGGATACCCAATTTTTATCAAATAACTCATTCATCTACTTTTGGGATAGCTTTCACTTGGTGAAGTTTCAGACCCATAGCTAATTATTCACCTACTCAAAATGAGTAAATGCGAATTATCTCTAAAAGTATTGCACATAGCCAGTATTTCTCAAATAACTCATTCACCTACATTTTGGAGAGCTTTCAATTAGTGAATTTTCAGATCCGTAGCTAATTACTCACCTACTCAAAATGAGTAAATGCCTATTATCACTGAAAGTATTGCAGATAGCCAGTATTTCTCAAATAACTCATTCACCTACATTTTGGAGAGCTTTCACATGCTAAAAATTTTTTTATGAATTTTTAAAAGAATTTTTAATGCATTAAAATTAATGAAATCATGCACTAAATCAATTATAACTTGAAAAGTATTGCATTTAGAGCACTTTGTTAAAATATGTTATTCAGCTACTTTTTCCATAGCTACAACATGGTGAGTAACTTGGGTGTCTATCTCAATAGCTAAGTGAGTAATAGCTACTTTTGGATTTTTCACTTACTTCCAGCATGAGTAAAATCACTTGTAACTTGAAAACTATTGCATTTAGAGAATTTCATCTACTTTTGGGTCAGCTATTACATAATAAAATTTCAGACCTGTAGCTCATGGCATAGCTGAGTAATAGCTACTTTTAGGTTATCACTGTTGAGTAAATCACTTATAACTTGAAAACTGTTACATTTAGATCATTTAGCTTCAAAATGTTATTCACCTATTTTGAGGCAGCTATAACATAGTAAAATTCCAGACCTGTGGCTCATTCCAAAGCTGAGTAATAGCTACTTCAAGGTTCTTACTCAACACTAAATCATTTATAACTTGAAAAGTATTGCATTTAGAGTATTTTGTTAAAATATGTTATTCAGCTACTTTTTTCCATGGCTACAACATGGTGAGTAACTTGAGTGTCCATCTCAATAGCTAAGTGAGTAATAGCTATTTTTGGACTTTTCACTAACTTCCATCATGAGTAAAATCACTTGTAACTTGAAAACTATTGCATTTAGAGAATTTTGTGCAAATTTGTTATTCACCTACTTTTGGGTCAGCTATAACATAGTAAAATTTCAGACCTCTAGCTCGTGGCATAGCTGAGTAATAGCTACTTTTACCTTTGCCGGTGGATACATCTTGCATCTGGCCACAGATGCGTCCTTGGTCTAGTTTTTAAAATTATATCTTGAGGGAATTTTAGTTATAGTGATATCTGATAGTAACCTTTATTTTCTTTTGGGTCAGGACTTTCATATGTCCTTTTATCTTTTGTTGTTGTTGGTTCTCTAGATAGAAAATAAAAAAAAGATAATTAAACTTTTCAAGATTCTTTATTAAAATATTTCTGAAATTTGAAAATAAGAGTGTTTCTTTTTTTTTATGAATTTTTGTGTGGGTTGCTAAATAATTATATTTTGTTGTTGAAAAAAAAATTTTTTTTTTCATAAAAATATTTTTCAAAAAAAAATTTTTTTTATTCCCCCCAGCCACAGCCCAGGAGGAGGAACTGGGTCAATACATTATAAAGCACCTGTGCCTGTGTATATGGGTAAAAGGTCACAAGCCAAAAGATTGGTAAACTGGGCCTTCGGATGGGATATTTTATATTTGGTGGGCATTACACTGAGGTAAGCCCATAGCATTGCACACCCAAATTAATAAAGCTAGAAAATATCAGCTTTCTAAACATTACAGTTTCCAAGATATAACCCAGACATGTTTTTAAGGGTCAAGGACACACTGTTAAGGTCAAAGGTCAAATGATGGTCAGATCACAAAGTTGCACACCTACACCCCCTCCAATCAATGTCGCTACCAAGTATCAACTTCTGACACCTTTCAGTTTTGAGATACAGCCTGGAGGTTATTTTTCCACTACCCGACTGCCCTCCCACCTGTCAAGCCGGATGCCATGGGTGAAAACAATTCCCACACATCCTTTAAAGGGTGTGGGGGCAAACAGGGCTGGAAAAAATTTAAAAATAAAGAAACATGACTTTAATTCAATTTTTCCATGTGCGAAGGTTGGTCCTAGGACCAATAAGAAAATACTTACAACTTGCACTGACAGTGGGATACAAACATGGGTATAAGAACATTGAGTGTGCATACATTCACCAAGATCAAGTGATATAATAAAAAAATATTTTTTAGAAATTTATTATCACCCTTTATATTAATGAATGTGCACAGTTAAAACATTGAGCAAAGTTTCAAGAAAGTAGAGATTAAGTGTTTATTTATTTGGGGTTTTACTTCCCTTTCAACACTGTACAGGTTATATCATGGTGTACATATAGTTGGTCAAGGTTCTGTACTGTAAACTGCCGACCATCGATAAGCAACTACCAACTTTCTCACATAAGGTCGGAGGTTTGAACCGCCGACTTCAGAGTTGGGAGGTGAGTGTATTACCACTGTGCTACTATGGCCCCAAGTAGAGATTAACTGCCATAAAAAGTCTATGAATTAAATTTGGAAATCTGCTAATGTGGTGTAGTGTGATGAGTACCTGTCTCATCACTGAAGTTAAGCAGCACTGGACCTGATTAGTACTTGTATAGGTGAGTTCTTGGACATGTAATAATGAATATAATAAAATATGTAATATAATAATAAATTAATAATTTATATATATTTTTATTCTACACAACAGTTTTTTTCTTTCATTTTTATTCATATTTTAAAGCCAAAAAATTCGGAAAACAAAGGAAAAATAAAATCAGTCACTGGAGTTTACATGTCATATGCTAATATGAATTAGCAGGTGTTCTGGATTAAAATTTTTCAAAATATTTGTCATCAAAATATAATTAACTGTATATATGCTTATATATATCACAAGGCTGCATTGTGTCATGGGACAACAAAAAAATATGTAATAACTATAAATAATGTTATATTCAGAAATATTGAAGGAAAATCGGCAATTGTTACCAAATTTGTAATGCTAATTGGACCACTGACAGTGGGTGAAAATGGGAGATAAAGGGTTTAAACTGCTTTTAATAATTTACATAAATTTTATACAGTAAAAGGAACTGATCTACAAAATATATTTCTCTATTTCCATTAATAATTCCCATAATATTTTAGGTTAATATACATTACTCACAAAAATTAATTTTCGCTACTTCCTGGTTCCTCTGTTGCATACGTAGTTTGTTTATCCACTATCAGCTGACAGAAGTTTCCTTGCAGACATGCGCACTGGGAACTATGACAAGGCTTATTGTTTCAAAGCTTTATGTTTTAATAATTTAACTATATTATCGACCATTTTTACTGTAAACTGGAAATACCAGTGAACACCCATCTTGCAGATAAATAGAAGTATTTGTCCTTGACCTCTTATAAAGAAAAATAGCCAGGCTTTCACTTGTAGGTGGGCGTCTACTGGTAGAAAGCCACTGCAACAGACTGACTACAACCATGTTCCCTTGGCAGTAAAACGGTTCCTTATTTCCAGGTTCCACAGAAAATTAACTGATATGTGCAAGAATGGCAACATATGTAAATATTAATATTCCACAGTAAATCAACGAGTACTTGTTTTCTATGTTTCATTTAATAACTCGGACTTCTGTCCAACTTGGAAATCCACTTGGACAAATCTGTGATAGCAGTGATGGGATGCATGAGTGGGTGGGGGAAATTTTATAAAATAATGCTAGAACAGTGATTTCAAGGCAAGGTGTGATGGCAAGGGTGTCTTTTTATTGCAAAATATATATTAAATGTGCATCCAATATTCTACAAATTTTTATGATTTTTGACCATTCAAATTTGGCACAAACCAGAAAAACCAATGCACATCTGAAACAAATATATAAATATTTATCTTTGACTGCTAACAAAGAACCATAAGATGGACATTCACTAGCAGGCATGCTTTAAATGGTAGAATGTCAGAAGTACAACAGAGACAGGAGTTTTAAAATTTGATGTGTGGCGGAAATAACAATATAGGAAATATGACTCAGGAGTGTCCGGAGATTAAATAGAAAATTGGCGAAAGACCTGATCAAGTGACTTATATGTATAGGAATGTAAAGTTTGCTGTGTAATATGTTGATTAGTATCTTAACTAAAACCTATCTCTATGCAAAGGCATATCCTCCTTAGCTCATTTCCTCTTATGGCTTCTCCGTGGTGCTGACCTTTTTATTGCGTTAATACATCCTATCCAATGGACAATTGCTAATCCGGTCGGCGCAGACCGGCCCGCCAAACGACAGAAAAAGTCGCCTTATATGAGTGCATAATGCCCCCACAAGCGTTCCGGTCCCTGTGTGTGCTCGCAAGGTGGCGTGTCGTACTTCCTTCCTGTCTAGACAGCGTGACGTCATAGCATCTTTTTTCGTTTGGCGCACGTGTGTGTGGACGTGTTTTTTCATCATCTCTCGCAAGTTATTATATTGGTGTGTGTTAATTTAATCAAGGAACCTTATTTTATTTCAAAAGAATTTTGCTTCATTGTGGATATAATGGCATCTCCTGGTCAGCGTAGGGGAGTTTGTGGACACGCCATGGCTGGCTTTGACCAGCACGCGCATTGTGCTCGTTGCAGGGACAAAAAGAAAGGGTCTGACCCTTGTGTTAAAGGAAATATCTGTCCTTCATGCAATATTCTTACTGAGGAACAAAAACTACGCTTAGCCACCCCAGTTTATCAAAATAAAAAGGAAAAGAAGGAAACTAAAGCGGCTATGGAAGAGTGTACGTTAGTCGACCCTGCCCTAGTTTCTGTGCTGGGTGTATCTACAGATACCGGGATTAAGAGCTCAGAAGAGGCGAGTAGCAACATGGAGGTTGTGAAAGCTAAGAAGCACATACAGAGCTCAGAAGAGGCGAGTAGCGTTTCGTCTAACGTGAAAGCCAAGAAGATTAAATCCCCTACAACCTCCAAAGAAAAACCGGAAAAGGGCAAGAAACGCCAGTCTTCTCCCAAGCCGTCTAAAGCGTCTACAGAGAGTAAACTGGAGGCAATGGATATTAAATGGTTAGACCGGTTTAACAGACTGGAAGCTATGTTGTTATCTAAAAGTCTTTCCCAACCGGAACCGACCTTTCAACCAGTGAAACTCTCACCGGTCAGGCCATCCCCTGCTGGCATCTCTGAAACTGTTAACCCCTTTTTTGCTCCGACTACCAAAGTGCCTTCATCTCATGAGCAAGGGGTAAAATCTCTATCTACTGACCACCCTTCTGATATGCCAGTTCTCAAGCCGGTGGCCGGCTCATCAGGATTGTTTAGTTCTCAAGCCCATTCTGAACCGGAAATGGACGTCGACAGTGCATCAGAATCTGCTTCTATGCCAGATTTGTCGGTTAAAGGTGAAGAAGGTGAACTCTCAGATCTTGATCCGGATAATTCACTCTCTGATGTTGACCAGGCCCCGTCTGAGGAACAGACATATAGAGAGACAATGCGAGGTATCAGAGCTTATATGAACTGGAATCACATTCCAGATTTGGATACAACTCTAGCCAGTGCTGAAGACAACCCCTTTGCCGCCCCTAAGATCCAACCGGCAGGGAAGATCAGTGTACAACTACCTACGGATGATTGGCTATGCCGTAAGATGGATAGACTAAATCTCACATTAACGCAAGGATACCCTTCTAAAGGGTCTGAACCCGGTGGGCTGCAACGGGACCAATTCATTAAACCTACCAAGTCGCAAGGAAGATGGTATGGTTTACATCCCAGTCAAGACAAACCGGCTGGTTCTGTCTCCTTCTGGCACAGTGACAATGCAAAAATTAACAGTACTTTCAGCAGAATTGCCAGATACTCTGCTCTCTCATCACCAGCTCCTGCTTCACGCTTTATTGCTCAGGACACTCTTCGCAAGTGGGAGAAAAGTGCACGTGAGGCTTCCTACATGTGTAATCAAGCTGCGGGTTTAAGCAGATGCTTAAATAAGGTTCAACAGGAAATGTCCGGCCACTTAAAGGTCCTTCAAAGTGAACATAGTAAAGGCAAGTCTGCCAGTAGAGCCAGTAGTGCCACGGACGAGCTACAGCATCTCATGCATTTTAACTCTTCCATTTTTCAATGTATGGCGAAGACGATGGAGCATCTATCAGATTTCGCTTTTGTGAGCATGTACAACTTCACCTTGGCCAGACGAGATTCTTACCTCGCACTGGTCAAACCGGGCATCAAACAGGATACACTGGCTTCCCTCCGGCAGGCCCCTATGCAATTGGATACTTTATTCCCTGATCTTGTGTTGAAAAAAGCAGAGGAGGATATTTCCAAATTCGAGGATAGAGGCCGGTCTCACCCTGGTTCCACTGGCCGAAAGGACTCACGTTTCCACCCTTATAAGAAACCTGAACAATCCTATCAAGAAAACAAACAGACTAGGCCTGCCTGGAAGAATATTGGCAGATTTCAAAAGAAAAAGGCTAAATTCCAGGGGCAGAAGTACTCCTCGCGACAGGCCCGGGGATACAATTCATTTAAATGACAAAGTGCAGACCTTCAGTTGAAGGTCCAGGGCAAAAGGCAGGAACTTTGCAGTGGAGTACCGGATCAGCAGACCGGACCGGACTCCAAACAGACTTTAATTCATGTGTCAAGAAATTTAAACTCTGTAAATTCATTTGTTGTTTCTCCTGCACCTTTTGCAACCGGGCAGCCGCAAAAGAAAGGCATAAGTCCAGTGTCTGTAAACTTAAACAAAGTTCAGCCATTAAAATATGTGAACAATGCTTTGTTTGTAGATCACTTGTGTTCTGTAAAACCTGTAGCAAATGTCCCAAATGTTGCTCCCAATCTTCCTGTAGGGACCAGACTTCAAAACTATTGGACAAAATGGTTGGATCTGGGTGCAAACCCAATAGTAGTTCAAATCCTAAGGGAGGGCTACCACCTTCCCTTTCGGATCCGACCCAGATTAACAAGAAATCCCACGGTCATAAGCTGCTATGTAAATCCCCACAGGAACAGCTACCTGGTAGAGGCATTGCATCAGCTTATAGCCAAAAATGCAATAGAAATCGTACAAAACCCCAAATCTCTAGGCTTCTTCAACCGACTATTTCTAGTTCCAAAGCCAGACAAAAAGTGGAGACCTATACTGGATCTGAGCAAACTCAATCTTTTTCTCAAGGTGGAGAAATTCAAAATGGAAACCCCGGAAACCATCCGGACTTCCCTCCAACAAGGGGAATGGGTCACCTCAATAGATTTCAAGGACGCCTACTTTCACATACCCATACACCAGAGGTCTCGAAAATATCTCAGATTTCATGTCCAGGGCCAGACCTACCAGTTCAAAGCACTTCCCTTTGGCCTCTCAACAGCTCCTATGGAGTTCACTGTAATAGCCAAGGAAGTGAAGCTTATGGCTATAAGCAAGGGTATAAGAATCCACCAGTACCTAGATGACTGGTTGGTGAGAGCCAGCTCCCACCCCCTTTGCCTTCAACATACCCAAAAGCTGGTCCAGATTTGTCAGGAACTGGGCTGGTTGGTGAATGTAGAAAAATCAGAACTCAAACCCAAGCAGGTCTTCGAATTTGTAGGCTATCAATTCGACCTCCAGTCCGGACGGGTCCGACCTACTCCGGACCGGTGGCGAGCCCTTCAAGGGAAGATACAGACTCTCCTGTCACTTCCGGCCTGTCCGGTCCGGCAGTTCATGTCCTTGATAGGCCTGTTAACAGCCACAGAAAAGCAAGTCCATTTAGGTCGACTGCATATGAGGCCCATACAGTGGCACCTCAAAAACAATTGCAGGGTACCAGAATCTCTGGAGAAAGTTATTCCATTGCCCAGATCACTGCACCCCCACTTAAGGTGGTGGCTGGAGGAAGGCAATGTGCTACAGGGTCAACCATTACACCCCTTAAAGCATGCTCTGCAAATTTTTACAGACGCATCAAAAGAAGGTTGGGGCGCTCATTTAAACGAACGCACTGCAAGAGGCCACTGGTCACTTCCGGAAAGCAAGTTACATATAAATTATCTAGAACTAAAAGCAGTGTTCCTAGCCTTAAGAGAATTCCAGGACCTCTGTGTAAACAATATAGTACTAGTGGCCACCGACAATACAACAGTGGTGGCCTACATAAACAAAGAGGGAGGCATGAGGTCAGGCCCACTCTGTGCCTTACTATGGAGAATCCTGACCTGGTGTACCAGGAAACACGTGACACTGAAAGCCCGACACATTCCGGGTCGGCTGAACGTGGTGGCAGACAAGCTGTCCAGATTAGGACAGACCATTCAAACAGAGTGGTCCCTCCTTCCGCAGGTATTCGAAGCAATATGCTACAGGTGGCACCGACCTCAAATAGACCTCTTTGCCACCAGATTCAACAACAAGCTACCTCTCTTTGTGTCACCCTTTCCGGATCCCATGGCCTCAGCAGTGGATGCACTCAGCCTACCATGGGAGGATCTGGACCCTTATGCCTTCCCCCCAACAGCCATATTGGGCAAGGTAGTGGAGAAGTTGCAGGACTCCCAGTGCAGCAGAATCATTCTGATCGCCCCAGGGTGGCCAAACATGCCCTGGTTTTGGGACCTGGTAGCCATGTCCAGTCAACTCCCACTGAGTTTGCCCAAGCTGCCCAATCTGTTGACTCAGCCCTTCAGCCAGACCCCTCACAGAAATCTGACAAATCTAAATCTCCATGCTTGGCTCCTAGAGCCTCAGCAATCAAGGAGCACGGTTTCTCTGAGGAGGTGGCAACAAGAATTGAAGCTCCTCAAAGAAAATCAACCAGATCAGTCTATGAAGCAAAATGGGCCATTTTTACAAAGTGGTGCCTCTCTAATAAGGTGGACTTCAGAGCACCCCCTGTGAAGGCAGTAGCTGATTTTCTTATGTACCTTTTTCAGGACAAGAAGTTACAGCCCAATACCATTGATGGTTACAGGTCTGCCATTGCTGATAAATTGGGGAATTTCCCCATCAATATCAGCAAAGATGACAATCTCACTCGTCTTCTGGATAGCTTCCACAGGGACAGACCCAGGGGCAGGAGGGGAATCCCTTCCTGGAACCTCTCCCTGGTTCTACATCAATTGTCAAAACCACCCTTTGAGCCAATTGGGGAAGCCTCTTTGAAGCATTTAACCTTCAAAACAGTCTTTTTGCTAGCCTTAGGGTCAGGCAAACGTAGAAGTGAGATTCATGCTTGGCAAAACAAGAACATCAGACACCAATCTGATTGGTCAAGGGTGTCCCTGTACCCCTCACCCAGCTTTCTCTCAAAGAATCAGCTGGCCAAGGAGGGCCCAGAAAGTGTGGCCCCAGTGGTTATACCAGCCCTGGCCCCTACTCTGGATAAGTCCCTCAAGTCTGACAGGTCCCTCTGTCCAGTCAGAGCTTTGCGCTACTATTTGGACAGGACCTCAGATCTCAGGCAGAATAAGGAGTTGGTTTTCGTCTCCTTTAAGAAAGGGTTTGACAAAGACATCTCCCCTGCCACTATCTCCTCATGGATCAAGCAGACTGTGATCCTATGTTATGAGCTCTCGGACCATGATTCCCACACTCTACATCAGGTCAAGGCCCATGATGTTAGAGCCTTTGCTGCTTCTAAGGCCTTCCAATCGGGAGTCTCCTTAGAACAAATCCTGTCAGCTTGTCATTGGAAGTCACATAACACCTTTACACAATTTTACTTAAAGGATGTGGCTTGGGCTGACTCAGAGCTTTACCATCTGGGCCCTGTAGTGGCTGCACAGCAGATCCACCAGCAGTCCAACACATAGAGGAGATCTGTACATATGTAGATATCTGTACGTCTGTATATATTGCACATATAATTAAGAAGTAATTAAAATAAAAAAAAAAAATAATAAAAAAGTCTTCTCATTTGCTTCCTTGTGGGAGGTTTTTAGGTTTTATGGGACTGAACTCAGCCCTCTCCTCCCCTAGATCAGAGCAGGTCTCTAGGCGACAAGGGGGGGGGGGGGGGAGGGGCGGTCGGTTCTGACGGTTCAAACCCGAATAACGGTTAACCGAATGATGATATCCGACCAGAGCCTTTAAGGTTCTTGACCCCAAGAACTACTTAGACTTGGAAAGGGATGTTTTTACTTCTGTTTATGAGTTCACTGCTAGTCCCTAGTAGCTTACCCGCCAACCAAGCGGTAGTTATTCAGCAATTGTCCATTGGATAGGATGTATTAACGCAATAAAATTGCAAATTTAATAAGTAAATTAAATTTTTATAAGTTAATACCCTATCCAATGGACACACAAGACCCTCCCATCCGACCCCGCTATCAGCTTACTAGGGGTCTAATAGGTTTAGACAACGAAAAAGATGCTATGACGTCACGCTGTCTAGACAGGAAGGAAGTACGACACGCCACCTTGCGAGCACACACAGGGACCGGAACGCTTGTGGGGGCATTATGCACTCATATAAGGCGACTTTTTCTGTCGTTTGGCGGGCCGGTCTGCGCCGACCGGATTAGCAATTGTCCATTGGATAGGGTATTAACTTATAAAAATTTAATTTACTTATTAAATTTGCAAATTTCTGTCCCTGGACTTTGAATTTGCATATTGCTATTGTCTTGTTGCACGTTGGAGTCCACTACTCAGTGGAGATTAAGCGCTATAAAAGTCGAATTAGAATTAGAATTAATCTCTTAAAGGTGTGATATGGATGAAGTAGTCCCTATAGAAGGGCAGGTGTGCTGTATGTGCCATAACCAACTGCAAAATTTTGAAAGTGTGCCATATGTGCACAAAAAGTTATAATTTTAGCATACTTTGGGCGCCAGTTTGAACTGATGTATTAAACTGATATATGAAAAAAAATTGTGTGAGAATTACTGAAAAAGTATTTGGGCAGACCATTTTTTGTAGGAATAATCAGTTTATTCCAAAATTAATATGCAATTCTTTGTGAAATTTTGTGTGTGGGTTGGACCTGGTCAAAGGAAGAAGTGATTACATTTTGCAAAAGATCTGGATTATATTCTGGATACAAAAGAAATTCCTGATTTTTGTAAACGCGCCCACCCCCTCTCTGGTGCAGATCTGCAATTTACTAGTGTTTTATTTTTGTTCTGAAATATTTTTCAAAATTCACTGTATTCTAATTTGGCTAAATACACTTTGAATTAACCTCAGTTTATCTTTATTAAGCGTCCCGCAAGGGACGCTTGTTTGTGTATGGGAGAGCTTCAGGCTCCGCCGGCTCCGCATTTTGTTTTCCTTATAACTCTGTAACCGTTAGGTGGATTCTTTTCAAATTTGGCAGGTTTAGGCAGTAGCCTTGGGGAATTCTTTTGAATATGCTGCAGTGACATTTCAACCAATCAGAGAGGTCACATGACCAAAAATGTCTTTTTTCGATGGGGAAGCTTGTCCGGATGATAACTTGAAAGGAATTTTATCAATTCACCTGAAACTTGGCAAATACATTCATTCTCTTAAAATCTGGAAATCATTAGATTTTGGCATTGATTGGTCAAGAAATGGCCGAGTAATTAATGATTAATTAATCATTACGAATTTTCCAAATAAGGAAAACACAAAAATGCTTATATCTCGAAAACCGTGCTAGATAGAGCGATTTCGACGAAATTTTTGATCCACAGGGAATCTTTGCGGAGTAGTTTTCCCAATTTTCAAAAAATTTTTGTCTCGCCCACAATGGCGGCCATTTTGAATTTTCGAAATTTTCGCAAAACGCAGGATATCTCTGCGGAGTACTTTTCCCAATTTTCAAAAAATTTTTGTCTCGCCAAAAATGGCGGCCATTTTGAATTTTCGAAATTTTCGCAAAAATTGCAAAACACAAAAATGCTTATATCTCGAAAACCGTGCTAGATAGAGCGATTTCGACGAAATTTTCGAACCACAGGGTATCTCTGCAGAGTAGTTATCCCAATTTTGAAAAAATTTTTGTCTCGCCAAAAATGGCGGCCATTTTGAATTTTCGAAATTTTTCACAAAATTGCAAAACACAAAAATGCTTATATCTCGAAAACCGTGCTAGATAGAGCGATTTCGACGAAATTTTTGACCCACAGGGTATCTCTGCAGAGTAGCCATGCCAATTTTCAAAAAAATTTTGTCTTGCCAAAAATGGCGGCCATTTTGAATTTTCGAATTTTTGCGCAAAAATTGCAAAACATAAAAATGCTAATATTTCGAAAACCGTGCTACATAGAGCGATTTCGACGAAATTTTTTATCTTCAGGGTATCTCTGCAGAGCAGCTATCCCAAAGAGCTTTCACTTGGTGAAGTTTCAGACCCATAGCTAATTGCTCACCTACTCAAAATGAGTAAATGCGAATTACCTCTAAAAGTATTGCAGATGGCCAATTTTTCTCAAATAACTCATTCACCTACTTTTGGAAGAGCTTTCACTTGGTGAAGTTTCAGACCCGTAGCTAATTACTCACCTACTCAAAATGAGTAAATGCTAATTATCTCAAAAACTATTACGGATACCCGATTTTTATCAAATAACTCATTCATCTACTTTTGGGAGAGCTTTCACATGGTGAAGTTTCAGACCCGTAGATGATTTCTCACCTACTCAAAATGAGTAAATGTGAATTATCTCTTAAAAGTATTGCAGATAGCTAATTTTTCTCAAATAACTCATTCACCTACTTTTGGAAGAGCTTTCACTTGGTGAAGTTTCAGACCCATAGCTAATTACTCACCTACTCAAAATGAGTAAATGCGAATTATCTCTAAAAGTATTGCAGATAGCCAATTTTTCTCAAATAACTCATTCACCTACTTTTGGGAGAGCTTTCACATGGTGAAGTTTCAGACCCATAGCTAATTATTTACCTACTCAAAATGAGTAAATGCTAATTATCTGTAAAAGTATTGCGGATACCCAATTTTTATCAAATAACTCATTCATCTACTTGTGGGAGAGCTTTCACATGGTGAAGTTTCAGACCCATAGCTAATTACTCACCTACTCAAAATGAGTAAATGTGAATTATCTCTAAAAGTATTGCAGATAGCCAATTTTTCTCAAATAAATCATTCACCTACTTTTGGGAAAGCTTTCACTTGGTGAAGTTTCAGACCCATAACGAATTACTCACCTACTGAAAATGAGTAAATGTGAATTATCTCTAAAAGTATTGCAGATAGCCAATTTTTCTCAAATAACTCACTCACCTACTTTTGGGAGAGCTTTCACTTGGTGAAGTTTCAGACCCATAGCTAATTACTCACCTACTCAAAATGAGTAAATGCGAATTATCTCTAAAAGTATTGCAGATAGCCAATTTTTCTCAAATAACTCATTCACCTACTTTTGGGAGAGCTTTCACATGGTGAAGTTTGAGACCCATAGCTAATTATTTACCTACTCAAAATGAGTAAATGCTAATTATCTGTAAAAGTATTGCGGATACCCAATTTTTATCAAATAACTCATTCATCTACTTTTGGGAGAGCTTTCACTTGGTGAAGTTTCAGACCCATAGCAAATTACTCACCTACTCAAAATGAGTAAATGCGAATTATCTCTAAAAGTATTGCAGATAGCCAATTTTTCTCAAATTAATCATTCACCTACTTTTGGGAGAGCTTTCACTTGGTGAAGTTTCAGACCCATAGCTAATTACTCAAAATGAGTAAATGCGAATTATCTCTAAAAGTATTGCAGATGGCCAATTTTTCTCAAATAACTCATTCACCTACTTTTGGCAGAGCTTTCACTTGGTGAAGTTTCAGACTCATAGCTAATTATTCACCTACTCAAAATGAGTAAATGTGAATTATCTCTAAAAGTATTGCAGATAGCCAATTTTTCTCAAATAACTCACTCACCTACTTTTGGGAGAGCTTTCACTCTGTGAAGTTTCAGACCCATAGCTAATTATTCACCTACTCAAAATGAGTAAATGTGAATTATCTCTAAAAGTATTGCAGATGGCCAATTTTTCTCAAATAACTCATTCACCTACTTTTGGCAGAGCTTTTACTTGGTGAAGTTTCAGACCCATAGCTATTTATTCACCTACTCAAATTGAGTAAATGCGAATTATCTCTAAAAGTATTGCAGATAGCCAATTTTTCTCAAAACTGTGCTACATAGAGCGATTTCGACGAAATTTTTTATCTTCAGGGTATCTCTGCAGAGCAGCTATCCCAAAGAGCTTTCACTTGGTGAAGTTTCAGACCCATAGCTAATTGCTCACCTACTCAAAATGAGTAAATGCGAATTACCTCTAAAAGTATTGCAGATGGCCAATTTTTCTCAAATAACTCATTCACCTACTTTTGGGAGAGCTTTCACTCTGTGAAGTTTCAGACCCATAGCTATTTATTCACCTACTCAAAATGAGTAAATGCTAATTATCTGTAAAAGTATTGCGGATACCCAATTTTATCAAATACTCATTCATCTACTTGTGGGAGAGCTTTCACTCAAAATGAGTAAATGCGCATTATCTCTAAAAGTATTGCAGATAGCCAATTTTTCTCAAATAACTCATTCACCTACTTTTGGCAGAGCTTTCACATGGTGAAGTTTCAGACCCATAGCGAATTACTCACCTACTGAAAATGAGTAAATGTGAATTATCTCTAAAAGTATTGCAGATAGCCAATTTTTCTCAAATAACTCATTCACCTACTTTTGGGAGAGCTTTCACTTGGTGAAGTTTCAGACCCATAGCTAATTACTCACCTACTCAAAATGAGTAAATGCGAATTATCTCTAAAAGTATTGCAGATAGCCAATTTTTCTCAAATAACTCATTCACCTACTTTTGGGAGAGCTTTCACTTGGTGAAGTTTCAGACCCATAGCTAATTACTCACCTACTCAAAATGAGTAAATGCGAATTATCTCTAAAAGTATTGCAGATAGCCAATTTTTCTCAAATAACTCATTCACCTACTTTTGGGAGAGCTTTCACTTGGTGAAGTTTCAGACCCATAGATAATTATTCACCTACTGAAAATGAGTAAATGTGAATTATCTCTTAATAGTATTGCAGATAGCCAATTTTTCTCAAATAACTCATTCACCTACTTTTGGAAGAGCTTTCACACACGAAAATGAAAGATTGTGAATATCTCGGAAAAGCTATTTCTTCTGCTTTAATGCTCGGCGGGAGATACACACCGCGGCAGTGGTCTTGACAAAAATTTTTGTCTCCCCAAAAATGGTGGCAATTTTGAATTTTCAAAGTTTTTGCAAAACACAAAAAGGCTTATATCTCGAAAACCGTGCTATATGGAGCGAACTCAACAAAATTTTGGACCTGCTGGGTATCTCTGCAGAGTAGCCATGCCAATTTTCAAAATATTTTTGTCTCGCCAAATATAGCGGACATTTTTAATTTTTTTATTTTTTGCAAAACACAAAAATGCTTGTATCTTGAAAACCGTGCTAGATAGAGCAGACTGCGCTGACTTTGGTTGCCACAACAGTATAAGGCTAGAAACGAAGCATTTTCTTAATACTTTAGCACTCACCTTTATATCCTTTTCGGGACGCTTTGTTTTTGCTATGCAAAAACATTATCTTTTTTTTTTGCGAGCGATCCTCTAGTTATATTTTTAAAATTTTCTCTGATAAAACTCCTCTCAACCAAAGTTTTATATTTGTCAATGATCATGCAATTTTTTCATATTCAGGGTCACCTCGGATAAAGCTTTCTTGCGGTACATTTGTGAAGGATTCAAAGGCTCTTTTATAAAACAGAGTGTCAATAAAATCAAGCCTCAGACAAAAGTGACTCTGATAAAGACTCTCAGGAATAAATGTACCCCTGAAAATGGAAGTTCCATCAGTGCAAAGGTACTGTGGGGGAGCTTTGGAATTGGAACAGTTTGTTTGTGGAAAGGAACACAGACTTTGCAGGTTCACTGTGAATACAAACCAAAGAAAATTCCATCCAGCAGATTGCTGAAACAGAATGATGCAGTGGTGGAAGAAGAGTTAAGATTTCCATGGAAAGAATTCTTTAAAATGTTATGGCCTGATATTTGGTATCTAGTTGGAGCAGTTTTAGTGAGTAAACCATTTGCTGTCCAGAGAAATAATTATATTGTTTGTTACATTTAACAGAGTCTCTTGTGTCACATTTCTGTTTACCTATACACAATAACAGTTGTATCTTGGTAAACTGATTAATTAATGTATTTATGTATTCTTACTGTACTGTCAAATAATTCTCAGTAATCACATTTTTATAATAAAAACATCAGACCATTTATTAACTCAATCTAAAAAATCAGTATTTCCTTAACTGCAGTTATTATAACACAGTTTGTTTTCGAGTCAAGATATTGGATTACAGTATGTGTCATTAGTCATTGCCAGTTCAACTCCAGTCTTGCAAGTAGCTGTCAATTGAATGTATAAAATATGCTTCAGATTAAATTTTGGATGAAAATACTGTTATGCAACAATGTGTGGTGTTGCAAAGAAAAAAAATGTAAAGAGAGATATTACTTTCTATATTTCAATAAATATCTTAGTATAAAGATTAGACAACATTTTTATATGTGAATATGTATTAGCCACTTACCGGTATTTGTAACTGGAAAAAAGTATAATTTCTGCATTATAAGACCTGAATTGAAATTGTTTAACAAGTACTAACATGGGGTTTGATATTCTTACTTCTTGAGTATGCAGATGATGAGGGCTTATAGAATGCAAGTGACTGATAAGAATTAGTATTTTATATTTTTGACAGAGTGCATTTGCAGTGGCCATTCTGAATATCCAAATACCATTATTGTTGGGAGATTTGGTTAATGTGGTGTCCAAGTTTACACAAGAGAATGCAGGAAACTTTACCAGTGAGATCTGGAAACCAGCAGTACACTTAGTCCAATTATATGGAGCTCAGGTGAAGTAAACATAATTATTATCAGTTCTATGTATTTTTTTCTGTAACCTTTTAAAGAAATGGTTTATGTAAATTAGTATTAATGAGATAGACAAACCTGCGTTTAAATTAGTCCAGTTGTTTGCGGCTGCAGTGGTGTAAAGTACAAGTATTATCAGTGGTTTGTATTCTTTATAGAGAAAGTTTACTTACCTTTAATTCACTAGTGTATTTCATATTAACCCCTTAAAGACCTTATCTGTCGACTAGCAGTCGACAGCAATGTGTATTCTACACTACCATGTCTGTCGGCTAGCAGTCGACACCCCCATATGATATGCCAGCTTTCCTGCAGCACTGTAGAATTAAACGTCTTGGTATACTGAAATACGCTATTTAAAATATTATGTACGAGGACGTTATGGACAACGTAAATCACTTGTGGTGTGTGTTTTAGCAACCTAAACTGTCTGTCAGCTCTTCATCCCGGATTTTCCTTCGGTATAGTAGAATACTGCTCCCTTGGTGGCGAAGAGGTTAATCTCCGCCAAGGCAGTTATTTTTTTGGGGGGGTACATTCATTTTTGTTGTCTATCTGTTTATGTGTTTGTAATTACTCAAAATCTACTGAACACATCTTTGTAGTAGGGTCTGATCAGAGGAAGAAATGAAATGAAATTAAGCTAAATTTTGAGAAAGATCCAGATCATACTCTGGATCCCAAAAAAATTCAACACCCCCATTTTCAATGAGTATTTGGATGAAATTATAATATGGGGTCACTGGGCTGCCTTTGCAGTGGTCTGCAATCTAACAGTGCTTTCTAATTATTATGTAGTTTTTTAGGAACATTAACTGTAGTTGATTACATTCTCCTTCAAAAGGAGACTGTTTCAAGGTGTCCTAACTTCAGAATTTTCTCTGTTTTAGGGTGTTCTGACCTTGGACTTTTCACTGTTTCAGAGTATTACAACATTGGGGTTTTCTCTGTTTCACAACCTTATGACCTCAGAATTTTCACTGTTTCAGACTTTCAGAGATTTTTTTGACCTTATATTGTTCACTGTTTCCATGTCTTTTGATGTAAGAGTTTACCTCTGTTTAAGTGTCTTTTGACCTAAAGTTTTACTCTTTCAGGGTCTTTTGAAATGAATCTATGCTGTTTCAGGGTCTTCTGACATTCCTTTACATTTCACTGCTGGGAACAGTGGGAGAAAGAACTGCAGCGAGAATGAGATCAACATTGTTTGAGTCTATTATCAATCAGGACATAGCTTTTTTCGACTCTCATAAAACTGGGGAAATTGTCAACAGGTTTGCAGTTTATTTTGTATTGTTATTAAGTGTCTCTTGAAAATGAGATGTTTATTGGCCCCCTGTTTTAAGATGGCCTACGAGGCTACGCCACTGCTATAGTATTTTCTAAGTTGAATATCACTCTTATTTACTATTAAAGGCTTATCAAAATGATTTTTGGCAGTTACCAAAATTTTTTGACAAGTATGAATTTGATCAATGATCTATATAAAAAATCAAATGTTAAAAGATGTTTTTTTTTCTTGTACTTCCTTTTCACAATATTTTGTCAGAAATGCAATGTTTAAATCAACATAATTTGGCAAGTGTTTTCTTCACATCAAAATCTACGTGTGAGTTGAATTTCAGATCAGTCAGGCAATAATTGACTGATTGAGGACCAATTTATTGTCGTTTAGTAAAAAAATGTACTGAAATTAATAATATTAACAGAAATATTTGCATAGCGCAAATTTGAATAGGATCCTCTAATGCACTAGAATTAAAAGAGGGACAGTCCAATGAAATTGACCCTTTTGGGCACATATTGTGTATATCTACTCACATTAACAGCCTTACACAGGTTTGATAAGTTATTGAAGTAGAACAATTGGGTTTTGTAGCTTCAACAGTCACATCCTCATGTTAAGGTTACCGTAAAATCATCCAGACCAGGTGTCTTTGGTATGCTGAATCCAGACAGAAGAGATTTGTAAAATCATGTCAGATTTCTCTTGTATTTGTCGGATTTAGAGCTTTGAAATGTGTTGGGAAGTACAAGAAAACCATGGCCAGGGAATTTGCACCTGTGCACCTGTGCCCCCTTCAAGGTCAAACTGGGGTCACAAAGTTGAATTTCTTGTATCAGACCTAGTGATGCGGCTTTTTCAACGGCCTTCCATTTCAGGTCCATTCCATGACCCCAAATGGTTAAGATTTTCAGTTATTATTTTAGAATGTCAGAAGGTTTTTGGGAGGTTATAGCAAATACTTGCCTGGCATTGTAAGAGTTTTCCTCGCCTCTCAGGGTCTAAATGGGGGTGGTAAAATACTATGAAAAGTCAGAAACTAGTTATGAAAATCATAGTGACCTTGACCTATAAAAGCTTGTTCGGGCTATATCTTGGTAACCAGAAGGTGTAGGAAGTTGATACTTGGTAGGGACATTGGTTGGGGGTTGTAGGTGTGCAAAGGCATGGTTTGGCCTTGATTTGACCTTTGACCTTGCAGTAGTGACCTTGACCTATAAAAATGTTGTCCAGGCTATATCTTACAAACCATAGGCGGCAGAAAGTTGATACTTGATAGGGACATTGGTTGGGAGTTGTAGGTGTGCAATGTCATGGTGTGACCTTGATTTGACTTTTAACCTTGCTGTAGTGACCTTGACCTATAAAATCTTGTAGGGGCTATATCTCGGCAACCGTAAGGTGTAGGAAGTTGAAACTTGGTAGGGACATTGGATGGGGGTTGTAGGTGTGCAATGACATGGTCAGACCTTGATACGACCTTTGACCTTGCCGTAGTGACCTGACCTATAATGTCATGTCCAGGCTATTTCTCGGCAACCGTAAGGTGTAGGAAGTTGATACTTGGTAGGGACATTGGTTGGGGGTTGTAGGTGTGGAATGTTGGTGTTATCTTGATTTGACCTTTGATCTTGCCATTGTGAATTTGACCTTTAAAATATTGTCTGGGTTCATTCTTGGATTCTGTAAGGTGTAGAAGGTTGATACTTGGTAGGGACATTGGATAGGGGGTGTAGGTGTGCATCATGGTGTGACCTTTAGCTTTAGCTCTGCTAAGGTGTGCTCACCTGTCATATTATAGACATGTTTCTCTTATAACAGAGCTATATGGATTGCTGCAACTTATTATTATATGTACTTTTTCATAATTATGCTATTTCAGTTGACAGATAGTCTCTGATTAATAAATTTTACAGCTTCATAATTTTAGTTTACTGATTAATGCTGTCATCTTTGAATTGTCCTTTTTAATACACTTTCCTTTTTATCTCCCGCCGGGCTTTAGCCCGGGAGGGAGATTATGAAATGATGCCTGTGTGTTCGTGCGTGCGTGCGTGTGTGCGTGCGTTAGTTAGTCACGCAGATTTCTCCAAAACTACTGCAGCTACAGATTTTTTGTAAATTAATAGTCCCAATGAATTTTCATGCCCTTGAAAATTTTTTTGGTTTTATGGACTTAGGCCTAAAGATAAGTGAGTAATAGCAATCATAGCTACTTGGAGTAAAGGGCTCATAACTCAAAAACTATTGCAGATACAACTTTTTCTTGAAATTTGTTGTTCAGCTACTTTGTCCTTAGCTATAAGATGGTACATAGTTTGGGGTTCTATTGCATACCGTAAGCGAGTAATAGCTATTTTCTCATTTGTAGCTAAATAACAACATGAGTAAATGTCAAATATCTTCAAAAGTATTAGAGTTACAGAAATCTTTTCAAATATGTTGTTCATCTACTTTTTGGTAAGCTATCACATAGTAAAGTTTCAGACCTGTTGCACCTTGGATAGCTGAGTAATAGCTACTTTGAAATTCTGACTGTTCAGTAAAGCCATTGTAACTCCAAAACTATTGCTGTTAGACTGTTTTCCTTAAATATGTTGTTCAGCTACTTTGTCCTTAGCTATAAGATGGTACATAGTTTGGGGTTCTATTGCATACCATAAGTGAGTAATAGCTACTTTCTCATTTGTAGCTAAATAACAGAAGGAGTAAATGTCAAATATCTTCAAAAGTATTAAAGTTAGGGAAATCTTTTCAAATATGTTATCCATCTACTTTTTGGTAAGCTATCACAGAGTAAAGTTTCAAATTTCAAAGTTTGCAACTTTTGGTGGCCATCTTGAATTTTTGCGGAAAATGAAAAATGGCAAATATCTCTGAAACTGTCAGAGAAAGAGCGATTTCGAGCAAGTTTTGGACCCGCAGTGTAGTAGAAGGGTATTCTGTTGAAACATGAAAGTTTTCAATTTCACATGGTGAAGTTTCAGACCCATAGCTAATTACTCACCTACTCAAAATGAGTAAATGCTAATTATCTCTAAAAGTATTGCAGAGAGCCAATTTTTCTCAAATAAAGACTAAGCTCTTCCAGAAAACTTAGGAGGTTTGATCTGTATTTTGAATCTGGTTCTGGTTTTCCACCCTTTTTATCAAGTTTTAAATCAAGATAGGTATTGAAATCCCCCCCTATCAATATGTTCTGATTATCTTCATTCAAAATGAGTTGCTTTAAATTCTCTAAAAAACTAACTTGTAGGTTTTGATTGTCTTTTGTTGGGGCATAAATGTTGACTAATAATAATGGGTTTCCCTCAATTGAACAATCCAATATCAGTATTCTGCCACTTTCATCTGATATTACCTTTGATATATTAGCTTTTGAATTTAATTTAGCTGGTATTAATATAGCTACTCCTCTGCTGTTAGTAGATCCATGCGAGAAAATTATCTTCCCTCCCCAATCTTTCCCCCATTTCACTTCATCTTCAACACAAGAGTGTGTTTCTTGTAAAAATGTAATTCCCTCATATTTTGACAACCAATTAAAGATTGCTTTTCTTTTTTTAACTTCCCCTAATCCACGACAGTTGAAAGAGTTAAGACTAATACTATTTTGTGATCCCTGAATAACTGCTATGTACTAACAAATTATGTTTACTTAAATAGCTAATAGAGGAGCTCGATGCACAAAAATAATGATATTGCTCACTTAGCGAGTACACACAATGACCACACACACTAAAACATATTGACAAAAACATTTCACTGACACTTAAGAGATAGAAGATGGTAACTACTGCAGAACTATATTCTGTTCTCTGATATAGTACTTAAGTTATTTTAAGCCACAGTGCAATCATCTGTTATTGAAGTGCTTGCTAGTTAAGATATTTATCTCTAATCATGTTCAGTTTTCGAACTAGACAATAAATATATATTGTAAAGTTCCATTAGCATGTTTGACAGAATTGCGAAATTTTGTAAATTGTGATAGGAAAAGCTGAGTTTATAAGTATTATTTTGAAAACCAATCAGACCACAGAATTTACAAAAATTTCATATTAACACACTTTACAATTTAGCAGGTATGCTTATTTTAAATTAAGCACTGATATTAGGACAAGTCCAGTAGAATTAAACGCTTTTGACATGGACATTTGGTACTTCATCTTAGACTGGATATGTGAACTAGAAATACAGTAACTGTAAATTCTTGCTAGCTATATGTATTTCTATATCGACAGTAAGCTTTACTCAAATGCTTCTATATTTCTTATTACAGGTTAACCACTGTTATTAGGACAAGGTCAATAGAATTAAACAAGTTTGACATTTACATATTTTACACATTGAGTACTTTATAATAGACTGAGTATATTAGCTGAAATTACTGCAACTATTGCTAGCTACATATATTTCTATACTTTTATTCAGTTTTTGGGAAGAAAGCAAATTACTGCAAAGATCCTTTAACTATTCTTTGTTAAAATGTCACTCAGCCTGGTATTGTGTCACTCCAAGGCTTGGCCCATTTGATTTGTTTACCTGTCCTAATTAATGACCTGCATAGAAGCTTTGTGTCATGCTAACAATCTATATTGACAAGCTTTTTATGGAATGTCAACTTTTCAATATTCCATATTGTTCATTCTCTGCATTTCAAAATCTCATATCTATTTAGTAAGTTTATATCCTAACTATTACTATAAGTTATATCATCTGTGGTTCATTGTTGTCTTGAAACATTATTCTACGCATTACAACATTACTTTTATCCTGTACTCCACCAGAAAGAACAGTAAAAAAGGATTTAAATTCCCATCATCAAAAACATGTGTTCACTTCACACTTCACACACATTCCCCTAGTCAATGAATTTCTTATACTTAAAGTCAAAGAACCTGGGCACACCAGTGCTTGTCACAAATTTTTGAATTAAAACGTGCTGTAGCCTCCACTGGACTGCCTTAGTGTGATTACCAGTTGCTAAAATTTAATCAGACACTATTTGTGGATGCGTGTATATTCATGCTTATATGGGTGCTTATAGTGGTAATAAATAGATAGCCAATTTTTCTCAAATAACTCATTCACCTACTTTTGGGAGAGCTTTCACATGGTGAAGTTTTAGACCCATAGCTAATTACTCACCTACTCAAAATGAGTAAATGCGAATTATATGTAAAAGTACTGCAGATAGCCATTTTTTCTCAAATAACTCATTCATCTACTTTTGGGAGAGCTTTCACTTGGTGAAGTTTCAGACCCATAGCTAATTACTCACCTACTCAAAATGAGTAAATGCTAATTATATCCCCAGACGAAAGTCGGGGATATATTGGATTCAGGTCCGTCGCGCCGCCGCCGCCGCCGCCACCGCCGTAGAAATTTCCTTGTGGACGCGATAACTCAAAAACAAATTAATATTTTTTTTTCAAACTTGGTACACATGTTAAGGGTGCCCAAAGGAAGATCCCTATTTTAAGGTGACCTTAAACTCCCAGTAAAAAAGAACTTATGGCCACCTTAAGGTCAGAAATTGGACTTTTGGCCACTTAGAGCCCTGTAGGTCACAAACTATGATGCTCAGCTGGCTGAAATTTTACCTGACAACACATTAATATGTTCTTAGTACATGTGCCGAAAATCATGACTTTAAGTTGAGGAGAAAATTGTGTTTGAGGCCCATAAATACCCCCACTTAGGGATTTTTTGCTATACTTTACACATATTTTGCCCTATAATTTGGAAGTGATAATTCTGATGAGTCTCAAACTGCGCTAGGTATAACTTTGATATGTAATCCTTGTCTGTAGAAAATTTTAGGGCTGTAGGTTTACCCAAAGGGGTCGACTTAAGGTCTCAAAAGTGCCCACAGAGACCCAATTTATGCACTTTTTGCCACTTTCAAGCACTGTAGCTTTCAAACTATGTCTCTCATCTAAGTTAAATATCATCTGGGAATATATCTATGTGTTTTCTTATATGTGCCCCAACATTTAGGCCTTTAATAGACAGTTAACCTGTGTATCAGGACCATAAACACCCACCCGAGTGACCCTTATAAGACATTTTTCACATCTTTTTCCCTGTAACTTGGAAATGGTAAGTCTGAGAAGTTTCAAACTGTATTAGATATATATTCTGTGTGTAATCTTAGTATGTAACAGATTTTAAGTCTGAAGCTTTAATTTTGAAGGTCAAATTGAGGTCTCTAAAAGGCTCCCAAAGACCCAATATTTGGACTTTTTGCTACTTTTAAGCCCTGTGACTGTCAAACTATGTGACTGATAGAGCTCAAATCCTATCTGAGAAGATATTAGTATGTTATTTTTATATGTGCCAAAAATTAAGGCTTTAAGAAGACATTTAACCTGTGTATGAGGACCATAAATCCCCACCCGAGTGACCATTTTTAGACATTTTTCACATATTTTTCCCTGTAACTTGGAAATGGTAAGTCTAACAAGTTTCAAACTGTATTAGATGCATATTCTATGTGTAATCTTAGTATGTGACAAATTTTAAGTCTGAAGCTTTAATTTGAAGGCCACATTTAGGTCTCTAGAAGGTCCCATAAAGACCCAGTATTTGGACTTTTTGCCAATTTTAAGGCCTGTGACTGTTAAACTATGTGACTGATAGAGCTGAAATCTCATCTGGGAATACATTATTATGTTCTTTTTACATGTGCCAAAAATCAAAGCTTCAAGTAGACATTTAACCTGTGTATGAGGACCTTTAACACCCACCTGAGTGACCCTTTTAAGACATTTTTCACATATTTTGCTCTGTAACTTGGAAATGGTAAGTCTGAGAAGTTTCAAACTTTATTAGATACATATTCTATGTGTAATCTTAGTATGTAACAAATTTTAAGTCTGAAGCTTTAATTTGAAAGCCACATCGAGATCTCTAAAAGGCCCACAATGACCCAATATTTGGACTTTTTTCCACCTTTAAGCCCTGTAACTGTTAAACTATGTGATTGATGGAGCTGAAATCCCATCTGGGAATGCATTATTATGTCCTTTTTACATATGCCGAAAATCAAGGTTTTTAGTAGACATTTAACCTGTGTATGAGGGCCATAGACACTCACCCAAGTGCCTTTTTTGACATTTTTTCCGTATTTTGCCCTGTTATTTGGAAATGCTTAGTGTGACAAGTCTTAAACTGTATTATATATGATTTTTGTTTGTTATGTATGTCCCCCCAAAAAGTTTCAAATCTGTAGTTTAATTGCTAAGGTCTCTTTAACAATTGTAAAATGCCCACAGAAACCCAATTTATGGATATTATGCCACTTAAAGCCCAGTAACTGTCAAACTATGTGGGTTATAGAGCTGAAATCTTTGAATTTTTAAAAGGAAATGCCTGTCTATTTAAATTTTGAATATTAATAATGTTATGGCTATCTTAGTCTTTTAAGAACTTATTTTTGTGTGTTATACCTCTGCTTGCTGAGTTTTTCACTTTTTAAAATGAAACTGGTGAAACATATTGAAGTAGACAAAATGGACACTTTAAGTGAGCTTTAAGTCCCAATATTAATGAAATTATATCCTTATGTAGTAAAACTAGGGGATTTTTAACCCTCAACTAGCCCAGTTTTATTCAACTTGCCTCAGTTAATTTTGGCACAGCTCCTACAGTTATGAACTCATTTCAGTTGATAATCACATACTTAAAATTCTCAATTCTTTTTGTATTTGAGTACCCCTTTTATATAGATTGTTTGTTTACCATTTATGCTCAACCCACATCCCCCACCCGGATTCCCCCCACCCACCTCTGGGACCTCCAGCTATATTGAGTGACACTAAATAAACAAAGGTATTTAATGATATCAGATGAGAAACAAAGAACTCAATGGGGTTGCAGATCTTGTGTAATAGTGAGAGAGGTGTGGAGAAGGGGAGAAGGGTGGGGGTGGGAGGTGGTGGGCTTCATTACATATAACACAAAGGGGAGTCAGAACTGAGATTGTGTCACATATTTAGGTTGCATATATATGGACCACATATATAGGTATAGAGGAAATGAATAACTGAAAACAATTTGCAAATTCTAAAAATAATATAATAAAATAATAATATAAATAATTTTTTTTTAAATAATATTTTATTTGTGAACAAATATAGAAACAGATATGCGCTTTTGGGATTATGAATTTTAGAATGGACATTGAATCATCAATCATTTAAATACTTTGAAGGAAGATTGAAAAATATGATGAGTTGAGTTAAAAATAATATTTTATTTGTCAACAAATATAGAAACAGATATGCTCTTTTGGGATTATTATTTTAGAATGGACATTCAATCATCAATCATTTAAATACTTTGAAAATAGGTTTAGAGTTATCATTGCAGGAAGATTGAAAATATAATTTGAGTTATGTATTCGGCGTCTGGGGATACACCATCTTCCTTGGGGAGATATAAACAGAGTAGATTGATGTGCTGAAGTTCATATAATAATGGGTAATTATGTTTTAAAAAATTCCCGATCAAAACCTGTGGTGTGAGTGATGACCTGTCTGGGGATATGTTGGCGCCGAGTTGGCCCAATCTAGTTATCTCTAAAAGTATTGCACAGAGCCAATTTTTCTCAAATAACTCATTCACCTACTTTGGGAAGAGCTTTCACTTGGTGAAGTTTCAGACCCATAGCTAATTACTCACCTACTCAAAATGAGTAAATGTGAATTATATCTAAAAGTACTGCAGATAGCCAATTTTTCTCAAATAACTCATTCACCTACTTTTGGGAGAGCTTTCACTTGGTGAAGTTTCAGGCACATAGCTAATTACTCACCTACTCAAAATGAGTAAATGCTAATTATCTCTAAAAGTATTGCAGATAGCCAATTTTTCTCAAATAACTCATTCACCAACTTTTGAAAGAGCTTTCACATGGTGAAGTTTCAGACCCGTAGCTAATTACTCACTTACTCAAAATGAGTAAATGTGAATTATCTCTAAAAGTATTGCAGATAGCCAATTTTTATTCTCAAATAACTCATTCACCTACTTTTGGGAGAGCTTTCACTTGGTTAAGTTTCAGACCTGTAGCTAATTACTCACCTACTCAAAATGAGTAAATTTGAATTATCTCTAAAAGTCTTGCAGATAGCCAATTTTTCTCAAATGACTGATTCACCTACTTTTGGGAGAGCTTTCACTTGGTTAAGTTTCAGACCCGTAGCTAATTACTCACCTACTCAAAATGAGTAAATTCGAATTATCTCTAAAAGTATTGCAGATAGCCAATTTTTCTCAAATGACTGATTCACCTACTTTGGGAAGAGCTTTCAGTTGGTGAAGTTTTAGACCCATAGCTAATTACTCACCTACTCAAAATGAGTAAATGCGAATTATCTGTAAAAGTACTGCAGATAGCCAATTTTTCTTAAATAACTCATTCACCTACTTTTGGAAGAGCTTTCAGTTGGTGAAGTTTCAGACCCATAGCTAATTATTCACCTACTCAAAATGAGTAAATGCGAATTATCTCCAAAAGTACTGCAGATAGCCAATTTTTCTCAAATAACTCATTCACCTACTTTTGGAAGAACTTCCACATGGTGAAGTTTCAGACCCATAGCTAATTACTCACCTACTCAAAATGAGTAAATGTGAATTATCTCTAAAAGTACTGCAGATAGCCAATTTTTCTCAAATAACTCATTCACCTACTTTTGGGAGAGCTTTCACTTGGTGAAGTTTCAGGCACGTAGCTAATTACTCACCTACTCAAAATGAGTAAATGCTAATTATCTCTAAAAGTATTGCAGATAGCCAATTTTTCTCAAATAACTCATTCACCTACTTTGGGAATAGCTTTCACTTGATGAAGTTTCAGACCCATAGCTAATTACTCACCTACTCAAAATGAGTAAATACGAATTATCTCTAAAAATACTGCAGATAGCCAATTTTTATCTCCCGCCAGGCTTTAGCCCAGGAGGGAGATTATTAAATGATGCCTGTGTGTGCGTGCGTGCATGCATTAGTTAGTCACGCAGATTTCTCCAAAACTACTGCAGCTACAGATTTTTTGTAAATTCATTGTCAGAATTGCGTCAGAATGCTTGTCTTATTTTATATTCATTGTCCCAATGAATTTTCACGCCCTTGAAAATTTTTTTGGTTTTATGGACTTAGGCCTAAAGATAAGTGAGTATTCCACTATCTTTAGTACATCTTATTTATACGGCGGGAGATAAATGCATGCGTCAGAATGTTTGTCTTATTTTATCTACTTAAACATTATTGGACCTTTATATAACTGACGCTGCTGTGAAAGTATGTTGATCTTTGTACTGTTTTACCACTTCTATATCTCATGGTGTTGAAAAATATTTCCCCAGGCTGTGGTTGTACAGGCATCTCTGATGTTATTTTTGTTTATATTTCAGACTCACCTCTGATGTACAGGATTTCAAGAGTTCCTTCAAACTTACTATTTCTCAAGGATTAAGAAGTTTTACCCAGGTATTTATGATTTGAAATTGCTGACATCTAGTTATAAAAGGTAATAACTGATGCTGTAATTAAGCGTCCCTGAAAGGGCGCTTATTTGGTTTCGAGTCATTTTCCTTGCCGCCGCCGCATTATGGTCTCCCTTGAATATCTCCCTTATTATTGCAAGCTTTTAAACCATATTTGGCAGTTATATACCTTAGGCGTGGGAAAATTTTTTCACATGCTTAAATTTGACCTTTGATCTTTATCAAGGTCACATGATCAAAAAATAGTTTTTTTCGGGTACACCCACCCGTCATCGCAGTTCAGGAAAATCTACTGACCGCAGAGGCTTGTAACTTCATACACATGTTTATACTATCAAAAACGTGAGCTGATTAGATTTTGGGAGCAATCCGATGAAAATTGACCGATTTATGAGTGATTTTCTCACAGGTACCAATCAGAAAGCTTAAAATTCATGTGAACCCCCCTATTATCTTCTTAAGTATTGCATTTAGAGCCATAAAATGTATTGGGAGGTAGTAGGAAACCATTGTGGAGAGTCTAGAAAGCAAGTCAAATTTCCCCACTGATCCCCATGTAGGATGTAGGGGTCAAACTGGGGTGATAAAATAGCCAATTTCATCTTTTCCCCTTATATCTCCTTTATTCTTGCTTTTAGAGCTTTAGAATGTATTAAGAGGTATTGGGAAACCATATGTGAAGAGTCTAGATAGCTGGTCAGATTTACCCCCGGACCCCCCCTTATGGGTCAAACTGGGGTCATAAAATAGCCAATTTTGTGTTTTTGCCTTATATCTCCTTTATTCTTGCTTTTACAGTTTTAGAATGTATTAAGAGGTATTGGGAAACCTTATGTGATGAGTCTAGATAGCCGGTCAGATTTACCCCCCGCATCCCCCCGTATGGGTCAAACTGGGGTCATAAAATAGCCGATTTTGTGTTTTGGCCTTTTATCTCCTTTATTCTTGCTTTTACAGCTTTACAATGTATTAAGAGGTATTGGGAAACCATATGTGAAGAGTCTAGATAGCTGGTCAGATTTACCCCCGGAGCCCCCCTATGGGTCAAACTGGGGTCATAAAATAGCCGATTTTGTGTTTTTGCCTCTTATCTCCTTTATTCTTGCTTTTAGTAGAATGTATTAAGAGGTATTGGGAAACCTTATGTGAAGAGTCTAGATAGCTGGTCAGATTTACCCCCGGATCCCCCCTTATGGGTCAAACTTGGGTCATAAAATAGCCGATTTTGTGTTTTTGCCTTTTATCTCTTTTATTCTTTTAGAGTTTTAGAATGTATTGAGAGGTATTGGGAAACCTTATGTGAAGAGTCTAGATAGCTGGTCAGATTTACCCCCTGCCCCCCACCCCCCACCCCTTTTATGGATCAAACTGGATTCATCAAATAGCCGATTTTGTGTTTTTGCCTTATATCTATTTTATTCTTGCTTTTAGAGATTTACAATGTATTCAGAGATATTGGGAAACCTTATGTGAAGAGTCTAGATAGCTGGTCAGATTTACCAGATAGATGTGTTCAAAGCATTGTGTCATAAACTTCTTGCCTTTCTAAAGGCTCACATTTTACTATGCCTTTTTCTAAAATGTAAATAGATATATGGCATTTAGCACTGTTACTCTTTAATTAAGTAGTTTTATGGTGTAACTTTCGACCTATTATAAGTATTGATGCTTTATGCATTCTTAGCCAGATCATTTATTCAATTAACTTTTCGCAATTTATGACCATAGAAAACAAAATAAAGCTTAAATTTTTCTTTCATGTTAATGCATGAACTTCCACACTGTCTGCTTAACTTTCACTTCTTCTCACAGCACTGCATGTTTTTATTTCAAAAACCTTTTTCTACTGTATATTGCAGTGAACCTTTTTGGGACGCTTAGATTTTGTTAACAAAAACATTTTTCTAGTTTTTACTATCAACCCTGTACAATTATCGCTTTGGAGCGTATGTGGACCATTTTGTTAAATTTATTAATGAATAATAGTTTTTGCATTCACTCCGTATTTAACCAAAATTCAAAAACAAGCCCAATTTGGTGTTTTATGTTGCAGAGAGTATAAGGTGTACCTGTTACCACGTACACAATACAGCATTCTGTTCTATTCTATTCTAGACTTTTATAGTGCTTAATCTCTGGCAAGGCAGACTGTATGGCACAGCACCAGAAACAAGTTCAGTAATCATCATTCCGTAAGCATAGCTACAATCTTTAAGTTTATAACATTAAAAATATGTGAAGCTGTAAGAAATAAAGAGAATGTAAGTCAATTCCTCACTTTTGAAGAACTGATTTGTACTCGTTTAATTAGTTGATTATTGCCCACATAAGAAACTGTTTCATTGTAGAAGTTATAAACTATCTGAAATCATAAAGTGTGAATGACATTCAAAGAATGTTAATAAATTTGTTCAATTGTGAGATTAAGACAGTTACAATGCAAAATATAGGAAATTTTTACCATTCTAACAAAGTGTTGATATATTGCAAGAATATTTTGAAAGGCTTTCAGGATATATTACATTAAAATACTAGCTGATAATAATATCTTTTATGTAGTCAAAATTTTCAAAAGGAGAAAATTAATAAAGAATGAAAATAGAAACACTTCAAATTGGAAAATAACAAACCTGTAATCATTGACTTAAGATAAAATCAAATTATGTAGGTTAATTTTTCCCTATTATTTGTTGCTTTTGAAAGAATTGGTTGATTTTTTGTGACTCAGGATTTTAAGTTACTTGATTCGCCACAAAGGTTAACTGTAAAACATATTGTCCATCCAGACAGTGGGCTGTGTGGCATCTCTCCTGGTCGTGTCTCCTAAGCTGACAGGTGTGATGATGGTCGTTGTTCCTCTTGTCATTGGAGTGGGCACTCTACTGGGCAGTGGTCTCCGACATCTCTCACAAATGGCGCAGACTCAGGTGAATATTAGTGCTGGTATTGTTTATCCATATTGAAATACTTATCAGTTCTTGCTAAATATGCCGATATCGGTAATGTAGGGTACAATATCAATATCGGAACCAACTACAAAGTAAATGCACCTCTGCTGTCTTCCATTAATATTAAGTATAAAATATGAAGATTATATTGATTTTCATATCATTTTCAGTAACTTTTACTTACGCAAAAACGAGACTGCCATATTTGTTTACTTTTCGGGACACTACTAAACCTCGTGAAAGAGTTTGGAAGGTCTCCCCTAGGAAAGCATCTCATGCCCCGATATTTCAATATCAATCAATACGGAAGGTAAAAATATGGTTTGATATCGATATACATATTTTCATGTGTTCCCAACACTAATGAATATTGTACAGTTTTTTTAAGCTCGAGCTCTAGCAAGGCTCATGTTTCTAGATATCCTTTTTTTCCATCCGTCTCTTCACTGAAGTTAAGATGCAATGGGCTATGTTAGTACTGGGATGGGTGACTGCTTCAGTGCACTACTCGCATCTCTGATGGCTTTTTGGCTCGTGCCAGTAAACCAAAACCCCTTTCAGCCTTGTTTTCCAGATGGCCACTAGTGTTGGTATTAAGCTGAAGTTTTATTACGCTACAATAGCTTACCATGTGGGACTTAATGCTGTTCTCGGGTTGCCACACCCGGGGCCAACGTCTTAGAAAAAAAGACAGTTCTTGTTAGCCACCGGATACACTGCTAGTTGTCGTCACGTGATAACCTCTGACCTCTCGCCCTACTTTCTCGTTGGCCACGCGAATTTACAATGCTTTATTTTACAAGGAATATTATTTCTTTTTTACAAGGATATACTTGTCGTTGGATCTGGAAACTACATCAGTTTCTTTATTTTATTACATAGAATCACAATTCGATGTCTTTTCATAGTTCAGATAAGTATCTTTACTATATTTTACAACGGAAGTCCACTTCCGGGTTCACGTTGTAAAGCAATGGCGACTCGTTTATGTGGTTTCTAATACAGGATATATATATATGCCTGTCAGTAGAATAAAATAAAATAAAATATTTAACCCCTATCTGCTTCATTATTTGACCATTTTTAGGGTTTAAAAGTGTATAAATGTAACACAAACGAGTCCTTGTCGAGTGAAATAATCGAAACCACTTCCGTTTTTTTATCGAGACAGCATTTCTTCCAATTTGCACGTCTCGTGTAAGTAGCTTATATACAGGAATATATGCCTGTTGAAATCAAATAAAATAAATTTTGCAAGGGTTTATCCCCGTTCTTCTACTCTATTGGTCCATTTTTAGGGTTAAAATATGATATAAAGCACGATTCCAACTGGGGGAATCCTCGGGGAAACCCGTGTGATGACGTCACGTCTAGACCGCATGTGCTGAGAGACGCGGGTTTCTTACAGTACGTTTATCAATAAAATAAATAAATAAAATGAAATATAATATTTTATCCCTTCTTTCCTGTATTATTACCATTTATAATGTTAATACTTAAATATACAGGAATAGAATCCTTCATCAAATCGTCTAGACATTACGTGTTTCTTCAAACTAAGGTAACCTTAGTTTGGCATTATTATTTTAATTCATCCAAATTCATAATATAAGAAATATTGTACTTGCTTTTTAGATTCTATGTTATTTAATAAAATTCTGTGTAATTTCTGCTTTCCTTATCTCACAACTAACCCTACCTGCAGTGAGGCGGGTGGGGCAGGTGACCTTGTGTCACAGTAGATTTACTTACGTAAATCTAGTTGTGTAGTTCCTTCAAGAAGGAAAGACAAAGCTTACATCGAAGCTTACCTTAAGGAAAGCTTACATAGAAATTATAATATCCAACTTCTTTCTCCAGGGTGGATCAGATCCCTGCTTAAATTCAGATAAGATCTTAGTTCATCCGAGATTTTAATGCATCCGAGAATCAGTATTCCAAGTATGATTTGATACTCGGATTTTCATTGCATCTAGACCCGATGCTCAGATATCAGATCCGAGGCTCGGATGTCTGCTTCTCCATCCTATGCTCGGATGGTCGGATGTCACACTAAGTTCCAATGCTCGGATGATCTAATCTAAAATCCGATGCTCGGATGATTGTATCTAGATCTAATCCTCGGATGATCAGATCTTAAATCTGATGTTCGGATGATGGTTCCAGATCAGAACTCTGAACAATTCTAACACACACTTGGAGTAATAGTTCACCAGCCTGGCAGTAGATATCACCTATTGGAGGCTTGGGTCCAAGTTCAAAATGTCCAAGTCCTCAATCCCAAGAGGCCTTCTAAACAAGGTCCTTCATTCAGTCCTGGCTCTATATTTTAGGGAAGTAGGTTGCCTGACTTCACCCTAACCAATTTTTGAGGACATTGAAACTTAGGCAGTTTTTTGAACCTCCCTGCCCCCAGGGAATTATGCCTAGATCCTCCACAGTCTGGACTCTGAATGATTTACTAGGCCAACAGGAACTTGGGCAGTTTAATTTCCCTTAAAATGGAACAAGTTTTCAAATTTGTATCTCCTTAGGGGCCTCCTTGGGTAAGCCCCTCCTCCCCTTCTGGTCAGCAAGAGTTGAGCTTCAAGCTGCTCTTCACTAGGTTTTTTTCTGAATACAACCTGGTTATATATATATATGTTAAAACAGTAGCAAGGCTACTACCAGACAGGTCAGACTCAATTCCATGGTGCATATAAGTAGTCAGAAGGGGTATGGTGAATTCAGGTGAGATACTGGATCTTTAGATCTTAAAGTTCCCCATTCACAACTACTTTAGGAGGGACAGGAGTCCCTCATCAAGGCACCTGTAATAACACTTAGGGTTTAGGCCCTGTTAATTAACCCTTTCCAATTCCCCACATCTAGAGGCTCCTACAGGAACCACCCCAATGGGGGTCATTCCATCCCTAGCAGTATCCATCGTTTTCCCCAGGTAGGGGGAAATCGAGTAGCCGAGGCTCCAAGGTCTTTTGACCCACTCCAGGGGACGAGGGCATAAAAACCCTTCCCGCCAATGACTCCTCCAGCCTCACTCAGTCCACCAGTAGGAGTTCTCCGTTCTTTCAGATTAGACTGGCAAACAAATCCTGTCATTCTTTTTAATCCAAGTCCAGTCAGACTCCTGACCCGGTCAGAATACAAGGCCCTTCAAAGACCAAGTCCTGGCCTCTGTATCCAGTCTCTTATGTCAAAGAACGCAATAGAAAGGGTGGAAAATGTAAAATCTCTCGGGTTTTACAGTCGCCTGTTCCTAGTACCAAGCCTCACCTAAGGTGGAGGCCAGTCATAGACCTAAACAGGCTCAACACTTTTCTACACGTAGAAAAGTTCAAAATGGAAACTCCAGAGTTCATCAGGACCTCCCTGATTCCAGGGGAGTGGGTATCGTCGATAGATCTATCGGACACTTACCTACACATCCCCATCCATCCAAACTCAAGGAAATACCTAAGGTTTTGCTACAAGTCACAGGTGTTCCAATTCCCTCCCTCCCATTTGGACTAGTCACAGCCCCCCAGGTCTTTACAATGATCGTAAAGGAAGTGAAACTAATGGCCCTCTCAAGAGGACTCAGAATTCACCAATACCTGGACGACTGGCTGATCAGGTCCCAGTCTCAGGAGGAAGCCCAAGTGAACACATAGGCAGTGGTAGACCTAACTCAGTCCTTGGGGTGGATAATAAATCAGGAAAAATCAGAACTGAAACCTACTCAGGTGTTTTTCGTTCATGGGCTACGAATACCACCTAGATTCAGCCCTTGTAAAACCCACTCAAGAGAGATGGCTCAAACTTCAGGATTTGATCCTACTACTCAAGTCAAAACGTGTTTTGACTGCAAGATGTTTGATGTCTCTAATTGGGTTGCTAGTCTCAACGGAGAAATGGTCCCGGAGGGACGCCTTCACAGGAGGCCCTTTCATTTTCATCTCAAGGAGCACTGGAGATATCCTCAGTCGCTGGACAACCTCCTTCCTTGGACAGAAGCCATTGCAGCCCACCTAGATTGGTGGCAAAATCCCTCAAACGTGATGAAAGGTGCAGACCTTCATCCCAAACACCACAGTATCCAACTCTTTACCGACGCCTCACACGAAGGTTGGGGCGCTCACTTAGACCAAAAATTCCACAAAGGGTCTGTGGTCAGATCGGGAAAAAAGGCTACACATATATGTCCTAGAATTGAAGGCGGTCTCCCTGGCCCTTCGAGACTTCAAGGACCAGTGCCAGAATCAAACAGTGTTAGTTGCGATGTACAACTCAACAGTGGTAGCCTACATCAACAACAAGGAGGAACACACTCAGTAGAGATGTGCGCTCTCCTGTTGAAGATCACGACCTGGGGCCATCACTACCTCATAACATTGAAAGCCAGGCACGTTCTAGGGTGCCTGAATGTGATGGCCGACCTACTGTCCAGGTCCAACCAAGTGCAGTCAACAGAATGGTCTCTTCACCCCCAGGTGTTCAAACAGATCTGCCAGAAGTGGTTCACACCTCATGTAGACTTATTTACCACTCACCTGAACCACAAGCTCCCACTGTACGTGTCTCCTATCCCAGACCCAAGGGCCTGGGACATAGATGCTCTAAACATAAACTAGACCAACCTCACGGCCTAGGCGTACCCTCCTACGGCTCCTTCACAAAGTAATCCAAAAGATCAGGCAATGTTATTGTCTGATCATCGTAATAGCCCCAGGCTGGCCAGGGATGCCCTGGTTTTGGGACCTAGTGCAGCTCTCAACAGAGATCCCACTACAACTCCCAGTGTCAACGACCCTACTCAAACAGTCCCACAACTATGTGTTCCACAACAATCCACAACAGCTGAACCTCCACGCCTGGTGTCTAGGAGTGGAGAACTCCAAGAACAAGGCTTCTCTGTGGAGGTGGCAGAGAGAATTGCTGCCCCTCAGCGGTCATCAACAAGGACCATCTACAGGTCAAAGTGGGCCCTATTTGAAAAATGGTGCAGAGAAAATTCGGTGGTTTTCTCCACTCCATCTGTGAAACAAATCTCAGATTTTTTCATGTACCTGTACCAAGACTTAAACAGGCGCCCCTCGACCATTGATGGTTACAGGACTGCAATCGTTGACACTTTGGGCCCAACGGCCCAACACATTGCACACAATGCAGACCTTCATAGGTTACTCTCCAGTTTTCACAGGGATCGTCCTAAGAGTTCCAGAAATTTACCCAAGTGGAACCTTTCTGTTGTCCTTAACGAGCTCACTAAAGCACCATTTGAGCCCATGAAAGACACAGACCTCAAACATCTTACTCTAAAACTGCTTTCTTGCTAGCTTTGGCCTCCGGCAATCGCCGCAGCGAAATCCATGCCTGGGTCGCAAACAAGTATCTAATCTAGGCCAATGGGAAAAGGTTGCCTTGTTCCCCTCTTCTGATTTCATAGCCAAAAACCAACTAGCAAGAGAAGGTTCTCAAAGTGTAGCTCCGGTGACTATTCCTGCTTTGACTACCATTGTAGATAGACAATTTAAGGAAGACAGGACCCTGTGTCCCGTGCGGGCCCTGAGGTTTTATTTGGACCGAACAAAGACCTGAGAGGGTCTCGTTCTCTCCTTTTCATCTCCTTTACGAAAGGACATACCTCAGACATCAGACCCCTACTCTCTCTTCATGGTTGAAACAAACCATCCTACTTTGTTACAAACAAGCAGATCAACAAGCCTTGGACTTGGTCCAAGTCAAAGCGCATGACATCCGGGCCTTTGCGGCCTCTAAGGCCTTTTACGGTGGGGTATCGGTGGACCAATCATGCAAGCCTGTCACTGGAAAGCTCACAACACATTTACAAATTTTTTCCTAAAAGACCTTACTTGGTCGGACACCGACAACAATATGTATCTGGGACCCGTAGTGGCGGCACAACAAGTCCTAGATCCTTCCCCTCAGACCAGTTGTCCTCGGAAAGAAAAAAAGGGGGGGGCACATCCGCTACAACCAAGTCTTCAGGAGTCTCTCCCAGGAACTAGGTATTCCTTTACCTTCAAGATGTTACGGGTAAGGTCATTTTTGTTTTTCAGTTATCAAGTAACTTCTATTAAGGACTTATTTAGTTGTCATTAATCTCATATTCAGGTTGTAAACAATTTATGAGATGTCCAACCATGGGTTGGTCAGTCACTAGTGAAGGGCCCTCAGGGACCCTTAGACCTCGAAGTGAGCACTGCTGCACTTCCGTCCTACAATCAAACATCTAGACAGTTTCAGCACTGTCTCTCATTTTATTTAGGTTTTTGGCTCATTACAGGCCCGGTCTTCGGGATCGGGGCACTGTAAATGGGACTCAGACTGGTATTTCTGGCACTATTCTATACATATTAATTCAAAATCTTAGAAAAAATGACATACCTTCCAGTCTCAGCTGTAATCCCGCCACCGGGCGGTTGAATTCAGCATTAAGTCCCACATGGTAAGCTATTGTAGCGTAATAAAATTGTAAATTTTAATTACTTAAATGTAGCTTTTATAAGCTACAAGCTTACCATGTGGGACTTAGAAGAGTCCCACCCTGCCTCCCCGCTGTTTACAGCTGAGGGGTAGGTTTTAGAAAATTTCAACGAGAAAGTAGGGCGAGAGGTCAGAGGTTATCACGTGACGACAACTAGCAGTGTATCCGGTGGCTAACAAGAACTGTCTTTTTTTCTAAGACGTTGGCCCCGGGTGTGGCAACCCGAGAACAGCATTAAGTCCCACATGGTAAGCTTGTAGCTTATAAAAGCTACATTTAAGTAATTAAAATTTACAATTTTAATGTTTTAGTTGATCACCATTGAAATATTGTTTCTTGCCACAAAATGCATAAATCACCCTATTAGGTTATTACTAATCTTGTTGCACTTATTACACTTTTAATTCATGCAGTAAAAATTAATGAGTAATTGATATTCAGATATCATCATGTCATAGCAGTGAGTAAATTTATTTATATTTAAATAATAGAATATATCCTGTTAGTGGTCGGACTGGTTATGAAAATAAAAACCGTTTTCGGGGCTTTGAGACCAAACGAAATCCGGGATTTCGAAAGTGTACAGATATATTATAAAAATTTTTACGCAAGCGTACATGAACTACATTGTTAATAGGAAATATGGATTCGCGAGATATTTTGAAGTTTGTAAACTTCATTTACCATGAATATAAAGTGAAAATGTATGTTTTTCCTCAAATGTATATGCTCTTTATTGTTTTGACGAAATATTAACTAGTAGAAAGCCTAATATGATGACGTTTTCAATAACCGGTACTTAAATATTCTTTGCGGATTTCGTCATTTCTCCCTAGTCGAAACGAAATGCGGTATACCGGTCTACCGTTCACACCAATATATCCTGTAAATATATTTTCCTCCAGTAATAAGGGAGATCTGGCCAAAATTAGAAAAAAAAGTTTTTGTAAATTTTATATGAACCAAATCTTACCCATATAAATAGTCTCGCTTATTGTTTTGTTTGTGAAAAATTTGTTTTGTTTTTTTATCCTGATTTGCCCAGTGTGAATTGACATTTTAAAAACCAAGACTGACAAACATCTGAATTTCACCATAATTTGAAATCGGCTAGAGATAAATATTTGGCAACATTTTTGTTACAGAATAAAATATAGAAAAAAATAATAAGTTTATGTTATAGGTAAATGCAGTCTTAACTAAGTCATTGTAACTCTTTTCACAGGTTGCCAAAGCAACAGCAGTGGCAGATGAAGCCATAGGCAATGTGAGAACTGTCAGGGCATTTGCCATGGAAACAAAAGAAACTGAGTAAGTATCAAGAAAACCATATAAGCCTTTGCAATAAAAGCTGCATGGAAAGTATATTTAAATTTATAGTTAAATTCCCTTTTAATGAAACTTTATTATTTTTTTAAAGAAAACATAATAAGTACATAGAAGAGAAATAATCTGCAGAAAAGGTTTTAATAAATTTTACAAGTCTCTATTAAAAATAAAGTCAAACACTGTAAGTAGAACTGTTTCATGTGAAGTTACTTTGTACCATAGAGTAACTAATATGCTGCTTCTTGTGTGTCCATGGACTTATGATATTCCCTCTATCCTTGGGATTTATTGCACCTTAGAATTTGATTTATATCAAAATTAAGTACTTAAAAAGTTTGTAAATATTAATAATGATAATATTTGAACTGGGGTAGTTGATATAAATGGAAATAGGTTGATCATTCTGTAAAACATGACTTTAGATTTGAAAGTTATGGTGTTAAGCAGTATATTTTGTGGATTTTTAAAAAAAAGTGAATCCTGGCAGTTTGTATACTGTATAAGTTCAGATGAGTGTGTAGTGTTTTTTATGTCACATTAATAAATCTTTAAAATGAATATTAATTTCTTTGTAAGTTATAAGTGCCCATAATTTAACAGTCATGAATGAGCACATTATGTTCATGTAATTTTAAGTAATAGTGATGATTGTTAGGTAAACCACCTGAAGTGAAATCACTTAAAAGAACTAGGGCTATAAGAAGGTTCCTGGGTACTTAAAAATGGGCAGACTATGCTTAGAAATGTAGTTTAAAAACTCATAAAATTATTAAAATACTGCGTTTTTTCCATATATAAAATGGGTAGTATGCGATATCCAGCCATATTTGCTTGCCTAACTTTTGGTTTCATATTACATATTATTACAGCTGTAACTGTGGTTTTTTTTAAATGAATGCAAAATTTAATTGTGTAATATAAAAACTACTAAGTTAGATAGAAAATTATGAAAAACTTGAACACTATTACTTAATATTTGAAAAAAAAAATTCTACCTAACAAAGAGTTTCACGTAATTGAAATTTAATAGAAAATAACTTCAGAAGACATTTATATTGACTTTTATATCAAAGAACATTTTGGGGATCTTCTGAATCCATCTGTTAATTTCACAGGTTATACAACAATGAGGTGAATCATTCAGCCAGGCTGAATCAGATGCTTACCATTGGTATTGGTGCTTTCCAGGGGTTGTCAAACCTGGCCCTCAATGGTCTGTATTAGAATAAGAAATAGCGTTTTTAGTCTAATATTTAATTATGTGTCAATTATCCAACATTTATGCATAATTGTAAATGCTTAACTTCCTTGTTTTAAAAGAAAGGTGAAATTTGCCACATTATATGTTGGATAAAATTAGTACCGATTGTAAGGTCACAACATTGGAAAATGTTGTGGTTTTGTTGGTATAAGTGAAAATTAGGTAGTACGGTAAGTAGGACTGAATTCTGTACATATTGCAGGTTTCAGTTATGCTCAGAGTCTACTGTAAACAGTTACTGTAAGTATTGCTTCTGTGTTTTGATACTGGCTTTGTCACATTTTGAATATTAATTAATTTGATTCCTATGTTTACACACAGAATATTTACCTCTCTGCAAAGCAGGTATTAAATTTGTGACTGTTTGTTTGTTAGCAGGATTACACAAATATTTCTGGTTGGATCCTCATGAAAAAAATAAAAAAATAAACAAAAGTGAACAAATCTTGTTCCAACATAGATCTCATTAAATTTTTATCTGGATCACTGACGGGCTACAAAAGAAAAATCAAAGATCCGGATGTGCTCATTTATTATTAAGCGATTTAAAAAAAAATTATGCATACCTTGGCGGAAGTATGTGCTCAGCAGGTGCTCTTGTTAGGTTTAATTAGTAGTCAGGCCCGGACATTAGTTACTTGTTACAATGCAGCTCATGGGAATATGTGGAAACTAATAATATCCAGTTTCAATATGACCGTGGCTGTTAAAAGGGAAGTAAAAACCTAACTTTGACTCCTATCACTTTTAAGCATCAGTTTCTTTATATTTGGATAAAGATTTTAATTTGAAAAATAAATGGTATTCTGCATTCAAGGAGTTCAACATCAGCTGGTTATTTTAAATCGGGCATTAAATTGATGCAAGACGATATGTCAGCAAGTTTATATACAGTATGGTCTTACGTTTTTCATATCTTTACAATCTGACAGGGATTGTGCTGGGAACCCTGTACATTGGTGGCTCTCTGATGTCAACGAATGAGATTAAAGCTGGAGACCTTATGTCTTTCATGGTGGCCACACAGACTATACAGAGGTACATTTATTTGGCCTATTTATTTTTAACAGTTGGTTGAAATGGATGTCTCTGGCTGCATGGTTAATAGGCTTTGCATTTAAAAACTCATTTAGTTTTAACATCTGTCATTCTACATAACCTAAACCTGGTGCAAGGGAGGTAAATCCTAACTTTAGTTTCTTTTATTTGAGAAATGTTTCAGTCAGCCTTTGTGTTTACCCTATTTTTATGGCTTAATGGACTTTAAAGCACTTTGAGCAACTCACTTGTAGTTGGGGGACGATTAGACGTGTGCTCGATTACTTGTGTGTTAAGTATACAATTGCGTTCGGTCAATGACGTTTTCTAATAATCGATTATTCAGCTTAAATCTTACTTTTCCTAATGTACCTGAATATCCACATATTTTTAAAAATATTTTAGACCTTTTTATTGAACAAATTGACAAATATACAGGAAGTGAGTACTTTTGGTAGATTCTAAATGCTGGAACACCATTATTCTTACTGGATTGACCTCTACTTCAACCCGGAAAGTGTTTCATGAAATAATGACCAACATTGGAGTAAAATAATCGATTATGGCCCGATTATCGGTCGAAAAATGGACAAATAATCGACCATGAAAATTGAGGCAATTTCACTCACTACTCACTTGTACATGGACTATAGAGAGCAAATTTATCCACTGCCAGAATACATGTTCTCAGTTTAAGACTTTAACATTGAAAATATGATATATATGAAAGTTTATCCCATTTCTATTCAATGATAGCCAACTTTAAAGAATTCATGCAATTCTAGTTATCCTGTGTTTCACAGAACATGTACTTATCAAAAATGCACAGTTGCCTTGTTAATCGGCAGGTGGTTACTAGCTAGAATGGTTACCACATGAAAAATTTTACAGTATTTAATTCCATGAAAGCATAGATTCGGAAGTGCAAAGAACAACCACTTGACCATGATTTATTAGTCAGTGGACAGGTGTGAGTCAACAACACGCAGTATCCCATATCAGGGGCAAAGCTGAATTATGAAGGATATATATTTTGAAATTTGTGCCATGAGTTGACTCTTGAAGGCTGATAATGTTTGAAGCCACACTAATGTTTTGTGGAGGGTTGTTATAAAGTCTAGAACCATTGTTAACAAAACACCCATTGAACTGAACCTGGGACATTAGGACTTTAAAACTATATTGTGAAACTACAAGATATTGTAGCATCCAGTATACATTACTTTCTTTTACTTTAGCAACTACCCATTGTGATATAAAAAAAATGTGATACAGCATAAATTCAGATACATACTCTGGTCATGTATTTTGCAGATCTCTTGCTCAGATGTCACTTTTATTTGGTCAGACAGTTCGTGGACTCAGTGCAGGAGCCAGGGTGTTTGAGGTAAGGGTATTTTTGTATAAAGTTAGATGACAATATTACATTTAAATTAGAGGAAAATTCCCGGTGTACATAAATACCCAAACTGTGATTACCATCGTCACTGAATGACTGAAAGCCTGTTTACTTACAGCCCAAAGTTTGAGAGATCAGTGTGATGCTACATTATACATGCTGACATATTTATGACAAGTACCTTAAAATTTGCACCTATCTCAAAATGCAACTGCGGTGTACAGAAGGGCTTATGTTGGTTTTTGCTGTGAAGTATTTAATTACCAAATGCCGCATTAGATAATTGTAGTCAGCATTAAAATGCTGTTAGAGCATCAGCTCATTGAAACAGGTGGATATGTTATACCTCTGCAGGTAGGAATGTTTGTTATTATTTCAAGGTAAGATCTAAATCCATAAACATTGTAATTTAGTGGAAGGTTGTCCTGCAGTGAAAACTGTCCCCATTAAATCATTAGGGATGAGAGTGATAAATTTGAAATATGGGAATTATGTTCGGATATTCTATAATTATATATCCGTGGTATCGTTCTGTAATCTGTATGTGCATGAACACACAGGGATCATGTTGTAATGGGTATTCTTGGGATCATTATGTATTTCCACACTTGGGAATCATTGTGTATTTGGTGTTTTGGGGATCATTGTGTTTTTGTCTTTGGATCATTGTGTATTTAGACACTTAAGGATCATTGTGTATGTTCTTGGTGTCATGTATTTGGACACTTGAGGATCATTGTGTATTCGGTGTTGTTGGGATCACTGGTTTTTTTTGTTTTTTTTTTGGACTTGCAGGGATCATCCTGTATTTGGTGTTCTTTTGATCACTGTGTATTTGAACACTGAGAGATCATCTGGTTTTTGGTGATCTGTTCCATGGCTGTTGTTCTGACGCACAGTAGGACCATTGCACTGACATTGCTTACTTTTGTAGCCTCCAAGTGTTCATGCATGACCATCCATCCTCAAAAATAAGTTCCTGTATCTTCTCATATTTGCTGGACACATTTAATATCTGCTTTCTGTACCTTCGTTGTTGTATTATCACAAGCATACACAAAATGTTACTTAATAATGGAAAATTTGAAGTTGCTGTTTGTTTAAAAATTGCCATTTTAATTTTAATTAACTTATTCTTCAATACTTTGACTATATGGAAAACCAGTTTACATTTGATCATTGTCCGACTATTGGTGAAATGATAAGCTTTTGATTAATAAAGTTTCTTAAGTTGAAACCTAATAGAATTTTGGGTTAAAGCTATGGTACTTTACTGTTTTATCTCCCGTTTTCTTCACACCCACATATTAAAATATTATCTCAAATAGATATTATATGTATTAGACTCTAAATTATTTTCATTTGACAATGCTACATGATCTATTGTTTGGAAAAAATATAAGAATGTGACCCAATTGTTTAGTTTCCATGAAACATTGTTTCACTGCCAAATCTTTTGTTGTCCTATTTGCACCAACAGTATCTAATTTTGAAAATATATAATAGGTACGAAAACTTTATCTTGTTATCAATACCAATAAAAGGTACATGTATTTACCTGATACACTTCCATAATATGTAAGTATCATCCACTTTATAAAACACATTAACAATTTTATATATTTACCTCTCGATTTGACATATAATAATACATTTCTCATAAATTACATTTACATTTTCCTTATTCTTTCACTTTTCACCTTCTTTCCTTCACTGTTGTATTGATTGATGAAGTAACCCAGGGTACTCCCACCACAAACCATGGAGATCAAAAGAAAGTCTACAGTGTGTGTCCAGTAAACTCAGTAAAAACTACAGTACCAAGTCTCTCTGAAAAACACACACCACCTTTGACCATCCACGGAAGGTTTGAGTGGGAGCCCCCGGGGATGACGTGCCAACCCCTTGCACCCTGGAGGGGTGATAGCGAGGCTGCTACGGCACGTCTTCCCAGTGGGAGCGGATTTGAGGATTCCCAGAGCAGCAAACACTCCAGGAGGCTACGAAGTAAGCACTGTTAGTGACATTGGTCTTGCTGAACATAGGACAACACCCACTTCCAGTCCACCATGTTGACAGGCAGGGAGCGGGTGGGACAGAGAGCACAGAGCTGTCGTGTCCGGTCTGATTCCTCAAGTCGAGTTGTGAGTGGAAATACAGAGGTTTATATAGGCTCTGTATTCTGTAACTATTGCTGAGCTTTGCAATATGTGAGTGATAAAAGTATTGATTCCATTATCAGGTCTGTATTATTTTAGGACTAGAAGGTTCTATGTATGATATACAAAAATAAAGGACATAGAGCTCTTTGCTTGTGGCTGACTATACATGCATGTCTCATTCACGTGGTATAATTTTCCAGAAGGGCCTAACTTTATTGTGCAACACATTGGCAGATACACCTTTAATAAATATGGCTTTGACATAAGTGGAAAGAACATGTTTTATAAATATCTAAAGGTGTCATGAGATCTGAAGTTTACTTTTGCTATTTTGCACAATCAGCATAGCAAAAATCAATAAGAGGCTCAAAGGCTGAAAGAGATTGCATACTGTGCATTAAGATTGTGGTATTTAATTAAGGTAAGAGCGCATTCAGGCATTATTTGGCCAAGTTATATAAGGCTTTCATTTCTTTTGTACACAATTAATGTAGATTACACAAGATGGTATAATTCATCTTGGTTCCTTTTATTTGTGAAAGATCTATAATAAGACATAAATAGACCATGGTTTATATGGTGATCTTTTTGTGGCAAATTTCTTTTACAATTTGCCATGTAGAAAACCATTGCATATTCTTGCTAAATTGGAGTCACTGTCATATGATGTCAATGGGGAAACATAATTGCCTCTTTCATAGGGTTATCGACAATACTCCACTGGGCATAACCTCTCTCAGACATAACCTCATCAAATATAACTGCCATCAGACAAAACCCCATGAAGCTGAATTAGAACTGAGACAGAACCCCATCATTTATTTGCATGCAAAATTGCATTGTTAGAATGATTTAAAAGCAAGATACCATTGTTAGAATGATTTCAATATATTTTTATTATCCCTGTGGAATGCACATTGTTGTACAAAAATCCATATCCATGTAGAGCAGAATATGTTTTACAAAAATATATTCTATTTATACAGGGACAATACCCAGAGGGCAAAATCCTATAAAAGGATGGCTACTAGGAAAAAACCTCGGAACTAGTTTCAAGGGTGGTGGACATAGTTGTGATTCTATTGAAATTATCACAAGATAAAATACATTGAAAGAAACATTTTGGGGCCACGGTGGCAGAGTGGTAACACTCTCGCCTCCCACCTCTGAGATCGGGATTCGTTTCCCGGCCTGACCTCAAGTGGGAAAGCTGGTAGTTGCTTGCCGTTCTTCCGCAGTTTACACTACAGAACCTTGACCAACTGTATGTACTGGTTTCCTCTGCCAATAAAACTACCCGTCTTGATATGACCTGTGTTGAAAGTGACGTTAAAATCCTAATAAATAAATAAAAGAAACATTTTATTCTTTGTTAGACAATCAATTATACATTAAAACCAGGTATGTATAAAATTTTTCATAAAAAGTGAATATAAGAATTGTTCTCTAGGGTATTGTCTGTCATTCAAGTAAACATTACGTAAACATTGAATATTGGTTTGGTCATTAATGACCATTTCCACTCGACACACAGTCTTTACTCTTTAGCACTGACTGTATACTTCAAGGAAAAGTTTTTATTCCTGGACAAAAATCCTATTAAATGTCACTTTGTCATATGAGGAGGTGTTATGTACAAGAGCCAACAAACCCAATGGGGTGATGGTCCCTTGGGGTATAGTATATAACTTGTGTGATCATGAAATCATCTATAAAACACTCACATTTAGTGTTATTATTTACAGCAGTATTATTGCTTCAATGTGGGATAAAATTGAGGTAAAAGAAATATCAAAGGAAGGGCTTAATGTCCTGTCAACAGCCAGCTATTTTTAATTGGTGGCAAAATCAACCCTCACTGGTGGCAAAATCAAGGAACAGTTTTTACTAACTGTGAATTCAAAGTAGTGGCAAAATCTATTGTAGCAAAATCTATGGTGGCAAGATCAACATCTGCCACTGTGGTCTAGCAGGTAACACACTTGTCTAGGAACTCAGAGGATGTGGGTTCAATCCCAGGTACAGGCAGATACATAGTGGCTCGGATGACCACTTAAAATGGCTGTCCTCTGTCATTGGGTCCTACCCCCAGTGGCAGGTTAAAGAACCTCAAGGACGTTGATAAATGGTCATCCTTGAGCCTCTATCTTCCAGTTAGGGGAATGTCAGTTACTTGTGAGTTGGGGCTGTACCTGTACAGTCGGATAGGTTAAATAGCGCTTTGAGTCCTGTAGTATATGGAGATATTGCACTGAGTACAAATACATAATAATAATAATAATAATAACATACACCACATAAACTTGCCACAGTCTTGAGCCTAGAAAAAGACTAAATCAAAAGTACCTTTTCATGTCAGTAAAATAATACTGGCTAAACAGGTTTGGAAAATCCCTCCATGTTACTATTCACAAGTAGAATCTATATATATTCAGAAAGGGAATAAATAAATACTGTACAATTTATGAAAAATCTTAGTTGGGTAGATCAATATGGTATTTATTCCTATTTTAAGGTATGACGTATCAAAACAATGAGGAAATAAGGATTTATTTCAGGATAATGGAGCACTAGTTATTAAGACCTTCTTTTGTACACAAAGCCAATGCAAATCTGAATCTTAATAAAGGGATCTATGTTGTATTTTAATACAAGCTGAATATAGATCCTTCTGGTACTGTAACTAAGCCCACATAATACTGAATAGAAGAATATATACTTGTAAAAACAAGCTGGCCAGACATGAATCAATATGCATAATGCAAAGCTCAGCACTAGTTACAGAGCCTATATAAACCTCTGTATTTCTCTTCACAACTCGACTTGAGGAATCAGACCGGACACGACAGCTCTGTGCTCTCTGTCCCACCCTCTCCCGGCCTGTCAACATGGTGGACTGGAAGTGGGTGTTGTCCTACGTTCACAAAGACCTCTGTCACTGACGCTTACTTCGTAGCCTCCTGGAGTGTTTGCTGCTCTGGGAATCCTCAAATCCGCTCCCACTGGGAAGACGTGCTGTAGCGGCCTCGCTATCACCCCTTTGGGGTGCAAGGGGTTGGCACGTCATCCCCGGGGGCTCCCACTCAGAGCTTCCGTGGATGGTCAAAAGTGGTGTGTGTTTTTCAGAGAGACTGGGTACTGTAATTTGTACTGAGTTTACTTGACACACACTGTAGACTTTCTTTTGATCTCCATGGTTTGTGGTGGGAGTACCCTGGGTTACTTCAGCAAGACTTGGGAAAGACAAGAAAGTTCACAGCAAGTGGATAAAGATGATTATGTGAAAAGTTAATTTAGTGATGCTGATTTCTAAAATTTGATTTGTATGTACTTGTGTACTACTGCAACCCTAGCGAACTCTATGTACTGGTTTCCTCTGCCCTTCCAACTACCCGTCGTGATATGACCTGTACAGTGTTGAAAGCGACGTTAAAACCACAAATAAATTGTGTACTACTGTGTGTGTAAAGATTGAAAAAAAATCATGTGGATGTTTTAGGAAACATATATGTAGGCAGTAATAAGCAGGTAGTAAAATGTTGTGAATAGAAATGTAATATACACTTATTGTACAAGTTACTGTTATTCTTTGTTATGGTAATAGTAAAAAAAATGTATTAAATTTTTAAATGTCTGATATTTTTAGATTTTATGTTTAAGTTATATGTTATGTTTGTGAAACAATTTAATACTGTAGATCTTATGATTTGATGAAATTATTTTCAGCTTTAAGCCATTTATGCAAATTTAATAGTAAATAAACTTAAATATTAAAATTGAAATCATTGAGGAGAAAATAATGATTAAATTATGATTAAATTTGCAGTACGATTTACTGTAAGATTTATATGTCATAGAATTGTTAAGAGAGAATTTGAGAAATATTCATAACTTAAAAGAGTGCAGTAAAATTAGGAAACTCCAACTTAAAAGAACATTGAAAACTAAGTATGATGGAAAAAAAACAGAAATGACATTTGAGTATAGAAGGTTGTATATGTACAATTGGAGGCTACAAAAGTAAGCAATGTCAGTGGTCGGAGGTCCTAGTGTGCGTCAGAACAATAGCCATGGAACAGCTCATCAAGTACAGAATGATCCCTCAGTGTTCAAATACATAATGATCCCAAAAATGACAAATACAGGATAATCCATAATTATTGCCCAAAAAGACCATGATCCAACAAACATGAAATACAGACTGATCCCTGAGTGTCCAAAAACAAAATGATCACTGCGCAGTGACCTTGGACACGTCTTTTGTGCAATGCTGGATTCGCGAATATAGAACAGTAAATAAAACAACGCTGTTCAATTCTGCGTGCACCGTCCCTTCGCATACAAATGTAAATAAGTCACGGTGAAATAAAATGTAAATTACATGCACTAAATATGAAGTAAAATAATTCAGTGGGGATTTTTATCAATATTTCATTTAAAGATCGACTACTCATTAACGTTTATGAAATCATGGAATTCTGTGGGGGATTTTCTAACAATATTTTAACCAAAAGGCTGTTTGCACATCCATCACTATGCATGTTTAGTTAATGGAACAGCCAACATGGCATTGGATTTGTTTTGATTTTTGCGTAAGATTTACCCCTTATTTTGAACAAAATATCAATGTAACCATTTTAGAATAGGAATAAAAGACAAATTCTCATGCTTTATGATGGTTTTAAACTATCGATCGGCTGAATATTAAAGCCACGAAGCCCAAAAGGCTTCAAAACACTCAAATATGTGTTCTATTCCTATAATATAGGATGGTCCCTGAGTGTCCAAATCCACAGTAATCCTAAGATCACCAACCACAGGATGATCTCATTGTGTCCAAATGCATAATGACCCCAAAAATATTATACATAGGGTGACCCTTGTCCAAAATCACAATAATCCCAACAACACCAACTTATATATTGGAGAGTCTTGCCTCCATGGATTTCAAATTGGCAGCCCACTATCACCCTCTTCACACTTCAATCCATGTTGACAAGGATTGAGGGTTGAAACAGATTGAACCATATTTATCTCAATCTGGGTTGAGTTTTCATATTACAGAGTTTAATCTGGATTGAAAAGTTTCCAAAATCTGAGTACAGTAAAAAGACTTAAATTAGACAGCTTAATTTAGACAGCAGATCAATTACAATCTTGTCAAACATTTCTGCCTACTCAAAAACATCTTGCTACATTCACAAATATTCATACAGTTTTTGTAAAACAATTTCTTCTAGGCAGTAAGTCAATTAATTACAGCATCAATACGCTCAACCCGGTGTACGGAAAAGTTCCCACATGGTAAAGTTCCCACCCGGTTAAGTTCCCACCCAGAAGTGCGCACCCGGAAAAGTTCCCACCCCAAAAGTTCAAATGGTGGAAAAGTTCCCACATTTAAAAAAAAAAAAAAAAAATTCATACAAAATTTATAATTAAGTTTTTCCAAATACAAAATTTATAATTAAGTTTTTCCTGTGTAAGATGTTCATGATGTGATAATGCAGAAACCTGTAATTTCATTCTTCATTGTAAACATATCCCAATGTGAGAAGTCTAAAAGAAGACTTAATAATTTAAAAGTTGTTAAACAATGGTTGCCTAATTGTCAATGAAATGTGTTTTAACTCACCAAATAGCAAATACAACATGATCCCTGACTATCCGAAAACCAGAATGATCCCAAGAACAAATAATATAGGATGATCCCTGAGTGTCCAACTTCAGAATCATTATCGAGTGTCTAAGTAAGTAAGTCACTGATCCCTCAGTGTCCCAATACAGAATCATCTGAAGGCACTAAAAACTCAATGATCCCAGAGTTTTGAACACAGAATAATGTTAGAGAGTAGAGACACCAAATAGAGGATGAATCTTGAGTACCGAAATATATACAATTATATCAAGGGCATCAAATACCAGATGACCCCTGAGTTTTCAAATACGGAATGATGCCAAGGACACTAAATACAGAATAATCCCTAAATATTTTAATACAAGCATAGTCACTGAATAATGAAATACCAGGTGAGACCACTGACACCTAATCTAAAATGATATCCTCTGTGACTGCATACTAAACTAGACTTACGCATCGGAGAACTGATGCAAATTTGTATCCACCGAAAAGATAACTCACCAAAGCCAGTGAACCATTGTTTGACCTTGAAGAAGGGGCCCAAGGTCAAATCTGAAAACATCAGAAGATTCCCAGCCCATGACCTCCCTATAAGTTTGGCTATTGTCATTTGACCTTGAAGGAGGGGCCCAAGGTCAAATCCGAGCACATTAAAAGATTCCTAGCCCATGATTTCCTATAGGTTGGTTTGACTTTGCAAACCTCTTGGACCAATAATAAGCAAGTTATAAGCAATTTTAGGTTTGGATATCCTCCTTTGACCTTGAAGGAGGCGCCCAAGGTCAAATCCGACCACACCAAAAGATTCCCAGCCCATGTTTTCCTATAGGTCGGTTTACCATCCCAAACCTCTAGGACCAATAATAAGCGAGTTATAAGCACTTTTAAGTTTGGCTATCCTCGTTTGACCTTGAAGGAGGGGTCCAAGGTCAAATCTGACCACACCAAAAGATTCCCGGCCCATGATTTCCTATAGGTTGATTTACCATCCCAAACCTCTAGGACCAATAATAAGCAAGTTATAAGCACTTTTAAGTTTGGCTATCCTCGTTTGACCTTGAAGGAAGGGTCCAAGGTCAAATCTGACCACACCACAAGATTACCAGCCCATGATTTCCTATAAGTTGGTTTATCATCCCAAACCTCTAGGACCAATAATAAGCAAGTTATAAGCACTTTTAAGTTTGGCTATCCTCGTTCGACCTTGAAGGAGGGGCTCAAGGTCAAATCTGACCACACCAAAAGATTCCCAGAACATGATTTCCTATAGGTTGGTTTACCATCCCAAACCTCTAGGACCAATAATAAGCGAGTTATAAGCACTTTTAAGTTTGGCTATCCTCGATTGACCTTGAAGGAGGGGTCCAAGGTCAAATATGACCACACCAAAAGATTCCCAGGACATGATTTCCTATAGGTTGGTTTACCATCCCAAACCTCTAGGACCAATAATAAGCGAGTTATAAGCACTTTTAAGTTTGGCTATCCTCATTTGACCTTGAAGGAGAGATCAAAGGTCAAATCAGACCACATCAAAAGATTCCTAGCCCATGATTTCCCATAGGTTGGTTTACCATCCCAAACCTCTAGGACCAATAATAAGCGAGTTATAAGCACTTTTAAGTTTGGCTATCCTCATTTGACCTTGAAGGAAGGGTCCAAGGTCAAATCTGACCACACCAAAAGATTCCCAGCCCATGTTTTCCTATAGGTCGGTTTACCATCCCAAAACTCTAGGACCAATAATAAGGGAAATATAAGCACTTTTTTTGACTGACAAAGAAACGCTCGTGGTGGCCATCTTGTATTTCAAAATGAGGCCAAATATATTCCCAGCCAAGATTTTGTAATGAGGAACACACCCTGCGTATTTGAGATCTCTACCTACAATACCCTTTGCTCAAGAGGGCCACCAAAAGTCCTTGCTGAAAGTAAAAAAAACGCCCGTGGCGGCCATCTTGTTTTTCAAAATGAGGCCAAAAATATTCCCAGGCAAGATTTTATGGTTATGGCGAAGTACATCCCAGGATGGGTTAATGAAGCGGTAATTGCGGCAAAGGAGACCAAGCGTTTGTTTGAACGTATTTGGCGCCGAAATAAATCTACCTTCAATAGATCCCAATACATGCAGAAAGTCCACCAGTACAATAAAATCTGCATGCAGGCCAAATCTGAATTCCTCAAAGAAAAAATTCGGGACAATCACCACAACCCACAAAAACTATGGCGAGTCCTGGGTGATGTGTTACACAGAATCCCAGCAAAGATTCTCCCATCTATTAACCCCCCAAAGCTTTTGGCTGACAGATTTGTTGAGTTCTTTACAGAAAAAATAGAAAAAATACACTCAATTCTCTCTACCTCACTCAATTTCCGACACATCACCCCAGACTCTCCTCCACCCACATTCGCCTCTTTCTCTGCTGTAACTGAAGAGCAGGTCACTAAAATCATTCAAGACTCTCCCACTAAATCATGTTCCCTTGACCCTTGGCCCACTTTTCTTGTTCTTGAATTCCTGGATATTCTCATTACCCCCATCACCTCAATAATCAACGCCTCTCTAGCACAAGGTACGTGTCCTAATTTCTGAAGTTTTCAAAAATTACAGGCCTGTTTCCAATCTAAACTTTATTTCAAAGATACTTGAAAGGGTAGTAGCAGCCCAGCTACAAACTCACCTTGATGAAGCCGGCCTGATGACTGCCTTCCAGTCGGCTTATAGAAAACACCATTCTACTGAAAGTGCCCTCCTTAACATTCATAATGATATTCTTTCAATATGGCCAAAGGGTCTGTTGCAGCCCTCACCCTTCTAGATCTCTCCACCGCTTTCGATACCATTGATCACACTATTCTCCTGGACAGACTTAATGGTTACTATGGAATCAGTGAACTGGCACTCGGCTGGTTCAAATCATACCTGTCGGGAAGGACACACTCGGTCAAGGTAGGCAGCACACTCTCAAATCCTGTTGCCCTTCAGCATGGGGTCCCCCAGGGCTCCGTCCTTGGTCCAATTCTTTTCTCCCTTTACACCAACCCAATCAGCTCCATCATTCAATCTCACAGTAGCATCAATTACCATTTCTACGCCGATGACACTCAGCTATACATTTCACTCTCTCCAGCAAATTTTTCTCACTCTGTACAAAAACTAAAAAATTGCCTAAACGACATCCAAAACTTCATGTTCACAAATAAATTAAAACTCAACCCTGATAAAACCGAGTTCATTTTGATAGGTTCGAAAAACAACCGTAAACAACTCCTTCCTCACTTTCCAATCAATATTCTTGGTAATCAGGTCTCACCAGCACAAAGTGTCAAGAACCTCGGAGTGGTGTTTGACTCCAATTTCACTTTCTCCGACCATGTGTCACAGGTCATAAAGTCCACTAGAGCTCATGCAAGAGACCTCTACAGAATACGCCCTCTTCTAGACCTTAAAACATCAGTTCTTTTAGCCAATGCCTTGGTCAGCAGCAGATTGGACTACTGCAATTCCCTGTTTCTATCACTCACAGACTTTGAGCTAAGAAGATTGCAACTAGTGCAAAACTCACTCTGCAGGGTTGTCACCCGTTCCTCAAAATTTTCTCACATCACCCCTCAACTGAAAAAACTCCATTAGCTTCCAGTTAGGTATAGGGTACAATTCAAAATAGGCCTCATTACATACAAAATCCTCAACCAAGGTCAGCCTGTTTACCTAAGAGAACTAATCCACCCCTACACTTCCTTTAGAAATACTAGATGAAGTACCCCTAAACTCAAGTTCCTTCATACCCCCACTTTTGACCGTAGAGTTCATAAATCAATTAAACACTTCTCAAATTCTTTTAGTCACTATGCCCCAGTTCTTTGGAACTCTCTCCCCTTCCAAATAAGAAACAGTCCCTCTGTCGCATCTTTCAGGAAACACCTCAAAACCCACCTTTTCAACTCTAGCTTCCCAACTTAGTCTCCTTCCCTCTCGGTCTCACCCACAAACCTGGTACACTGACCTTGAACGCCCCTCGACTCTCCTTATAAGAAATGGTTTTTTGTTAACTAGCGCACTGAGTTCCCCTTAGTGGGGAAGATATTGTGCCTGCAAAGCAGTAGATTAGATTATGAATATATCCTGCAAATTTGAGAAGGCCAGCTATATTTTTTTTGTTAGAGCGGTAACGGTGAAATCTCCACACTGCGGCGGCGGTCGCGGCGGCGGCATGGACGTAACGAAGCGAAATCCATAGTATCCACTGGATGCTATCTGGTGGATACAATAATATAGAGACATCAAATATAGAGACATCAAATTGTTTTATTTATATCCATCTGATAGAATGCTTCCTAAGTGGGCCTGTTTTTTGCCACCTGGCTCAACAACAAACGGTCTCAACTTGCATCACTGGGGCCAGATCCCCCAATATGGTCAATGATACAATCAGTCTGCCATGGGAGGATCTGGACCCATATGCCTTCCCACTGGTAGCCATCTTGGGCAAGTGGTGGAGAAGTTACAGGACTACCCATGCAGGGGAATCACTCTGGTTGCTCCTATTGGCCCAACATGCCTGGTTCTGGGATCTATTGATCATGTCAAGTCAGATTCCTTGGTACCTGTCCAATCTGCTCTCTCAACCATTTAATCAGACTCCTCACAGGAATCTGTCAAATTTAGATCTGTATGCATGGCTCCTAGAGCCTCCGCAATCAAGGAGCAGGGCTTCTCTGAGGCAGTGGCAGTAGAAATTGAGGCTCCTCAAAGAGGATCAACCAGATCAGTCATTGCTGACAACTGGGTTAATTCACCAATAAATTTCAGCACAATGAGAATCTTGCTCGTCTCTTGGACAGTTTACAGAGACAGACCTGGGTTCTGGCAAACACAGGAGTGAGATCCATGCTTGGCAAAGAAACACATCAGACACCAGTCAGACTGGTCAAAGGTGTCTTTGTACCCAGCACCCAGCCTTCTTTTCCAAGAACCAGCTGGCCAAGGAGAGTCCGGACAGTGTGGCCCTAGTGGTTATGCCAGCCCTGGCCCCAATTCTGGATAAGTCCCTCAAGTCTGATAGATCCTGTGTCTATTTAGAGCACCGTGCTACTGATTGGGACAGGATCTCAAACAGAACAATGAGTTAGTCTGTCTCCCTTTAGAAAGGTTTTGACAAGACATCTCTCCTGCCACTATCTCCTCATGGATCAAGCAACTGTGATCCTATGTTATGAGCTCTCAGGTCAGGAGGCCCTCACCCTACATCAGGTTAAAGCCCATGTTGTCAGGGCCCCTTGCTGCTTCTAAGGCATTCCAGTTGGGATTCTCCTTAGAACAATTTTTCAGCCGGCCACTGGAAGTAACATAACACCTTCACACAGTTCTCTTTGAAGGATGTGGCTTGGGCTGTTTCAGAGCCCCTTCAATTGGGCCCAGTTGTGGCTGCTCAGCAGATCCACAATTAGCCCTTATATTTGAGATTTATATATAGGTAGTGTTAATAGTTCATGGAACTAATTGACATGCTTTCCTTCGGCAGGTTATTGCCTTCTGGGACTGAACTCATCCCTCTCTTACCCTACCTCAGAGCAGGTCTGTTAAAAAGGGGGGGGGGGGCAATGTCGGTATACGCCCCGGCAACCAGGCTCTGGTATCCGACCATAGGCCTACAGGTTTCCTGACTTAAAGTCAACCTAGGCTAGAGGGAATTTTTTCTTATCATTTATGAGTTCACCTAAGTCCCTAACTTACCCACGGACCAAGTGGTAGTTATTCAGCAATTGTCCATTGGATAGGATGTATTAACACAATATCCAATGGACAGGCAAGGCCCTCCCAACCGACCCCGCTACCAGCTTACTAGGGGTCTAAATCTGTTTAGACAACAAAAAAGATGAACTGACGTCACTTTGTCTAGACAGGAAGCAAGTATGATGCGCCACCTGGCGAATGCACACTACTGACCGGTCCTGCCGGTATTATATACAGGACGTCTTTTTCTGGCATTTGGTCGGACCAGTCGCGCTGACCGGTAAAGCAATTGTCCATTGGATAGGGTATTAACTTATAAAAATTTAATTTACTTATTAAATTTGCAAATCAGCTACTGTTCATCTGTTTTTTTATGCATAGCATTAAAAAAAGGTAATAAGTACATTTCATACTTTTGGAAAATGGAAGCAATATGGGAAGATGCCTGTTTAACCATTTTTCTAAACGTAAGGCAGGCTGTTAAGTAGGAAAACTGTTTTTCCAGATGAAAAATATAAAATAGGTAATAAGAAAGTAAATTAACAGTAGGTCCCCTCATTGAAACCACATATTAATTTCCATGGACAGCCATATTTTTATGGTTCATATCCCTAATGCGCAGCTACAAAATAATACCAAAGTGTCCAGATACACATGATCCCACAGTCAGCAACTACTGGATGCCTGGGACATTTAATACAAGACAAAACACAAGACCATGCGACAGTCTAAATACACAGTGCTGTAGGCGTATGTGATGAACCTTAGGAGTTGAAAGAGACATAAAACCCCAGATTTTATCCATATACTGTCTTATAAGCTTGTGAACAGTCTGCTTCAGGAGCAGAAAATGTTTGCAAAATATATCTACAGAAATGTGGTTCTGAAAAATAAAATCAGTAGAGGCGGAATCCTCCTGTCTTATGTCCATCTATCTATGAACAGAATCTAACATTTGGCAGAGGTTAATGTCAAAGAGACTGATCTGTATGTTAAGGTAAATTTTTCCTGACTTCTTACCAGATGCTAAGTCCCCAGTGGTGAGAGAGCATAAGATATCACTGTATTCTTTCTGCAAAAATTAGTTGAAAAATATAAATACTAAACACAGTGAAACCTCTTTTATCTGAATATTCGATTTTATTGCGCAACAATAGCTTACCATGTGGGACTGAAGGCTAACTCGGGAGGCCGCAGGACTCCAGCCAATGACCAAGAAAAATGGATGTTTGGATTTGGCTGAGTCCGTGGTTTAGTATGTACCATAGCAGTGTCGCTTGGTGATTCGTCCTTCTTCTCTTGTTGGCCGTCATATTAAAAAGCGTTTGAAATAAATTCACAATATTTTACTGTTTTCTCATGATATACTTGTCGTCGGATACTGAAACTACATCAATTTCTTTATTTATATATATAAAATCATATTTTTGTGACAAATCACAGAACAGATAAGTATATCTAACATATTTTACAATTTAATCCACTTTCGTGTCAAGTCGTGAAGAAAGAGTTGAACATCCAACTTGTACATGTTGCTTATATACAGGATCATTACCTGTCAAAATAAAATAAAATAAAATATTTTGTGGGTTCATTCCCTATCTGCTACATTATTGGACCATTTAAAGGGTTAAAATATCAATAAAGTACTTTTTACAAGGTTTTGTGCAGAATTTGTTTCTGAAAACTTCCGATTCGTCTTCACAACAACAGGTGCTTGCCATTCTAGGGTCACCAACTCTGGTTGGGTGACGTTGGTTAGGCAGTAGCAAGTCCTTTTCCTTGTGCAGTTTTATAAGTTATTTTAATCAAAATATCTATAATATTGTATGTACAATTCTTGGTGAGAAGACATATATTTTATTATGTTATTTAATGCACTCTTTCACTTCAGGAAGTGTCACTCTTTTGCATTGTCCTCCTATTTTGCTTCATGGGGTTCCCCTTTTAACTTGTTCTCTGCATTAGTTCAGAGTTTCGAACCCTAATCCTGGCTAAGTCAATCTTTGACTTTGGAAGGGAGTTGGACCAGATCTCCCTTCCAATATGATGCCTGGTTTAATTTCCGATTGCATTCGATCACTCGGATGGTCGGATCCGCAATCCAACCATGGCTCCAAGCACTCTGATCCTGAATCCTATCACTTGGATGGTAGGATCCAACTTGCAACTTTACTTGCATATCACCCACAGTGTTCAGTCCGACCATGGCTCCAAGCACTCAGATCCTGAATCCAATCACTCGGATGGTCGGACCCAATTTGCATGTTACTTGAATAATCTCCCAGCACTCGGATCTTCAATCCGATTACTCGAATCCTCAATCTGATCACTCGGAACAACCTCAAGGAGTGCGTTCCTCTAAAGCCTCAACAGGCTCCTGCTGAACATGACCAGCAACAGGGAGGTAGATATGTCTGACTTCCCTTCATAGCATACAGAAGTAGACCTTCGGCACGTTCTACTTTTTCCTGACTCAGGAAAACTTTGCCCTAGGTCCTCTTCTACCGTACTGGTTCTGGGTGACGAAAGGCCAACAGGAGCTCAGGCCAAGAGACCCTTAAGCTATGCTCCCTCAAGTCCATACCTCAAAGATAATTTGAATAGGACTCCCTGGCCTCTAATTTACCTGAGGGTAAATTTATAAACCCCCTACTTCAGCAGCAAATTGTTACAAGGTGAGACAACCTTGTTTTTTGAGGGCAATCTTCAGGAGCTCAATATAGATTTTGCCAAGATCTGTATCTCTCCTAAACCCTCTGGAGCCCCTATGGGCAAGTTCCCCTACAAGTTCTAAGGAACTTGAGCACCAACTAGGCAGAACCACATTACAAGACTACTTCCTCCTGTAACACTCCTTTGGTAAAGTGTCACACTATTAAGGCCGCCCTTAGAGGATTAAAAAGCAGATTCAGAAGGGTGCCTAATCCTTATCCTTCCTAAACAATCTGTAGCCCATACCCTCCAGAGGGAATTGTACATAATGGACAAACTCTGGCCTGCTAGGATGTGGGGCCAACATGACCCTCCTTCAATCACATCTAGGGGATTCTAGATATCAAGAACTCAAGAATTCGCCCTTTTTGGCCTTCTCCTCTGTTCAAGTCACAATTAGTCAAGGATGGAGAAGACTTCCTCCTTAAAGGCACCCCAAAAACCCACAGGGTTTTTAGACCCTATCAAAATTCCCCTTTTGTGTTCCCCACCACAATAGAAAGAGGCTCCTATAGGAAACGCTTCTATGGGGGCAAATTCCTCTCAAGCAGTAACCAATCGTTTTCCTCAGGTAGGGGCAAATCAAACTTAAGAGGCGTGGAAACCCCTCCCCCTCTGACTCGTTTCAAGCCTCCCTCAGTCCACCAGTAGGAGGTCACCTCCGTTCTTTCAGAAAAGATTGGCTCACAAACAAATGTTCAGACTACGTGTTAAACATGATCACTAATGGTTACATTGTTCCATTCATCTCAAAACCAAATTTGGTTAGAGCTCCACTGATTCTATTAGGTTACCAGGTCCTTCAAAAGAACAAGCTCTGTCCTCTTGTATCCAGTCTCTTCTGTCAAAGAATGCAATAGAAAGGGTGGAAAATCTAAATCTCTCGGGTTTTACAGTCGCTTGTTTCTTGTACCCAAGCCTCACCAAGGTGGAGGCCTGTAATAGACCTAAGCAGGCTCAACAACTTCCTACTTGTGGAAAGGTTAAAAATGGAAACATCAGAGTCCATCAGGGCTTCGCTGATTCTAGGGGAATGGGTGTCATCGATAGACCTATCAGATGCCTACTTTCACATCTCCATTCTCCCAAACTCAAGAAAGTACCTGAGGTTTTGCCACAGGTCACAAGTGTTTCAGTTCACCTCCCTTCCCTTCGGGCTGGCCACGGCCCCTCAGGTCTTTACAATGATTGTCAAAGAAGTGAAGTTGATGGCCCTGACACGGGGAATCAGACTTCACCAGTACCTGGATGACTGGCTGATAGGGCCCAGTCTCAGGAAGAAGCAAAATAAACACTCAGATATTGTAGACCTAACCCTAACCCTCAAGTGTTCGTTCGTGGGCTACGAATACCATTTAGATTCAGACCTTGTAAAACCCTTTCAAGAGAGATGGCTCAAATTTCAGGATTTGTTCCTACGATTCAAGTGAAAAACGTTTTTGACTACAAGATGTTTGATGTCGCTAATTGGGTTGCTTGCCTGAACGGAGAAAATGGTCCCGGAGGACGCCTTCACATGAGGCCCTTTCAGTTTCACCTCAAGGAGCACTGGAGATTTCCTCAGTCATTGGACAGCCTCCTTCCTTGAACAGAAACCTTTTCAGCACACCTAGAATGGTGGCAGAATCCCACAAACGTGATGAAAGGCACAGACCTTCATCCCAAAGACCACAGTATCCAACTCTTTACAGACACCTCAAACAAAAGCTGGGGCGCTCACTTAGAGCAAACCTCTACAAAGGGTCTGTGGTCAGACCAGGGAATAAGGCTACACATAAATTTTCTAGAAAAAAAAGGCGGTTTCTCTGGCCCTTCAAAGGTTCAAGGACCAGTGTTAAAACCGAACAGTGTTGGTTGCTACAGACAACTCAACAGTAGTAGCCTACATAAATATATAAGGAGGAACCCGCTCGGCGGAGATGTGCGCTCTCCTGTGAAAGATCATGACCTGGTGCCATCATTACAAGATAACCTTAAAAGCCAGACACATTCCAGGGTGTCTGAATTTGATGGCCAACCTTCTGTCCAGGTCGAACCAATCCAATCAACAGAATGGTCACTGCATTCGCAGGTGTTCAAACTAGTGTTCTCAAAATACCCTTTTTGGTGGGACCGGGTAGTTATGGATTTCCGCGGGCGGGTACGCGGGTACTCGCGCCGATGGGCGATAATAGGTGATTCTACAAAAATCTCCACATTTACAAACTTAAAACTTACACAAATAATGGGATCCAACCATTTGCTTTATATCTCGTCGGCCACCTTTTTTGCATTCAAAACAGTACGACACAGAAGAAATGTTAACCAAGAAAAGATTTCTGTAGTACATTCAAAACACGGTTGTTTATTGCAGTGTCCATAAAAGTGGGGTCACATGACCCGTCAGTAAAGCATTCACTGTTGCTCGAATGTAGTTTCGGAATTAAAACTTTATTTTTTTTCAGGCAGGTATGTGAACTTTATTGATGCTAAATTATGAACTACTGTTTTAAAATATCGTACTTTTATTTATTTAAGGTGTGCATGTCACTATACAGGCAATACACACAATATTTCATGTACTCGGAATTACATAACTCTGTTAATATACTGACGATTTTCAAAGGATATCGGCATTTGACAGTGCATAAATAACCAAAATGAAAGACAAATTAAATAATATAAATGGTGTATAAGGGTGAGAAAACATTACTCGTATACATTTTAATTAAATAGTTTCATTTTTAGATGAATTTATGAAGTTGAGATATGTCTGTAGTCGTCAGCCAAAGTGGGCGATATTGACAGTAGTTTTGGGTACTCGGGTATGTGATTTCGGATTCGGGTAAATATTCAGGGTTCGGGTACCCGGATATCCGGATACCCGTTGAGATCACTAGTTCAAACAGATCTGTCTCAAGTGGTTCACTCCTCATATAGATCTTTTGCCACTCGCCTAAACCACAAAGTTCCACTATACGTGTCTCCAGTCCCAGACCAAAATGCTTGGGACATAGATGCTCTGAACATAAATTGGTCGGGTCTCACTGCTTATGCTTACCCTCCCACAGCTCTCCTTCACAGGGTGATCCAAAATCAGGCAATCGAGTTGCCTAACCACTGTAATAGCCCCAGGCTGACCAGGGATGCCCTGGTTTTGGAACCTAGTGCAGCTCTCAACAGAGATCCCACTTCAACGTCCAGTGTCAAGAACTCTTCTCAAACAGTCCCACAAGTATGTGTTTCACAGCAATCCACAGCATCTCAACCTCCACCCCTGGTGTCTAGGAGTGGACAGCTCTAAAACAAGGCTTCGCTGTGTAGGTGGCAGAGAGAATTGCTGCCCCTCAGAGATCGTCAACAAGGACCATCTACAAGTCAAAGTGGGCCCTATTTGAGAAATGGTGCAGAGAAAATTCGGTGGATTTTTCCACTCCCTCTGTAAAGCAAGTCTCAGACTTCTTTATGTACCTGTACCAAGATCTAAACAGGCGCCCTTCGACCATTAATGGTTATAGGACAGCCATTACTGACACCCTGGGCCCAACGGGGCTCCATATCTCTCAGAGAGTTCAGACCTTAACAGGTTACTCTCCCGTTTCACAGGGATCTTCCCAAAAGTTCCAGGAATCTTCCTGAATGGAACCGTTCTGTTGTTCTCAATGAGCTCACAAAAGCACCCTTTGAGCCTATGAAAGACACAGACCTCAAACATCTTACTCTCAAAACTGCTTTCTTGCTAGCGTTGGCCTCCGGCAAGCGCCGCAGCAAAATCCATGCCTGGGTTGCAAACAAGTATTTATCTAGGCCAATGGGAAAAGGTTGCCTTTTTCCCCTCTTCAGATTTCATACCCAAAAACCAACTAGCAAGAGAAGGTTCTCAAGTTTGTCTCCGGTGACTATTCCTGCTCTAACTACCATTGTAGATAGACAATTCAGGGAAGACAGGACCTTATGTTCGGTACGGACCCTGAGGTACTATTTGGATCGAACCAAAGACCTAAGAGGGTCTCGATCCCTTCTGTTCATCTCTAAGAAAGGACAACCTCAGACATCAGATCCGCTACACTCTCTTCCTATCTAAACAAACTATCCTACCTTGTTATAAACAAGCAGACCAACAGCCTTGGACCTGGTCCAAGTCAAAGCATGACATTAGGGCCTTCGCGGCCTCTAAGGCCTTTTACGGTGGGGTATCGGTGGACCAAATCATGCAGGCATGTCACTGGAAAGCTCACACACATTTTTACCAAAAAGACCTTACTTGGTCAGACAACAACAACAATATGTATCTGGGACCAGTAGCAGCAGCACAACAAGTCCTAGACCCTTCCCCTCAGCATACTCCTCTTCGGGAAGAAAAGAGGGGGGGGGGGGGGGGGGGGGGGCACACCCGCTGCAGCCAAGTCTTCAGTAGTCTATCCCAGGGTTCAGATATTGGTTACCTCTCCAGATATTTACGGTAAGGTCTCTTATATTTTTAATGTATAATGTATTTAGTGTTTACCAGTGTACCATAATCTCATATTTAGGGTGGCAAAATTTATGAGATTCAAGCCTAGGGCTGTATTATTATAGCAGTGATGCCCTTAGGGGCCACTACCTTGAGTGAGCACGGCTGCACTCTCTTCTCTCAAAACATCCAGAAAGTACCCGTACTGTCATTAAATTTCGGTTTTTGGCTACTTATAGACCCCACTTTAGAATTGGGGCTCTGTAACTGGGACTTAGTCTGGTAATTTGGCAATACTTTGGTATATTTTTAAATTCTAAATTCAAGAAAAATGGACAACATTCTTCCAGTCTCAGCTGTAATCCTGCCACCGGGCAGTTGAATTCAGCATTCAGTTCTACATGGTAAGCTATTGTAGCACAATAAAATTGAAAATTTTAATTACTTAAATGTGGCTTTTATAAGCTACAAGCTTACCATGTGGGACTGATGAAAGTCCCACCCTACCTCCCCGCTGTATTTCAGCTGAGGGGGTATGGGCTAAATTTACCATGAGAGAAGGACAAATCACCAAACGACACTGCTATGGTACATACCAAAACAAGGAATCGGCCAAATCCAAACGTCCATTTTTCTTGGTCGTTGGCTGGAGTCCTGCGGCCTCCCGAGTTAGCATTCAGTCCCACATGGTAAGCTTGTAGCTTATAAAAGCTACGTTTAAGTAATTAAAATTTTCAATTTTATCAGTTTGCTTCCTCTTTCCCAAAGTTGTATTTCCTAAGTAATTATGTCCACCCCCCGGTGGGGGTGGACATATTATTTTTGCTTTTTCCGCCGTCCGGCGTCTGTCGTCCGTTGTCCAGTGTGTGACATTGTTTCCGCTCATTTTATGGAAAAGTATTAGAGCTATCTTCACCAAATTTGGTATGCAGGATTATTGGGTCAGTGTCTTGCTTTGGAATGCTTTCAGCTGTTGTAGCTCTTTTGCTTACTGAGTAAGACTCAAGTATAGCTATTTTTTTCAAGTACCTGTTGGTTTCCATGCATTAACGGGAAAATGATTCAAGTTATTTCAGTAAAATTGGGAATATAAGATTGTTATGTCACTCTATAGCTCACTTGGTATTGCATTTGGGACTGATAGCTCTGTAAGTGAGTAATAGCCATTTAGGTACTTTAATGGCTATTTTCAATACCTCTTGAGTAATTTGCGGCCGTCTTGGATTTTAGCAAAAAATAAAAAAGTGTAAATATCTCCGAAACTGTAAGAGATAGAGCAATTTCGAGTGAATTTTTGGCCCACTGGGTAGTACAAGGGTGTCTTATTGAAAAAAGTTGAAAGTTATGGCGGCCATCTTGGATTTTAGCGGAAAATAAAAAAGTGTATATATCTCAAAAACGGTGCGATTTCGTTGAAATTTTTGAGCGCCAGGGTATCCCCAGCGTCAACTGGTGAGTTTTCCATTGTTCCATTGTCTTTGTTGATGTGTCAACCTCACATTTAAGTCGACAATGTGTTTTGTAAGATGACACAAAGTTTCATGCACAATTTGTTATTTTTGTCCCTTAATTTTGTCGACCTGACAAATGTCCCCCCACATTTGAGTAGACAATACAATTCTTGTTACTTTGTTGATCTGTCGACCTTTTCTACCTATTCGTTTTTTTTGGTAGGTACAATGAGACCTTGTTGTATTTCTTGACTTATAGACCTCACTTTTAATAATCACATTTCTTTGTCGACCTGTCGACTACAAAGTAAATATGTTTCAGGTACATGTAGTTGCATTTCATATGCTTATTTAGTCGATCTGTCAACCACAGGAGAGGTATCATTTGTATACTATGATTTCTTTTATCAGTTTGGCCAATATTTTAATCTGTCAACCTTATATCTGTCTAACTTATATTTTGCTGTCGACTTGAAACCTATGTTCCTTATGTGAACCTCTAGACTGTCCGTTACCTTACATATATTGATGAAATTTATACATATTCATCAACACCAGGACATGACTTTTCACCTGTTAATTTGCATATTTCTACATCCATCAGGGGGATTCTGCAGTTGCTCCCATCTATTGTAGCAAAATCTTTGGTGGCAACATCAGCATACACCACACAAACTTGCCACAGTCCTTGAGCCTAGGAAAAGGCTAAATCAAAAGTACCTTTTCATATCAGTAAAATAATACTGGCTAAACAGCTTTGCCGGAAAATACCTCCATGTTACTATTCACATGTAGAATCTACATATATATATATATTCAGAAAGGGATTTAATGAATGCTGTACAATTTATGACAAGTCTCTTAATTGGGTAGATCTATATGGTATTTATTCTTATTTAAGGGTGTGACGTAACAAAACAATGAGGAAATAAGGACTTATTTCAGGATACTGCAACACTAGTTAATAAGACCTTCTTTTGCTAGTAAAGCCCATGCAAATCTGAATCTAAATAAAGGGATCAAATAGTATATACAAGCTGAACATAGATCCTTCTGGTTCTGTAACTAAGCCCACATTATACTGAATAGAAGAATATATACTTGTAAAAACAAGCTGGCCAGACATGAATCAATATGCATAATGCAAAGCTCAGCCCTAGTTACAGAGCCTATATAAACCTCTGTATTTCTCTTCACAACTCGACTTGAGGAATCAGACCGGACATGACAGCTCTGTGCTCTCTGTCCCACCCTCTCCCGGCCTGTCAACATGGTGGACTGGAAGTGGGTGTTGTCCTACGTTCACTAAGACCTCTGTCACTGACGCTTACTTCGTAGCCTCCTGGAGTGTTTGCTGCTCTGGGAATCCTCAAATCCGCTCCCACTGGGAAGATGTGCCGTAGCGGCCTCGCTATCACCCCTTTGGGGTGCAAGGGGTTGGCACGTCATCCCCGGGGGCTCCCACTCAGAGCTTCCATGGATGGTCAAAAGTGGTGTGTGTTTTTCAGAGAGACTGGGTACTGTACTTTGTACTGAGTTTACTGGACACACACTGTATTGTAGATTTTCTTTTGATCTCCATGGTTTGTGGTGGGAGTACCCTGGGATATGTCAGCAAGACTTGGGAAAGACAAGAAAGTTCACAACAAGTGGATACAGATTATTATGTGAAAAGTTAATTTAGTGATGTTGATTTCTAAAATTTGATTTGTATGTACTTGTGTACTACTGTGTGTGTAAAGATTGAAAAAAAAACATGTTGATGTTTTAGGAAACATATATGTAGGCAGTAATAAACAGATAGTAAAATGTTGTGAATAGAAATGTAATATACACTTATTGTACAAGTTACTGTTATTCTTTGTTATGGTAATAGTAAAAAAAATGTATTAAATTTTTAAATGTCTGATATTTTCAGATTTTATGTTTAAGATATATGTTATGTTTGTGAAACCTAAATGTCAAAAAAATTTAATACTGTAGATCTTATGATTTGATGAAATTATTTTCAGCTTTAAGCCATTTATGCAAATTTAATAGTAATAAACTTAAATATTAAAATTGAAATCATTGAAGAAAGAATAATGATTAAATTATGATTTACTGTAAGATTTATATGTCATAGAATTGTTAAGAGAGAATTTGAGAAATATTCATAACTTAAAGGAGTGCATTAAAATTAGGAAACTCCAACTTAAAAGAACATTAAAAACTAAGTATGATGGAAAAAAAAAACAGAAATGACATTTGAGTATAGAAGGTTGTATATGTACAATTGGAGGGTACAAAAGTAGCAATGTCAGTGGTCGGAGGTCCTAGTGTGCGTCAGAACAACAGCCATGGAACAGCTCATCAAGTACAGAATGATCCCTCAGTGTTCAAATACATAATGATCCCAAGAATGACAAATATAGGATAATCCATAATTATTGTCCAAAAAGACCATGATCCAACAAACATGAAATACAGACTGATCCCTGTGTGTCCAAAAACAAAATGAGCCTGAGAACACATAATATAGGATGATCCGTGAGTGTCCAAATCCACAGTGATCCTAAAATGACCATATACAGGATGATCTCAATGTGTTCAAATGCATAATGACCCCAACAACATCACACACAGAGTGACCTTTGAGTGTCCAAAAACACAATAATTCCAAGAACACCAACTTATATATTGGAGAGTCTTGGCTCCATGGATTTCCAAAGGAAGATCCTGACCTTGTTTTCATCATTTGCCCTCTCTATGCCAACATCAGGCATGATCTTTTAGAATCTCTTCACTTTGCACAAGGCCAACTAACAACTTTCTGTAACATTGTAACAGAAATGTAAAAGATGATCAATATCAATTAATTGTTAATGCAGCCCACTAGTATCCTGTTCACACTACAAACCGTGTTGACAAGGATTGAGGGTTGAAGCAGATTGAGCCAGATTTATCTCAATCCGGGTATAGGGTCCACACTACAAAGTTTAATCTGGATTGAAAAGTTTCTTAAATCTGAGTGCAGTAAAAAAGTTTTAAATTAGACAGCTTAATTTAGATACCAGGGGTGCTATTCATGAATGGTCTAAGCCAAGTCATAGGCTTAACTTTTGTATACAAATATAGCCGACTTAAGCCTAAGACTAAGCTTAGACCCTTCATAAATATGGCCCCAGATCAATTACAATCTTGTCAAACATTTCTGCTTACTCAAAACAACTTGCTACACTCACAAATATTCATACAGTTTTTTGTAAAGCAGTATAGGGAGTAAGTAAATTAATTATGTAGTATTGACACACTCAACCTTTGTCAACCCAGATTGAGAGGGTTCATACTACAAAGGGGGTTGAACGAATCTGCTTCAGCCTGGATTGAGATCGTTCAGACCTAACACCTAATCTGCTTCAATCTGTTTCAACATGGGTTGAATCACTGAGTCTAAATGCCAGGTATCTTACTACTCAAAGCAAAGAGTTTTAACTGCATAAGATGTTCATGATGTAATAGTGTAGAAAACCATTCATTTCATTCTTTATTGTATACATATCCCATTGTGAAGGAAGGCTTAACACAATTGTTAAACAATGGTTGCCTAATTGTCAATGAAATGTGTTTAAACTCACTAAAAAGGCAAATACAACATGATCCCTGACTATCCAAAAACCAAAATGATCCCAAGAACAAATAATATGGGATGATTCCCGAGTGTCCACTTCACAATGATTGCCGAGTGTCTAAGTACAAGTGATCCCTCAGTGTCCTAATACAGAATCATTTGGGGGCACCAACTACTTAATGATTCCAGAGTTTTGAACACAGAATAATGTTAGAATAAGTTCGAAACCCCTGAACACCCCCCCTGGATCCGCTAGTGCTGTAGGCGTATATGATGAACCTCAGGAGTTGAAGGAGACATAAAAGCCCCAACTATCACCCATGTGGTTACATTGTCTTATATGCTTGTGAACAGTCTGCTTCAGGAGCAGAAAAAAATATTCTTAAAATCTATGTACAGAAATGTGGTTTTGAAAAATAAAATCAAAAGAGACGGAACCCTCCAGTCTTATGTCCACCTGTCTATGAACAGAATGTCAGTTGCATTTGGCTGAGATTTATGATCTGTATAATAAGGCAAATTTTTCCTGATGTCTAATTAGAATCCTAAGTCACCAGAGTTGAGAGACCATCAAATGTGAAACAGATGTTCACTGCATTCTTTCTGCAAAATCAAATCTCTTTTATCTGAATATTCCATTTCATTACTTTTCTTCCTCTTTCCCAAAATTTGTTTTCTAAGTAACTTGAACTAAACTATGGCATTTTGACACAACTGGGAAACTATTTAGAACTACTTTTTAAAAATGTTTGAAATCCTTCTGTGAGTCCTCACAAGCTGCACAGAAATATGCATGCCGGAAGGATGAGGAGGGGAAGGATATACTACCCAGCTTATGAAGGTCTTTTTTGGAACTACAAAGACAATTCCGTCAAAATGTACATCTCTCAAACTTCCTCAAAGGAACTACATCCAGGAGGCTTGCTGAAGCAAACCCACATGACAGCTACTGGGGAGTAGGTCTTGCCTTACAGGATGAAACTATCTGGGACAGCAGCAAGTGGAAAGGCAAAAATGTGCTTGGTTCCCTTTTAGAAGACTTGCGTGATACATTACAACGAAATGGCTAATATGTTGCGATTCAGTATCTCACGCTGTACACTCTGCTGTGGTTAAACAATTCCTTCTTTAAACACTTCCTTATGTACACACTTACAAAATATTTGTGTTTGATACTGCTTATATCTCTGAATAACTTCCAGATGTAAATATATCAAAATTGTACTTATTGTTCTAGTCACATGTTCACCCATTGTGTATGATTTTTATATCAACAGTGTCTTGCATCTTTGGACTATAAGACAAGCCAATTTGAACATTAATATTATCTACACATTGTTCTTGATGACAAGATATGACAAAGTATTTGATCACTACTCAAGAGCTATAAAATTAACCATTGCCATAAACATATTATGATTCTTTTCATTCTAACTGATGTTTATGCTGTAACAGTAGAAATTTATTGTACCTCAAGCATTTCTAGTTCCTGTTACTTTTTGTGTTACATTTATATGTTTCAACTGTGTTTACTTTCTTTTTTTGTGATGTTAGCTTTTTACTCAACTTTCCCTGATGAACTTTGTTGTTTTCCTTTTTGTAAACTTCCCTCTCATGTATTCTCTATGTATGTATATATGTTGTTGTTTTTTTTTTTTTTTTTTTCTGTCGACTGTTTTTCTCATCATCATTTCGTTGCTGCACATTTGGATCACTGTGTCTTGGCCATTGTCAAAGTACTTACTGTTTAACCACTTCTAGTTAGTATTACCTTTACTCTACTTAACTGGACTGCTCTGTTTTTTTACGATATCGACCAGATTTCCCTTCTACAAAAGCCATGTTTTTGTAATTTGTAATATCAGAATTTTTACAAAATCAAATACTTCAAAAGGGTATGCACTCTGTGTTTCAAACTTCCTTATTGCATGGGACATTAAGCTAAATCTGGGACCAGATATTGTACTACGGAAAATAACTTTACTTCTTCAGAAATTTCAATATGTTATCTCAATGTCCGTAGTTTAAAATCAAAACTGAATGGAATCAATGTTAAACTGGAACTTATTCGCCATGATCTTGCACCCAGATTTAATATAATTACTGTCAGTGAGACATGGCTATCCGATACAGATAATATTCAAGACTACTTAATTGATGGTTTTCAAACCCCTTTTGTTTTGAACAGACCTACACATGTGGGTGGGGTTTTATGCTGGGTGAGTAATGATATAGTAGCTAAAAGAAGAAAGGACCTTGAATTAAATGAGATGGAAGCACTCTGGCTGGAAATTAGGTACAAAAATAAAAAATTTCTTTTGTGTACTGCTTATCGGCCTCCTGGTTTATCAAATTTCTATGATATGTTTCAGTCTGCCATAGACAAAGGACAATAAAGTAATATGCAGGATTATATAATTATAGGAGATTTAAATTCAGATCCCAATACACACACTGGTGATAAATTGAACACATTTGCCAGTCTTAACAGACTAAAGATGCACATTAATCAGCCAACTAGAATTACTGACAGGTCTAGCTCTATACTGGATCAGTGTTTATCAAACTGCCCTTTGATAATCCGGACTTCAGGCATCATACCACCCCTGGCCAACAATGATCATTGTACAATATATGTAAAACTTACTTTCAAGATTAAACAACCTAAACCTTTCGATAGACATATCTGGAAATTCTCTGAAGCAAATACTTATGGTTATAAATCCTTTCTTGACAGAGTTAAATGGGATGAGTGTTTTCAAGGCAAGTCCATTGACCAAACTTGTGATAATATTACAAACATAATTTTGAGTGCCGTGAAACAGTTCATCCCTAACAAGGTTGTAACTATAAGACCATATGACAAATCTTTTTATAACCATCACCTTAGACAGCTGAAATACAAATTAAACAGGCTACACAATAAAGCCAAGAATACCAATACACCTGACATCTGGGCATAATTTCGATCAGAAAGAAATATATATATAAGAGACGTTCAAAAAGCCAAGTCAGATTTTTCACAGTCCAAGTTTGATAAAATTAACACTGAAAATTTAACCTCCAAAAAGTTTTATGGTCTCACAAAATCTATCATTTCATCTTCAAGGGACAGCACTATACCACCATTAATCACTGATAGTGGTGACATAATTGTTGATGACTATGGAAAGGCAAACCACTTCAACAAATTCTTTAAACAATCTTCTGTGGTTGATGACACTTCAGCTTCCATTCCCTCATTAAATGCTGAACCCGTCCCAATGTTAAGTGATATAGTTGTACAAGAGGAAGAGGTTTTAGACCAAATTAAGATCTTAGATTGCAACAAGTCATATGGGCCAGATGGCATTTCACCAAGATTTATTAAAATGGCGGGTCTCTCTCTCGTTAAACCACTAACATTGTTGTTTAACACTTCTCTTAGCAATGGAATATTTCCATCCAATTGGAAAAAAGCAAATGTTCTGCCTTTGCACAAGAAATCTTCAAAACAATATGCTGATAACTATCGGCCAGTTTCTTTACTTTGTATTTTGGGCAAGATATCTGAGCGAATTATATTCAAACATGTTTACAATCACTTTTGGGAGAATTCGCTTATTAGTCGAAGGCAATCTGGCTTTCTGCCAGGATTTTCCACTGTGACACAGTTATTAGAAATGTATCACCAATTTTATAATGCAATCAATGAAGGCAAGGATGTAAGGATTGTTTATCTTGACATATCAAAAGCATTTGATCGGGTTTGGCATAAAGGGTTACTATTTAAGCTAAACAAATTTGGTATTGGTGGTAAACTGTTGAAGTGGTTTTCAGATTATCTGTCAAATCGCTATCAAAGAGTAATTATTAACGGCCATTGTTCTGACTGGTTAAAAGTTACTGCAGGGGTTCCTCAAGGCTCTGTGTTGGGTCTGTTGCTTTTTCTTGTATTTATCAAACATAATGATATTACCTCGGTTGTTAAGTACTGTGACATTAGATTATTTGCCGATGACACCTGTCTTTTCCTGAAAGTAATAAATCCTGCAATAGCAACTACATGTATAAACAAAGATTTACTAAACATTGAAAAATGGGCCAATCAATGGTTGATAAAATTTAGTCCTTCAAAAACTGAGTCCTCAGTTATATCCTTAAAGCAAAACTCACAAAATAACTACAAAAAACTTGTCTTCTACAACACTCCCATTGCTAATGTACCTTCACACAAACATGTGGGGTTGTGGATTACACATAATCTAAAGTGGGACCACCACATCAATAATTCTGTACAAAAATGTTCTACTCTTCTTGGATTACTTAAACCATTAAAGTTCAAACTAAATAGACCAGTTCTTGAAAGATTTTTTTGTCTTATGTTAGGCCTATAATGGAATACGCAGACATAGTTTGGTCCAGAGCACCTTTCAGTCTACTTGCCAAGCTTGATCACGTAGTTGTCGAAGCAATGAGACTAATAACAGGTGCTCCTGCAAGATCTAATACAGCTAACCTGTATAAAGAAACAGGTTGGCAGCTGTTATCAAAAAGACGTGAAATTCATATTTCAAAGATGATGTACAAAATTACAAATAACCTCACTCCACAATATCTGTCTGATATTCTCCCACCTCAGATTAAAGAGATCCCCCCCTAACCTGAAAAGATTAAGACAAGGTATTAATTCAAGACTTTCAATTGGAGATTATCCGATATCAATAGCGAGGACAAAATTGAGTGAGCTCTCCTTTCCTGTAGTAGGTTCCAAACTTTGGAACTCTCTCCCTACTGAAGTAAGAACTAAACCAACACTGGGATCTTTCTCAAAAGCACTAAACAAGATATTTCCAAGTGACTTACTTCAAAAAGAAACAAAAAACTTTATAATTTTGGGAGCCGATTGGTTAATATTCAGCATACCTGCTTACGGTTAGGTTGTAGTAAGCTTAATCACCATTTAAAAGAGAACCTGCATGTAACTGATGACTCATGTTGCGCCTGCAATTACCCAAATGAAAACACATCACACTTTTTCCTTTTTTGCCCCCTATATACAAATATCAGAGATGAACTGTTGCGATCATTACCCCCGTCTGATAACTCAGTAATTCTTGACCAGATTCTCTTTGGAAACCAAAACTTATGTTTTGAGGATAATATTAAAATATTTGAAGCAGTCCATAGCTATATTGTCAAGTCTAAACACTTTTGATTCTTTAATTGCCAGCAGTGACCCTTCTGTGCAGCCTCATCTTCACATCATCTGTAAATACTTCACCCTGCAAGAGGGCTTAATATAATTGTATCTTTTACGATTATGGCCTAATTGCTAATAAAATATGTTTAAATCAAAGTTGTCAATGCAAAACAAATATATATGGATATGACTGTAATGAAAGGTTTGAATGAACCATTACTGTAATTACTGCAATTAAAATATATGTTTAAATCAAATACATCTATTATCTAATCATAGGCTGTCACCTCTGTGGGTTCGAGTCCCACAAGTGGCAATTCTGAGGACCTGTCCCAATATGACCCTGGCTGTTGAACGGGACGTAAAACCCCAACTTTGACTTTGACAAATACATCTATTCACTTCTGACCTTGACCTTTGAAGCCATGTAAACTGTGTGCCTTGTTTGTTCTTGCCACAAGTGAAAATACCCGTTTTCTTTTCCACCGATACATACTGAACATGCCAAAGTTACAGTCTCTGGATGAGCACATAATTACTCTTCTCCTGCCATCACAATGTCCTCATGTATAGTGGCCAAAAAAGGGGAACTTTTTTGCACAGCCCTTTAGGTTGTAAATGTAAAACTAGTTACAATGTATTCAGTTGTCTGATTAATGTTTTTTCAAGAAAAAAAAACAAACAAACTAGCAGTGTTCAAATACATTTTTTTTGTCAAATTTCTTTTCATATGTCCGTGATATATATGTATTTTTAAAGGTCATGCAACACATTTATTTGTTCAAGTTTTTCAGTCATGCTAGTTTTTGTCACGCATCATTTAAAAGAATAAATATATAATTCAAAATTAAGCATATATACTTGATTTCGCTGCATCTTTTTCAAGCAAATGTAGGATATAAAAAATGGAATATGAATCTGTATATCAAACTTTATTGAGTGACCTTTTTCTGCAGCCTCATCTTTACATAATCTGTAAATATTTCACCTTGCAAGAGGGCTTAATATAATTGTATTTTTTACGATTTTTTCCTAATTGCTAATAAAATATGTTTAAATCAAACTTTATTGTGATAGGACAAAAGATATATAAATAATCCATTCTCAACAACGGTAACTGTTTCTGCTGAATGGGATCTTTTGAATATTTAATTATCAGTGTCTTATAATCTCACATTACAAAACTCCATCCTGTGTGCCTTTCCGCAACAGGAATGTCATTTCTTATTACTGTACTGGTGGATAACATTGCTGAATGGAATATTTTGAATCTTCATATTTTTATATATTTTTGCAGTAAATAAGACTAAAACCCAGAATTCCAATCTGCAAAAGGAATATATTTTTTTTCCTCGCTATATTTCAAAATCAGTGTTACTTGAAACCTTTACATTTTTATTTAACATTTTGTGTTTGGCTTTTTTTCTTATTTAGAATGTCACTTCTTACCACTCAGAAGTTTGAAAACAATGCCGAATGGAATCTTTTGAATCAGTCTGTTGTGTTTTTGTATTTTCACAGTATATAGGGCTAAAGCCCTCTATGCCAGTCTCAGGTGGAAAGATCATTCCTTACCATACTATATTTGGTAATGTCCACTTTGAAAATGTTTGTTTCACGTATCCTACCCGGAAAAATCAGGTGAGCAAAAATTTCGTGAAGTCGCAATACTGCGAACAAAACTTTCTCGATCTGATGTTTGGTGATAATATAGAACATTTTCTGTTTGAAAATGAAATGTAATGAAAAGTAGTGCAAATTGCTTACAATGATTTTCTTAGAGTATCTATTTCTTCACTTCGTATAACTGATATTCCATAGATATTTAAAAAGTTTGTTTCATAAATTTTATATTTAATGAGTCTCATAATTTGTATCAAAATGATAAAAAAGCCAACCCCTCACAATAAATACTCAGAGTAATCAACACATTGTTTTGCCATATCTGTTCCACAGTGTTACTATTTTACAATAACTCTGCAAATGTGCTTCTGTCAGGATTATATCTTTGTAAGGACATTTTCAACAGCATGCTATTTAATTTTGTCACTTAACACTCTAGTTTTCAAATTTATTTGGATACTTTTGTTTTATCTAGAAAAAGCTTTATCTAGTTATATTTTGTTATGTGGGAGTTAGTTCTGTCATTATTCAACAGGTGGTGCTAAGTAATTTCAACATTGATATCCAAGGTGGTCACATGGTGGCGCTAGTGGGCCTGTCAGGAGGAGGTAAGAACGATACATAACTGTTTTTCCAATGTGCATACAGGTAGAGCTGTGACAGGGTATCCAGGTTCTCAAAAACGGGTGGTGTGTGCCTACAAACTGGTGCAAATTACTTAAGTGGGTATTTTTAGCTGTAAAATTTTATTTAGTGTTTTACGTTATGCCTAGAACCTTATCAGTTATATTGTGACAGGTATTTTGAAGGGCAGAGGAAACCAGTACATACAGTTGGTCAAGTTTCTGTACTGTAAACAGCCGACCAGTGGCAAGCAACTACCAGCTTTCCTACATGAGGTCAGGCTGGGATTCAAACTCAGATCTCGGACGTGGGAGGGAAGTGGGCTACAACTGCACCACCATTGCCCAATTATTTAGCTGTTAAAATATTGTGTATATCTCAAAAACAGAGTGTCCAGATTCAGACAGTGGATAACTGGTACATTTTTTTACCCTGTATCATAGCCCTATATGTAGATGAACCCTGATAAAACAGGCCCAAAAAGTCTGGCACCAAATCAAATTTCAAGTCGGAAACATCTCATACCTGGTCTAGATCTTAGAAGCTCACCCATCTAAGTAATAACAAGCCGAATGCTTAACTTCAATGATGAGATGGGTACTCATCATGCAATGCCAGTTCTGATGAAAGTTTGGTGACAAAAAAATAAAAAAACAAAACAAAATAAAGTGATCTCTAGAAGTTCGGACCTTGCTTAGAGCTCACGCTTAAAAACCTGCAACAATGAGTTCCTGGGTCTTTAGAGTTTTACTTGAGGGGGTTTCAGCTTACTTTGAATTTGGTATGTTTGATTCTGATATTGAGTAAACCACACAGTATTAAGAATCATGTATCTACATGACTGTGTAATAAGCAAATTAATACATGAAGTTGTATCCAGGTGATCTGTATGAGGTATTTATTTAAATGGTTGGTTTGATATTTGACATTGGTCAGCTTTTGAGAAATTTACAGATGTATTATTTTGAAAATTTATGTTTTTGTAAAGTGTGTCACATATTTTCTGGAATTTTCCTTTGTCAAGGCAAATCAACAGTTGCAGCCCTGCTGGAGAGATTTTACGACCCCACTGAAGGTTCTATCAGCATTGATGGAGTGAACATCAAAGATTTGAACCCATCATGGTTGAGAGGAAGGGCCATAGGATACATTAACCAGGTTTGGATATGATGATTTGGGCAGTAATTGATCATGATAAGTAGTGGGGATATTATAGATAACAATAGTTGTATCCACCCGCCGCCTCCATGCATAGAGATTTTCAGCTTTAACACTCTCAGAGTAAAACTACATCCGCTAGGTTCACGAAATTTGCAGGATATCTTCATTGGGGGTTAAGCTTCTCTGGGACTGAAATTAGCCTCATTCTGAAAAATAAGATGGCCACCGCGGGCATTTCTTTAAAAATTATCTACATTTTTCTACTAGCTGTTTCTCATAGGTAGAAGGTTGAATCTCTTCATAAGTGATAACAGATATACATGTTATGTACAACCTTGCAGACATTTGACCTTGAAGCTCTTAATTCAAGGTCATCCACGGAGTGCCAAAGTACCCCACATAGCAGACTTTAAAAGTGTCTATAGTTCCCTTATTGGTCCTAGAGGTTTGCAATGTGAAACCAACTTCTAGGAAATCATGGACTGGGATTCTTGTGATGTGGTCAGACTTGACCTTGGGCCCCTCCAAGGTCAAACGAGGATAGCCAAACTTAAAAGTGCTTGTAACTTGCTTATTATTGGTCCTAAAGGTTTGCAATGTGAAACCAACTTATAGGAAATCATGGGCTGGGAACGTTGTGGTCAGATTTGACCTTGGACCACTCCTTCAAGGTCAACCGAGGACACCCAAACTTAGAAGTGCTTATAATGTGCTTATTGTTGGCCGTAGAGGTTTGCAATGTGAAACCAACTTATAGGAAATCAGGGGCTGGGAATCTTCTGATGTGGTCAGATTTGACCTTGGACCCCTCCTTCAAGGTCAAACAAGGACAGCCAAACTTAAAAGTGCTTATAACGTGCTTATTATTGGTCCTATAGTTTTACAATGTGAAACCAACTTATAGGAAATCATGGGCTGGGAATCTTCTGATATGTTAAGATTTAACCTTGAGTCCCTCCTTCAAGGTCAAACGAGTACAACCAATCTTAAAAGTGCTTATAACTCGCTTAATATTGACCCTAGAGGTTTGCAATGTGAAACCAACTTGTAAGATATCATTAGCTGGGAATCTTCTGATGTTGTCAGATTTGACCTTTGGCCCCTCCTTCAAGGTCAAACGATGGTTTACTGGCTTTGGTTAGTTGTCTTTCTGGTGGATACAGATTTGCATCGGTTCTCCGATGCATAGGTCTAGTTAATCTTGAAATAAGATAATAAACAGTTGAAGGTAGGGATGGGACTATGAACCCGGTATCTTTGTATTTATAGTATTTTATTGATATACCGTGATGACACTTTACAACCAGCATCTTGCTTGTCAACACAAATAATGGAAGGAAAAATTAAAATATTGGAAACCAAAAAATCTGAAGAAAATCTACACTTTTATCTAGGGCAGGGTTGGTAGCAGATTTTTCAATTTGGTATCACGCCAGTGTAAAACCGTACTGATTCCGGGATACCGAAAGAAGAAATTACGTTCTAGCATATCCCCAATCAAATAGGCCTACCAACCGGAAGTAAGATTCATGAAAAGAAAACATTGCAGTTCTGAAAGAAATCACTATAAAAGTGCTGAAATATATGAAAATATGGGATAAAAGTCTGTAATTTCTTCAGATTTGAGGTTTGTTCCTAATACTTTACCTTTTCTCACAATATTATATGCTGCCTTTCGAAATACCGGCTGTAAAGTGTCGCAACGGTGTTGAAGTGAATTGGTCTCTATACCGAGATACCGGTGTTACCGACCCTGCCCTACTTTTATCCCACATGTTTGTGCATTTTAAGTCTTTTATAGCGATTTCTAAATTTAAAATGGAAATGCAATGTTTTGTTTTTTTATTCTCATAATCTTCACTTCCTTTAGTGTGCCTATTCGACTTAGAATGTTCTTAAACACATATTTTTTTCTGAATCCTAAAATCGGTTTGCATTGATGGCATCCCGATGTACATATATTTGATGCCGGCCCATCCCTTGTTGAAAGTATTGCGGTCAATATGTGTCCGGGAACTTGAAAATGTGTAGAATCCGTTGACAAGCCGAGTACAAACTGGTAAAATAGGTACTAGTATTTTGTACATGTAATGGTTGTGTCCATGATTCTGATTGGTTAAGCAGTCATCTAAAATCCTAAATACCCTGCACCCTATTCCATCACATACCAAACAAATTATTTTCAGCTATTCTTGTTTATCTATTTACAAAAAAGAATTAGCATCATGAATTTTTTTATTTGATGATCGAGGATACTTATTGTTGAGGTCATACAGTATTAGAGTAGACATTAGAGTAGACATTAGAGTAGACATACAGCATTCAAAAGTGTGCATCTATGCAGAATTTTAGATGGTGAAAGGGCAGAAAGCACTGGGCCTTGCCTTCATGTTTCTGGCCCTGTAATCCGTCTAAAATTCTTCATAGATGCACACTTTTAAATGCTATATCCTCAAAGGCTGGGTTTTCAATATGAAACATAAACGGTCAATGATGATTATCAAAATAAGTCGAACCAAAATTATCAGATATATAAACAAAAAAATTAAATCCCCCAAAGTCTCTGGTTCAATGTGATTGCATATTCATTCTTAAACATTATAAAAATGTCAACCAAGAAATGAGACTGTGAGCTTCTAGTTTAAAATATTGAAAACGTGAATATATTGAAAACCCGTGTATAGACTATATTCCTATTTATTATCCACAAAAAACACTGGTGAAACTTCATTCAGAATCATGTTTTGTAGCCCTAAGTTTTGGTTCTTTTTTTTTTTTTTTACAAAATTTTCCTTCTTTTTTATCAATATTGAACTTTTTATTTTTGAAAAATTTGTTTCAATCAACAGCTGTACTTGCTTCACTGATGCTTCCGGTTGGTTATTACTCAACACTGGGTCCCTGAATTTTGGCCAGGTTTTACATTTCAAGTGCCTGGTCAAACGTTTTAGGCCTATTTGAAAGTAGTATTTTGTAAAATGTGATAAATCTTTGTCACAAAATGTATTAGATATTAATTGTTGCCTCATTAAATGTTCTCTCTTATCCCAGAAATTGATGGTATTTAAAGTAAATAAGGTTTTTAAAGCCAGTAATCGATCACACAACCATGTATATTTTAAAACATAATACAGTAAGTGTAAGTGTTATACATGTAACGTGATTGTGCAGAGATACTTAACTCCAAATTACAAGTGTTACATGTTCTAAGTCAAAGCTTTGATATATTTATGTAAGTCTAAGTTACATGCGTTACATGTTCTAAATTAAAGTGGTGTTATCACTTTGATATGTTTATGTTTCAAAACTTTAAAAGTCTCTTTTGCACATGTTTAAACTGACCTGTACATACTTCACTTACTTGTAAGTAAAATCCTCAAACTTCTTGATTCTTGACCTCTGCCCTTCACATTTGGGCCAGTTATCTTGACCTCGCTTTTGTTAGGAAACTCTTATATGTATATGAATTAAGTTGGATCTGAACATACATGCGTATGAATGTTAATTTTGGCATCACATGTGATTTTAAGTGCTCAGTGACCGCATCTCATTGGGTTTTAATTATTTTCTTTTGTGTTTTTCTCTGATTCGCTAGGAACCAGTATTATTTGCTACTTCTGTGATAGAGAACATCAGATACGGCAAACCAGAAGCCACAGATGACGAGGTATGATATATGTATTGTAATACGTAGTATACAAGTATGTTTAAAAAGATGCGGGTATTGTGTGTACATATGTGTTGCATCAGTAAAATACTATTGATTTCAAACTATGTAATTCAAGGTTATTTGGGGATTTATGCTATAGTTTGGACAGATTGCCCATTTTTGGTTGCACCCATAGTCTCTCACGAGTTTGATGACAGACTAACCACAGCATTGCCTGAATGTAATATTTTCAGTAATTGTTTTGCATCAAAAAGTAATATAATTAAGTATATATGATCTTCTGTGCACCAAATTATTTTATAATTACCAGTGGGATGTATCTGACTCGGTTTTTGTTTTTGTCAGCAGATATTCATAAATTTTAGTGCACTACTCATATCTCTGATGGTTTTGTGGCTCACAACCGAAACACTTTTTGGCCTTGTTTCAATCAAGTGACTACTTTTGGTGTTTCTATCACATTTTGTAGCAACCAGAAGAATGTGTCTAAGTTCAGATTTATAGACTTTGCGCTGAATTCTTTGAAGGATTAACATTTATATTTTAAACCATGTTTAAAAACAGACTGATAACAAAACCTTGGAATAAACAAATAATGTCAGACCATGAGAGGATCCCAACTGGTAGAAAACCCACTTGAACATCGTTTATTAATGTATTGTTCAAAGTAATGACTGCTGCACTAACAGAGATCTGGTAACTGATGGCCAGACCATATTTTACTTGAAGAAAAAAAAAATATTTATGTATAATATTACCAGAATTCAAATCTATCAGCTTTAGATCACCAGACCAGCTCCCTACCTACTGAAAGAAAAACAGAACAACTGTTCAATTCAGTTATGCTATAATCTTTTGTGTAGTTTTGCTGCTAACCTTTGTTATTCTGTTATATATGAGGTTCTTGTATCCCCCACCAAGCCTTTAAACTTAGAATTCTTAATGGGTACATTATGTCACTGTAATGGGCAATTTCTGCATGTTCCATATTATTTACTTTATCATTATAGTGGAGATTGGAACATGTTTGTCACAACTCTTTTCAACAATCTAGTGTTTCATGTTACAAAATCACAGAACAAGAAATATTTACTAATGGGCCTTGGGGCTACCCTTTTTATATCAGATTTTCTCTATTTCAATCAAGTACTGTTCAAGTGGATATTTTTTGCAAAAACGCTTTGAGCTTCTTTATTCTGAGAGCAGTTTCACTGATATTTCATCCTGGTATTGTTTGACAGTAGTACTTGCAAAACTTTTAAACTGCTTATAGTACCTATCTACTGGTAGTTTAAGTTTAACTTATCACAGTACATGAAATTCGGTCTGTATTTGTCTGACTTGTGGTTATAAATTTGTTTCATATGTTTGATTTTTCTAGCTATATTAGACCTCTAATCTCACTTGATATGAAATTAACACAAAGTTCAATTGTTTGACTTACTTTTAAGGGATGTCCCAAAGTGGCAAATTTTCAATACTATTGAAATTTTCACATTCCTCACTCTAAAAGTGAGCATCAAAATGAATAAAAATTTACTAAAAGTCTTCAATAGATACGTTAAATGGCTTATATTTGTAAAATGAATGACAAATTTGATCAGTATGTCCTATAATTTACAGAAAAATAAGAGGCTTTCCACACTAGTTAAATTAATCTATACACTCTATTCTTTATTATAAACACTAGTACAAATGTTAGTTACTCAGTTAGTGTACGTCATCTTATGTGTATTGTAACAGGTGATAGAGGCTGCAAGGCAAGCTAATGCCCATGATTTCATCATGTCATTTCCGGAGGGTTACAATACTGTGCTTGGAGAGAGAGGGGTGACGGTGTCAGGTGGGCAAAAGCAAAGGATAGCCATAGCCAGAGCACTGGTGAAAAACCCAGCCATTCTCATTTTGGATGAGGCCACAAGGTAATAGTATAGGATGAAATTGCAGTTTATTATATCGATATTAAACTGTTGTTTGATCAATATTTAAATTTTGTTACGCACAGTAAACAGCATCATTCCCCAGTATCTATTCACTGAGTTAAATTGATATTATAAAAATAGAAACAAAAGATTGTTAATTTATTTTACGGCTGGCTATAAAAGCATTTCAATAAAATTAAAAGCATAAATTTTCCAAGAAAAATGAAAAATATCAGATATTTAATGCATTTTGATAGTGCTTAATCTGAAATGTACAATTGTGAGATGATAAGTGCACTTTGGTAGAATTTAATCTCATCAATAAAACACATGATAGTGTTTATTTCCTGTTGTATTTTCCTGGTCTACTGATAACAGGAAGTAGTTTAGTTGTTACTTTTCAATATAGGTGCTCTTTCAATAGCTGTTAGACCAAATTCTGTAATGCTGTATCCAGACTTAATGTTACCTCGGACCCCCCCCCAAATAGTTTTGTCACACCTATCTCACTCAACAAAATCACAAATGCCTCAATCAGATACCCACCTCAGGGCCAAATCAACATTTCGGAGACTTGATGTCTGTAAAAGACTTGGCAAAAGCACCTGTTGACCCCCGTCAGAAATTGAGATATGGTCAGATGCAGCTATACAAAGAAAAATTTTGAGTGCATCAACATAACGCATGTGGAATTTTAGACAAAGTTTACCTCATGACATGCACTAAATGTAAGATTGAATATGTAGGTGAAAGACATTTAGCAAAAGAATATCTTGAGAACAAATCATCTGTTCTGGGGCGGATTTCATGAAAGGTCTCAGACTTAGCCCCGTCTCAGGCTGAGCCACTGGCTCAAATCTGAGCCTTTTGGCTCAGCTAAGTCTTTGTCTCAAATGGTTTTCACAGAAGGGATCTCAGTTGAGACCAAGCTTATCAAATAATCACAGTGGTTTTCTGTGTCATGTGACCATTTTTTGTAGTCAAAATATTCTACTGATGGCATATATGTTCCTTGTTTGACACATAATATCTCTGGTTAAATATCATTTTGCAATGGGAAACCTTGTAAACATGTAAAAACACTCAAAGACTACTTCAGTGGGTTGTTTTATATACTTGTACCCTATTTTCAACCATTTCAAATTTTGAAGTGAAGAAAGAATTATGGCGGCCATATTTGAGCCTTTGTTTACAAAACTTAAGCCCACTTTCTACCAGTCAGCATTTGAGCCAGTGGCTCAGCCAAAGCTGAGACTGAGACCTTTTGTGAAATCCATTAAGGCTGAGCCCATGGGCTCAAGTAAAATGTTCCAATAATTTGAGACAAAAGTCTCAAGTTTGAGCCTGAGACTGGGCTAAGACCTTTCGTGAAATCCGCCCCTGGAATATAGGATATCCACACCTGTTTCATGTTACTTTAGCAGTGATAGACTTAACCACAAGAATAAGCAGTTCTCAGTGATAGAGTGGTGCACACCAAAGTATGATAAAACCAGCACAGCCAAAAAGGGATTGGCCAGTAGGCCCGGTATCTCGGTATTGAGAGCATTTTACTGAAATACTGTGATGAGATTTTGCAACTGCTTTGCTTGTCAACACATATAATGGAGGGAAGTGTTAAAATATTTGAAACATACCCCAAATCTGAAGAAAGTATAAGCTTTTATCCCATATTTTCCTGCATTTGCAGACTTTTATAGTGATATGTTGAGCAGAAATGCCATGTTTTGGTTACAACACTTTATAACCTCAATCTCGATTGTCGATACATATAATAGAAGGAAAACTTAAAATTTGGGAAAAAAACCTGAAGTCTGAAGAAATTTTACATGTTTATCTCGTATTTTGGGTATTTGGGGACCTTTATTGTGAAATCATTTACAGGAAACGTCCATGTTGGTTGGGGTGTACTAAAACACCACATCCCAGAATCAGTATGTTTGGCATTTGCGGCCTCCCGATGTACAAATATTTGGTACCGACCCATCCCTACAGCCAAGCGCCTTAGGATTGAGTGAGACTGGATTTTCAGACTGCACAGCCAATCACCACTGTGCATCAGCCAATTTGTGCGAAACTTAGTAGTCATTATCTGGACTATGAAACACTCAATAACAAACCCCTGAATCTTTACACGATAGATGTTTGACATACTTTTTAACACATACTTTCTCATCTAACAAAGTCAGTGTTTTAACGACCATTCAACAGAGAGGGTCACATTGAGACCAGGCCAACAGTATTGCCACTTGTGAGAGTAGAATCCACAGGTGACAAACTGTGATTCTATACCAAACTTGATGAACACCAGGCCACTGATTATCTGTTTGAGCAATTGTTAGACGCCCAGGTGGATACTAAATATGACTTCAGAACCAACACGTTTAAGGTTTATCAAACATATATAATTCTCAGCGACTGATTTAATTGCTACAAAAACTACAGTTTGAGAATTTGATAAGGAGATCTCCTAATTCAAAGAAAACTTATGGAAATTCCTCAATATAAATTGATAATTGTTAAGGGTTTCATAGTTCAAAGTTTAGAGTTTTACATCCCATCCAACAGCAAGGGTTACATTGTAACAGGCACCCAGCACTGCAACTTGTGGGAGGTACAACCACACAGAGGCGATTAGAAACTTGTTCACCCTCTGGGCCATCCAGGATCTTCACTGCACCAACAGATAATAGATGTTTAATACATTTTTAAAGCACTTAATCCATCCAGTAATATATAATCATAATGGATGTTAAAATCACTTTTAGAGTGTTAAAAATCAATAAAAACAAAGAGAAAAAGAGGAGAACTGACCGCAATGTTACAAGTGCAAAACAAAAATTATTACAAGTCATTGCTTCCTGTCCCACATTCTGCCCTAATCAGGAAGTTTGACTTTTGAAGAATTTCACCAGATAACAGAGTGTTCCGGGTCTGAGAGAAGTTATGAGGGTTGATTTAAATGACAATCATCTTTTTACAAAAATCCACTGCCTCTTTCTGTTTAGTTATCTCCTGCTGGCCCACCGGGTGGGAGATTATAAAATACTTCTTGTGTATGAGTGTGTGTGTACGTACGTGTGTCACACAGTTTTTACCCCACAGACCTTAAGGGCTGTCAGGGTATTGTTTTCACTCAAGGTGTCCGGATGGGTGTCGTGCGGGTGGGCAGCGTGAAAGTTTGTCCGGGCTGTATCTCAGAAACCACAAGGTGTAGCAAGTTGATACTTGGTAGTGACATTGGTAACGGGGTGTAGGTATGCAATATCATAGTGTGACCTTGATTTGACCTTTGACCTGGTCATAGTGACCTTGACCTATAAAATCTTGTCTGAGTTATATCTCATAAACCGTAAGGTGTAGGAAGTTGATACTTGGTTGGGACATTGTTTGGGGGTGTAGGTGTGCAGCGTCATGGTGTTACCTTGATTTGACCTTTGACCTGGTCATAGTGACCTTGACCTATAAAATCTTGTCTGAGTTATATCTCATAAACCGTAAGGTGTAGGAAGTTGATACTTGGTTGGGACATTGTTTGGGGGTGTAGGTGTGCAGCGTCATGGTGTTACCTTGATTTGACCTTTGACCTTGCCGTAGTGACTTTGACCTGTAAAATCTTGTCTGGGCTGTATCTCGGATACCATAAGGTGTAGGAAGTTGATACTTGGCCATAACCAAGACCTATAATATCCCGTCTGGGTTATATCTCATAAACTGTAAGGTGTAGGAAGTTCATACTTGGTAGGAACATTGTTTGCGGGGGTGTAGGTGTGCAGCATCATGGTGTTAACTTGATTTGACCTTTGACCTTGCCATAGTGACTTTGACCAATAAAATCTTGTCTGGCCTATATCTCGGATACCGTAAGGTGTATGAAGTTGATACTTGGTAGGGACATTAGATGGGGGTTGTAGGTGTGCAACGTCATGGTGTGACCTAGATTTTACCTTTGACTTTGCCGTAGTGATCTTGACCTATAAAATCTTTTCCAGGCTATATATCTGAAACTGTAAGGTGTAGGAAGTTGTTACTTGGTAGGGGTATTGGTCAGGGGGTGTAGGTGTGCAACGTCATGGTGCAACCTTGATTTTACCTTTTATCCGGGCTATATCTCGGAAACCGTAAGGTGTAGGAAGTTGATACTTGGTAGGGATATTGGTTTGGGGTTGTAGGTGTGTAACATCATGGTGTGACCTTGATTTGATCTTTGGCCTTGTCATAGTGACCATGAGTTTTAAAATCTTGTCTGGGCTATTTCTTGGATTCCATCAGGTGTAGAAGGTTGACACTTGGTAGAGACATTGGTTAGGGGGTGCAGGTGTGCATCATTGTTTAACAGTTTTGCTCTGCCAATGTGTGTTCACCTGCCATATTTAAGACATGTTTCACTTTTGACAAAGATATATGGATTGCTGCACCTGATTATTATCTGCACTTTTACATAATTGTGCTATTTCCATTGACAGCTATTCTCCAATTACATGATTAATAAACTTTACAGCTTTATAATATTTAGTTTACTGATTAATGATGTCATCTTGCTATTGAATTGTCTTGTTTTAGTACTTTATCTTTACATACATTTTCTTTCTCTTAGATATTATTTTGTCTACTTAACCCCTTAAAGACCTTATCTGTCGACCAGCAGTCGACAGCAATGTGTATTCTACAGTACCATGTCTGTTGGCTAGCAGTCGACACCCCCATATGATATGCAAGCTTTCATTCAGCACTGTAGAATTAAACGTCTTGGTATACTGAAATACGGTAAATAAAATATTATGTACGAGGCCGTTATGGACAACGAAATCACTTGTGGTGTGTGTTTTAGCAACCTAAACTGTCTGTAAGCTCTTCATCCCGGATTTTCCTTCGGTATAGTAGAATGCTGTTCCCTTGGTGGCGAAGAGGTTAAACATTATTTAGAGCTTTGTACAACTAACACTGCACTGAAAGTTCCCAATCTATGTACTGTTTTACTACTACTATATCTCATAGTGTTGAAAACTATTTCCCCAGGCTGTGGGGTACGGGGATCTCTGGTGCTATTTTTTTAAATTACTGGCTAACTGCAAGTATTCTAAACTAAAGAAAAACTACTTAATTGTTAGACAAATGAGTTATAAGCTTTTTATTCAACTGAAGCAAAGTATCAAAGAATCAATATTAAAGGTGTATGTCACAGGAGAAAAAACGTATCAATCCGCAGTCATTGAAACAAATCATGTGTCAATTTTTCCTTTAATAGTAACATTATAATTTTTGTCCATTTTTTTGTGTGAATGTTAAGAAAAACTATCAATATTTAAGTGGTTAATAGTTCACTTTTGCTAGTTTGGTTTTCCACATAATCCATTACACAGGGATAGCAATTAAGGCTTCTAAGTATCTGTAAGACAACATGTTTTGCATTGGAAAGAAACATAGTATATCTACTGTTTAGACTGGAAGCAAGTTTATTTCGAATATTTTAAGACTTTACTTAGAATGACAGAGACTCTCATGCTCCATATTTCTATATTGATTTGTAATGTTTATTTATACTCAACACAATATCTCCATTATTACAGGACCCAAAGCACTATTTGACCAAAAGACTGCACAAGTACAGCCTAGGCACTAGTAAGTGACACCCACCTAACTAACAGACAAAGGCTTAGGAATGACCATTTCTCAATATCCCTGGGGTTCTTTAACCTGCCACTGGGGTTAAGACCCAATGACAGAGGACCGCCACTATGTATCATTGTGTACCTAGGATTGAACCCAGGTTGTTGGTGTTCCAATGCAAGTGTGCTCCCTGCTAAGCCACGGTGGCACAAGGCTATTTTCAATATGGACAGAGTTCTAGGGAATGCCTATAACTGAATTACTCTACTCTTAAATGAGTATTTGAGTACTCAGGTTACTGTACTCTTACAGACCTTGTATACAGTTAAATTCTGCAAAGTATTATCTCTAGGAATATAGAAAAATACTACCACTTAACCAGGGGCTGTATGCACAAAAGGGATCAAGCTCAGGTTCAGCCAAAAATCAGCTCAAGTTGAACTTATAATGGATCAGGATGAAGTTTCTATTTACAAACGTTAAACAAGTTGAGCTGATTTCTGGGTCAACTTTTGGATTAACTTTGATCCACACAGGTCGGTGGTTTAAATTTTGGATCAAATATGGTTGAATTTTCTGACTTGATCCAAAAAAAATCCTCTCAAATTTATGAACAGGCAATGTAAGCCAGAGCATAGCTATGAAATTTTCTGTATGCTTTAATCTGATTTTTAATCATCTTTAATCAGTTTTTCCTGTCTAAATTTCTGGTAGTGTTAAATGCTTAAAAATTAGAAAACTTAGATAAATAAAGGTGAATTCATACCTGACATTGCAAAATCTGAGCTTATCAAGGCCCATACAAAACAGGTAGCTTATTACCACACCAATACTTTTATGCACTGAGGAACCTGCTTGGCAAGCATGCACCTATACATGAACATAAAACTCCACAACATGTCAAGAAGGGTTCATGAATTGCGACAACATGGCAGCAAAGGGACTAAAACTTCAAAGGGTATGGCAAAGGGACAACTCTGCCTTAAATCACAGTAGATATAGAATAGCAGTGAACTTCAACTCTTAGAGCTTTCTAAAATCAGATAATACTGCAGCATGGTCAGTGAATATGAGGATATAACTCCAAAGATTCTCCCAAACTCACCAAAAACAGTGCTAGCAGACTGTAAAACTATCATCAGTTTAGCCAACAATTTTGGCAATACTTTGCACACAAATTGGCAAATTAAGGGCTGGATTAGTGTCGACTTATGTCAATCCCCTGATCGAGGCCCTCAAGAAAATTTTGATTCCTTCTGGATTATGTCAGAGGACAAAATTCTCAAAGTCATCAAGTGAGTGTCAAATAAATCATTCGATTTAGACTCCATTCCCACCTCTTTGGTCTGTGACTGTGTTGGCATACCCTTAACCCCTATTACAAACATTGTGAATTACTCCCTACAGGAGAGTAAATTCCCGTCCTTCCTCAGGGGTGCATATGTCACACCCTTGCTTAAGAAAGCTGGTCTTAACAGAAACACTTTCAAGAACTATTGACCATGTCTTGTCTGTTTTGAGAGCATGAAAAAAGCCTTGTGTAAAAACCTCAGTGTTTCATGATATTCACATATAGAGTCTTGTGTGAATAAAAAAATGTTAATAGTAACATCTGACAACACAAAGATAAACAACATATGAATGTCCCTATCTATAGCCAATTATAGTTTACTACAGTATATCTTTATCATTATAAATCTAGGATTAAATATCTTCCGGAAAAAAATTTACGATCCCAAATTTACAGCTACAGTTTCTCTTCAGAGACCTATAGCAAAAGTGATTCATAAAATATACTACTTTACGAAACACACTAAAGCTCACATTCTGCTTACAGTTTAATACTGCAACTGCTACAGTTTTTAAATAATCCACTTTTCGATCAGATACAAAACACAGTAAGCTTACGTTCTGCTTACAGTCTCATACTGCAGCTACTACAGCTGTCCATCCGGGCCACTTGTTTTTGTTAGCAAAAACCTTTTTCTAGTTTTTGTTACTTCTACAGATATTTCGCGCTTTATTTTCAGCAATTTTCTTCTCTTCAAACTTATATTGCTTGATCTTTTTTTTCAGTGCCCTTGATGCTGAATCAGAAAGAGTTGTACAGGAGGCTCTAGACAAGGTAGTGAAAGGTGGGTTCCTATGGTACATGATTTAAAAGATTTTCTTAGAGTCAGCGAAGCAGTAATACCATTAATCAAGACTCCTATTGGAATTTCCCCAAGTGGAAACTAGCCTTTAAGTTATGGCTCTGAGTCTGAACTGATGGAAACTTTGATCTGAACCTCAACTAATTTAGTCACTGTATACCCTGAATTGAAGGCTGCACTGTGATATGTCCAGTCTCTGACTGAGAAGGAAAGATATTGCTTAATTACTCCTACTTAATGGAGAAGACCACAGGTTACTGAAATTTTTTCTTAGTGAGAGTGGGGGCCACAGTGGTGCAGTGGTGGCACAGTCACCTCCCACCGCAGAGATCAGATTTCTAATTCCAGCCTGACCTCATGTGGGATAGCTGGTAGTTGCTTGCTGTTGGTCAGCAGTTACAGTACATAACCTTGACCAACTGTATTTACTGGTTTCCTCTGCCCTTCAAACTACCCGTCACAATATAATAGATAAGGTTCTATGCTTGACATAAAACAATAAATAAATAAGAGCTACCAAAGTATCCCCTTAGCTCATGCTAAGCACCCACCTAGCACTGATATACTAGAGCTTTTAATGAGAGACCTAGTAAATTACTACCCTGGTACATATACAAGGTTACATGATTTGTGAAAATCAATGTCTAGTATAGTACTTCAGTTAGAAGATTCCCAGATATCTAAAACTCTACCAAGTATTCACAAGACTATTAAGATTTGGTGGATGTTTATCTTTTAGGGAAACAGATGAGACATTGCAGATTACCAGTATTTAGAAGGCCACGTGGTAGATAATAGGACTTTGTGAAATTGGTTCCTGGAAATTTTGTTTGTCCTTTTATCAGACTGAAGTTAATGTTACATAAACTTTTGTATTTGCTTATCTGGGAGTTAAAAATGTTTCCTTTTTGCTAGGTTTAAGATGTCATATAAAGCAAATATCAGACTTCAGTCAAAGCACTAAGTCATTATCAGAGAAAACGTGTCGGTATACTGTAGCTAGAAGGACCTGTGGCATTTTTTCTCAATAAACAAAATCTGTATCCTGAAGAATGATTGTTTTAAAAAGCAAGCGCCAATTATTATCAGTATTCTAGGAAGCAGTTGTTAATATATCTAATGAATTCCGTTCTTTGGTCCACATTTTTACCTGAACAGGTACTTTTTTTGTTATTATGGATTCATGGAAGTCTGTGAAGATGGTAGGAAAACATTATAACATCCTGTAATTGTCACCAGTTGAACACAAACAAGTTAGATGAGAATATCCTAAAATTTGCTAAACAACAAAGTTAACCTACTGTGGCCACGGTCATATGCTGTGGCCAGTTTAATAAATTGTTACTAATCTCATAAACCTTGCTATAATAAATCATAAATTTTACACATCGTGGCCAATTTCAAGATAGGGCAGTTCCAAATTGTGTTGGCCACTCATGTTTACTATTCCAATTACCAAAGGTCAGTATCTAAAGTTCACTTAATGTTGTGCTCTCACATTCTTTCAACATCCAAGGCCATACTGGCACAGGGCCAGTAGTGAATCTCTCTAGTTTACCATGATCTGGATTCAAACCCATGACCACTGAAGAGAGAGTCAGGCGATTAAATACAAAACTACTGTCTTGTGAACCATTTGGCCACTGCAGACTCAGGAATACAGTGCCATACATAGTTCTATTTCTATAAAATAACAGTCTGTATATCATTTTATATCAATGACTTATTTTGCATTGCCTGAATAATTCTGTGTCAGAATTTTGATATATTATTTGTATCATTGGTTTTCAGACTTATTTATATCAAGCTTGGACTTATTATTTATATCATTGGTTTCCAGACTTATCTATTTCAAGCTTTGATTTATTATTTATATCACTGGCTTCCTGACTTATTTTATTTCAAGTTTTGACTTATTATTTGTATCAGTGGCTTCCTGGCTTACTTTGTAGTTTTGTATATATAATTTCAATTATCTGTTTTCTTTTTGAAGTAAAATCAACTTAAATGTTTTTTTCCTTGAAACATATGGATCAAAGAAAAATTTCCAAAATAAACAGAGCCATTTGCAACTTTTCAAGGAATAAAAGAAAATAAGCTGCGATGGCAGTAAATAATAAAGCAATTACTTAACATAAGAAGTTGATATAATGAAATAAGCAAATGCTGATGGAAAATAAACAAGTGCACTGAGAGAGCACAGACATTTGCCCAGGAGCATAATAATAAGTAAGTAGGAAAAGATTTTTTTTTTGTATCCAGACAGTGAGTTGGATCACTCTCAAAAATTAACGGGAACGAAGTTGGTCCAAACCCATTTTGTGATTTTTATCTTCCGCCTGCGGCCGAAGGCCGTTGTCGGGAGATTGTAAAACGCCTTCCATACATCCGTCCGTGCGTCTGTGCATCCGTCCGTTCGTCACGTTTTTGCATAAACCTTAATATCTCATTCACTTATAAAGATATTTTCACCAAATTTGCAGGGAATGTTTATGGCTATGAAAACCTGTCTCTGCAAAATTTTAGCCTCATTTGGAAAAACAAACTGGCTGCCATAGCTAATTGTTTGAAAATCGTAAAGGTGCTCTAAATCTTGAAATATTCCACCTAGCTTCATCAAATTTGCACAAAAGATATATGGCTAGAAAAGCTAGCCTGATAGTAATTTTGGCCTAGTTCAAAAAACGAAATGGCCGCCATATCACATGTTTAATGTCAGACAAGGTTATCCTATTAAAAAGACCTTATATCTCCAGAAATATTGCTCCTAGAGGTTCGGAATGTGAAAACAACTTGTAGGAAGTCATGGCCTGGGAATCTTTTCCAGGTGTTGAATTTGACCTTTGACTCCTGCTTCAAGGTTAAATGAGTTCATCACATTAAAACATCCTTATTTCTCCCTTATTATTGGTGCTATGGCTTCAGAACATAAAGACAGACCATCAAAAGTTCTGGCCTTTGAATGTTTTGCCTGAGAAAAAGTTTGGCCTTATTTTGAAAAACAAAATAGCCACCATAGCCAATTATTTAAAAATCATTAAGATGCTCTAAAACTTGAAATATTGCAGTTCATCAAATATGTGCAAAATATATATGGCTAGGAAAGTTACCCTGATAGTAATTTAGCCTAGTTTCAAAAACAAAATGGCCGTCATATCACATGTTAAATGGCATTATCCTATTAAAAAGGCTTTATATCCCTTATCATTTCTACTAGGTTTTCCAAAAGTGAAAACGACTTATATGAAATCAAGGCCTGAGACTATTTTCCAATTGCTGACTTTTACCTTTGACCCCTTCTTCAATGTCAAGTGGGGTTATCTTACTACAAAGGCCTTATGTCTCCTTTAGTTCTCCATTATTACTGATTCTAAGGCGGGAGATAACTGCTGCGGCAGTGGCCTCGTTTTCCATGAAGTTCTAACCAATAGTATTTATGTCATCCTGCAAACAAAGAAACAGACAGATGGACAAATAGACAAACAGTCATGAAAAAAATACCAACTTAGCAGGGGCTAGGGGTAATAAGTTGACACAACAAAATAAGCAAATACTGATGCCAAATAAGCAAATACTGATGCCAAATAAGTAACAAAATGGGACTTTGTAGTTGAACCCTCAAAGGATCAATCAAATGTAATACAACTTCACCAGGATGTCCAAACAACAGGGAGATTATCTGAAAAATTAAGTTGTTACAAGCCTGGATGGACCCTTTTCATAATATCACAAAAGTGAATTAGCAGTTAGGCCTGTATTCTCTATTGTTGTTATTTATCTTTTGTGAAATGTTTCTGAGAGTATAGGAATGAGTACCATTCATACATTGACCGTTTGCATTTGTGTGGTTGTATTTTAATAAGTTCCTAAAATGAATGTCTGTTTCCCTGTCTGTGGTCTTGATATCTCCAAAAGTAATGAATAGATCTTTCTGAAATTTTCTGTTAGGGTAGGGAATGGCCAAGGGAAGAAGTGATTATATTTTGGAAAAGATCTGACTCATATTCTGGATGCAAAATAATTCTAAATTCCCCCCCCCCCCCCCCCCCCCCCCGGAGGAGGTCTGCACTCTATAACTCTATAAGTGCTTTATAAGTTTCTATGAAATGATTCTAAGAATCATAATTAATAAAAAAGTGTATTTCCCATATTTTTAAAAAACCTTTCCACAAAAAAATACCTTCATACTGATCGACACCAAAAAATACTGATAATACTTATTATGCAGCCCCACTTCCCAATACTTTTAGGTCATTGCATCTTTAGAATTCCAAATAAGTTTGCTGATTTTATCAAAAAAGGTTTACTAGGAATAATATTATTATGATATCGGACTAGGTCACCTGAACTGCTTGACATGCGTATGCAATGTAAGAACACTACCAATGCACTGGCAGGTTTTTAGCTTCAACATAAAGGCTTGTAAAATATATGTGCAAGCCTTGAATGCATGAAAAAAAAGAAAAATACGTGTGATACAATAGACCTCTGTCATCCAACCCACTGGGTTAGTAAGATTTTATTGCATTAATACATCTTACCTAATGAACAATTAGCTATAAGGGTTGGCGTGACCAGTTCCACCAAATGCATGAAAAAGACGTCCTGTGCAGAGCACCGACACGACCGGTCATGGTGTACATTCGGCAGGTGATAACAGAAATAACAAAATAGAAATCTTTCCTGGGAATATAAAACTATTACCAAATTCAAATTGGGGAGATTGAAAATGAGTTCCATGAAATCAGGTATTTTGATATATGGTACTGATGGGATAATGAAAAAAAAATTTAATGTGTCGGTTAATGCAGGTCCATGTGTGTACATCACGAATAGCATCCCTTTCTATTGGCTACTTTATTATCCACAACAAGCTGTATGTAGCCTATATAGGGGGATATATTTACGTATACAGTGGTGCCCCCTTATAATGGATAATTAGTGTCAAAAAATGCTGATTTTTCATCAATATTTTGGAAACTTTTTAACCTACAAATGTGTATTAAATATCTGTATAAAGGTCTTTTTACAGTATTTCTATTTGTTTTTATTGCATGAAAATCCATGCAGAAATGACTAAAATATCCCAAGTTAAAGATATTTTTTTCAATGGCACCCCTGCATAGATGACCTCTTTGTAAACATTCTTTCTTTAAATATGGAATTATTTAACTCAAAAATCATACAAAAAAGATGGATAATAAAATGACAACGTCCTTAATGGGACATATACAGAAAAAAAATCACTCGTGAAGATTTAAAATATAATTCTTGTGCTGCACTTTTGTGTAATATTGTCATCTTCATTCTTGATATATCTGTTTCTGTATATGTCATTCCTGTTATACCTGGGTATTTTTGTACATTTGAACAGGCAGGACAGTTCTGGTGATTGCACACAGATTGAGCACCATTAGAGGTGCAGATGTGATTGCTGTCATGTCAGATGGAGAGATAGTTGAGGTAATGTGCCATTATATTCTCAACTGACAAGGTTGCTGAGAAATGCTGTCATGGTATTGTTGTGAAATCCTGTTCTAAAACAGTTACTACAATTATAACAGCTACAGCACTGCTAATAGATTTATCTAATAGCCTGTTATCCCAAGTTTAAAAACTGTTCATGGGATCCGGTTCTATACACTCATTTCTTTACAATAGTGCGTCAGAGTGATGTACTCATAGTAGTCAAGGAGATTAAGGTTGGAATGTCGTGTTTAATATATTGGCTCTAAGTATGCCATCAATATGGCACAGTCATTATCAAGTAGCACTTTGTGCAATAATTTAAAATCGTCATGAAAATTACTCTTAATATATTCTCCTGAATGCTAAATTGGTGGTACACAATTTGGCTTATTTAATGCCTTTACAGATTCAGTGTAGATTTAGCCCAAAACCTGTGGTAATTTACTCATATTTTAGGATTTTTCCTGTATACAGTACAATCAATGTGGTCTGATACAATTTTTTTTTGTGTACAAACTGACTCTCCCAGTATATGTATATGTGATAGATAACTCATGAGCCATTGAAAAAAATGAAATAATTAGGGACTGAATATCACTTAATTTATTACCAGATACGATCCAGTGTGTCGTTGTCTGGTCTCGGACAACTTGTTGAAAATCTTTTAATAACTCAGATAAAGGCATGCTGATTGATTTGACACTGTCACTTTTAACACATTGTATAGATTATATGACATAAAGACCGAAAATACACAGACAATTAAATCCCCCCAGTATTATCTGCAGAAGTAATGTACAGATAAAATATATACTATGGCAAAGGACAATATTTTATTGCAGCGAAATGTATCTCTGAATGAAACCGGTCTTTATAATGGAAATAAAGTTCTCATGTTCGTACTTTATGACTTCTACAAAGGACAAAACTTCGAGGATAATGGACTCATGCTGCCATGCTCTTCCATTATTCCACTTCAAGTGTTGTTCTTTATAGTGGTCATGAAGCACTCACCTTTGGACTGTATTTCTAGAGCAAGTACTGAGCAAATGTACAAACTAATTGGTAAAGATTCTGCAATGAAAACCATTGAGCAATGCCAAGCAACTACCACCTTTCCTACTTTAACATTTTATGGAAATTGAACTCAGGACCTTAAAGGTAGGAGGTGAGTATGTTATCCACCATGCCACTGTACCTCCAGGTGAAGGTAGAATGGTATATAAGTTTTGTACTTAGAAAAATCCAAACGACTTTCAATGCCTTTATTCGCATTAAGTAGTGAGTCAATGTTGGCTTCTTAAAATAAGTCAAAGACAGTTGTGAGGACACATTTAATGTATGGGATCACATGGCTTCTGAAAGAAGTCAAAGAAGGATTTTGATTTATTTTAACATATGGGATCATATGACTGCTTAAAACAAGTCAAAGAAGGATGATAAAGATGGGATGATAAAGCTTCTTAACAGAAGCCATAGAAGGAATTTTGGATCATTTTAACATACAGGGTCATTTGGCCTTCTTAACCCAAATCAGAGAAGGATTTGTGATCCTTTGAACATATGAGATCAATCTGGGACAGATAATGGATATTTCTCACATGTTTTCATGAGCTGGATTCTAACTCGTGACAGGAATTTAAAGGAAGTCTGTCCAGCCTGCTATGTGCAATGTAGGATTTTGCATTGGCTAAGTCTGTTATGAGCAGTAATTTTGGTACTTGGATACTCTGTACATCATTACTCTTCAATTGTGGCTATTTTTTTGAAAAAAAATTATATGATTTTTTTTTGTTGAAAAAAAAATTGCATGATATTTTTTCTTTGAAAAAGAATGGATATAGATGCATTTTTGTGAATTGTTTTGTAAATTTGTTTGAAAACTACCAATATTCAAGTAGAAAAAGTACTCTTTATTGATCTGTTACTTTTTAATGAGTACTCATTAACACATGTGGCAGAGATTAAGCACCATAAAAGTACAGAATAGAATAGAATATCTAGCTTTGACTTGTGATGAGTAGGGACAAAAATCCTGTTCAGTGCCTTGGCATTTAAAGTCAGGAAGGCTGGAAATGACTTTGGTACTTATTTCTTGCTGACAGAGTCCTTTAATTAATGAGTCAGAAAGGCATGGGCACAGTAGTTTGAGAATTTGAAAAATGTACCTCGTTAATTGAAATGAACTGAATCAAAAGGCGTATGTCTTGTTTGCAAGTTAATGATTTGTAAAACTCTTAATGTACCTTAGTCTTAATGTGCCTACACAAAGGATTAGCTTCGTTTAGGCATTTCATGAAGTAGTCTTTGTTGACTGTCAAATTTTGAAGCCACAGAACTGTAATTCCAAAGGGATAAAATTCTCTTTAAAAACACTGTCAGTTTGGATCATTAAGGAATGAAGTTTTATTCATTGTGGAAACATTTAAACATAAATTTTGGGTTGTCACCACATTAAAAGAAGTTGACAGTATGTACTAATGAACACCAGTTTAAGAGGGTAGGTTAGTAGGGGATTAAAATGAAGTAATTTTAATTCCCCTAAGCTAAGTGATCTTCATGCATGGGTTCTGAGCTTTTTAGTTTTTAGTATAAATTATGTTTCGACAACATTATTCAAAAGTTCTAAGCCCAAAAATATGCCACATAAGGAGTAATTGAAGAACTTGCTGCTCTTTGTAACAAAAGTTATAATTTTGCTTTATATTACAGGGATCTCAGTGGCAAAGTTGTTAACATGTTTGGCAATTAATCACTGGTCTCAGTCTGGTCTCCGACCATTTTGGTCACTGGTTTGAACCCAACTCATGGCAACTTCCTGGAATCATTGAAGACCAGTCCTTATGTTGCTTTTACGATGAAATACCTCAATGATAATACTTTTGCTTTAATGATTTATAAAATGGTTGAAAAGTGTTGTGTTCTCCTCAAAGTTCTTGATCAACTTATTAACAAGTAATTTTAACTTCAGAAATTTTTAGCATTTTCTGTCTCTAAGGTATGGATGGGTTTAATGTCAATCTTTCTGGTTGAAACAGTTCATTGTGTAAAATATAAATTTAATCTGCATGGGATTAATGTTGTCTAAAAAATAGTACTGTTTAAAAGATTCTGGTTTCCATAAATTCTGGTAACAACAACTCTATATTAGGTTTATGTCACTGCTGCAGTGTCATTGCAAAGTGACACATTGTATCATATTGGTACAGTAACGTGTTTCTGGTTTCAGAAAATTGTTTAACGTGTAAATTCTGTTGAAGAATGTTCACTGATCTAGACGTTATTGTCCAGTAACAAAACATTCTGACAACTTAAAGAGAGTGTACATTTATCTGATAGTGTAGCCAATATAGGCATGTATTAATACTTACTTCTACAGGGAAAAGGTGCCATAAAAGAAATCATAACCATGCCATATAGAAGGGAGATAAAAATTCAAATTAATTTAAGGTTAATATCAGACAATTTATGGTATAGACTTTTAATATAATGTAGGAAAATGTAAAATTCCAAGTGATCAAGATTTGGAAAGTACAATATTTTTGGGTGGAAAATATCCTCAAAGGAGGAATTTTTTTTTTCATTTTGTAAATAGCCAAACTATGTGTGGCTGGTTGATAAGAATCTTTACCCAGAATACTAGTACTTCAAGATTTTCAAACAGATTAATTAGTCAAACCTCCTACTAGCCATGACCTATCTTGTCATAATGGTGTATGATTCTGTAAATGACATGTAGGATGTCTGTAAATCAAAACTCCCAAGGTGTTTAAATACCTTTAATCAAACTCTTTTAAACTCTACAAAGCCAATGTCAAAACTGAAAAGTATGTAACAGCAAATTTAAGTCGAACTCAAAGGTCACTTATGGCTAAAATAAGATCAGGTACATTGTGTTTAGCAGTTGAAACTGGCCGATTGCGTAGCATTCCACTAGAAAATAGACTGTGTGAATTATGCAATTCTTCAGTGGAAGATGAAAAACATTTTATATGCCAGTGTCCCTTTTTCTCCACTTTAAGGAGTAAATTATTATCAGATTTAGCATTGTTAAACACGTCACTTCAAATTGAAGACTTGTTTATAAAAATCATGTCAACTGAAAAGGTATATTCTTTATCGAATTATGTAGAAAAAACATGGTATTTACGAAAGAGGTACCTGTTTAATTTATAATATATAGTTCATTATTATTAAATTATTATGTGTTCTTGATCCGATTTAATCACTAATGCATAAACATGTTGAATGTTTCAAATCTTCACATCTTGTTATTATATTTTGATTTGTAGTGTCTTATAAGCCTACATCAGGCTGTGTTTGTTATCAGTTTTACTGAATTGTTATATGTGTACAATATTGTATAAGGGGCCACGGTGGCAGAGTGGTAACACTCTCGCCTCCCACCTCTGAGGCCGGGGTTCGATCCTCGCACGGCCTCAAGTGGGAAAGCTGGTAGTTGCTTGCCGTTGGTCGGCAGTTTACAGTACAAAACCCTAACGAACTGTATGTACTGGTTTCCTCTGCCCTTCCAACTACCCGTCGTGATATGACCTGTACAGTGTTGAAAGCGACGTAAAACCCCAAATGAATAAATAAACAATATTGTATACCATTGTATCATATGTGAACAGGACACTGTAATAAAAGATATTTTATTCTATTCTATCAAAGAGATCTTTGGACAAAACTCCCAAGGTGTTTAAATACCTTTTAAAATAATTAATCAAACTTTGTATTATCATTTGCCCATCCTGTTACATTTTTCCTTGTATCATTTTATAAATGCTATTTAATATGTGAATCAAAAGTTAGAGTATAGGAGGATATGAAGTACAAGAATTTAAAGATATCAGAATGTATTTATTTAAAGATTTAAAGTCCCCCATGCTCCCATCATAATCTACTTTGATCAGTTCCACTCCAACTGTTGGTGTCAAATAGGGTTAAAAATATCAGGACTTGTTGATCTTGTAAAACTGAATGGTACGGAAGAGTGGGGGCCAACATGACAAATTTTTTTATCTCAATTTATCGACTTAGTAACTCAATATCGACTTAGCTATCTCGATTTATCAACTTACTAACTAGATAAATCTACTTAGGTATCTCCATTTATCGAGATACTAACTTGATAAATTAACTTAGCTATCTCAGTTTAATGACTTACTGACTCAATTGACTCAGTATTTATTGACTTAGTATCTTGATATACCATGTTAGTTATCTGCATTTATTGACTAAGTAAAAATTGACTTAACTATCTTGATTTAGCAAGTTAGTATCTCGATAAATCGACTTAGCTATCTCGATTTTTTGACTTACTAACTCAATAAATTGACATAGGTATCTAAATTTATTGAGATACTAAGTCGATAAATCGAGATTAAAAAAAATGGTCATGTTGGCTGTACTACTTTTCCACAGAATGGGGCATTACCTCTTTCTTAAAAATCATGTAGACAGACAGACATACAAGAAAACAGATCCATAAACACAACCTCCTGGTGGTCATTGTGTGTCATTAATATCATTGCTAAGCATAATATATTCTGTCACATTTACAGAAAGGCACGCACCAATCTTTGAAGGAGAAGAGAGGTCTATACTGGGATTTGATCAAGCAACAGGAGGCTGAGCACAAAACAGAGGAGGATGCCCACAGAATGACTGGCTTTTTCAGCAGAGGGAGTGGATAGACAGAAAAGAAGCTACAGAGGTGACCCCTACGGATTGGTATTCTCTATTGTGTGTTGTGCTAAGTTGAGGCGTGTGCCAGGTTATGATGATAAACAGTAGTTGGAAAAGCCGAGTACTGAGTAACAAGTGGCAAACGTTGTAGAAACTCCGAAATGTTGAAGATAAATGGTCTAAAGTTGACATATAATCATTAACAAGTCTGATAAGAAAGTATCATAAGTCAAAGGCCTGTTCACACAGTATTGTGTGGGTGTTAAGAACTCATATTTAAATTTTTGGCTCACGACCCTGTTCTTATTGCCCTATAAATGGGCTATGTATGTTGGTAGTGTGCGTTTAAAGACATGCTGGCCCTGTATAGCCATTCCACCCTCCACCTCTTCATCCCTCCTTTGCATACATTGTAGTTTAGCATGTGAGGGGTCATGGCAGGATTTTCAAATATTTTGAAAAAAATCTGCTACATATTGGAAATGCTGTCTCTGTTTGGGTGTTAGTGCCCTACCAAATGCAAATCCCTTCTTATGTACACTAAGTCTTATGTACACTGATGTCTTATGAACAACGAGTCTTATGTACAATAATCATATGTACACTAAGTCTTATGTACACTTAATCTTATGTACACTAAGTCTTATGTACATTAAGTCTGATGAAACCTAATGGATACAACTTCAATATGAAATACATCGTCACAAATGAGCCTATATGAGTTTAATATTTTCAGCTCATATGTAGCTTGCAAAGCCAGCATGGAACAATGTGATAAGTAAGCCTCAGAAGCCAATTTGTAAAATCTTGAATTTTCTCAAGATTGGCCAGTTTTGGTTGACTTTAATCAACAATAACGCAGAATTTTTCTGACTCATGGGTCAACAGAGGCTGGTTCTAATTAACCTGGATTACTGTTACACTGGTTTTACTTCTGCTTATTATTGAGGTTGTAAATGAAAAAAGTGGTTTGTCTGGGGATTGGGGATTCATAAAGTCTAACAGCTGGTTATAAATTTTGAAAACCCACTAGTTGCATTCAGCAGTAAATCTAACTTTTTGTCAAAGTTTATTAGGAGCTGTCAGTAAAGTATTGTAAAATGTCTGAAAGAGTAGCTTTTCTAGGAAAACAAAGACTCAAACATTTTCAGTCTTCTTTCCTCCTTTTAGCCTGTAGTAGTACAAAAGATAGTGGTGTGAACGGTAAACCGCATTTTGTTTTGTTTAGGTAGAAATGACGAAATCCGCAAAGAATATTTAAGTACTGGTTATTGAAAACGTCATTATATTAGGCTTTCTACTGGTTAATATTTTGTCAAAACAATAAAGAACATATATATTTGAGGTAATAACTTACATTTTCACTTTATATTCATGGTAAATGAAATTTACAAACTTCAAAATATCTCGCGAATGCTTATTTCCTATTGAGAATATAGCTCATGTACGCTCGTGTAAAACTTTTTATCAAATCTCTGTAAATTTTCGAAATGCTGGATAAACCGGTAAACCGCATTTCGTTTTGTTTAGGTAGAAATGACGAAATCCGCAAAGAATATTTAAGTACCGGTTATTGAAAACGTCATTATATTAGGCTTTCTACTGGTTAATATTTTGTCAAAACAATAAAGAACATATATATTTGAGGTAATAAATTACATTTTCACTTTATATTCATGGTAAATGAAGTTTACAAACTTCAAAATATCTCACGAATGCATATTTCCTATTGATAATATAGCTCATGTACGTTCGCGTAAAACTTTTTATCAAATCTCTGTAAATTTTTGAAATCCTGGATTGAACAAATTGATGAAGCTGTTGTCAAAAGTGTTAGATTCATTTCTACTCATGATATTGTTGCAGCAACTATTATCTTTACTAGTAAATGAGATAAAATGAACGTCTTAATCTGTTTTATTGTATACATTTTGTTAAGTGTTTTTGTAACGTCAAATTTATAAGTTTGTACGCACATCCTTAGATATATTGTTTGCCTTTTATTCCTTGAGAAAGTTTGTATTAATGGGATAACTCTCTCCGTACTTCTTATTGGTTTCAACAATTTCTATACATAACCAGAAAGCACTCCTAGAGCACAAACCTCCACCATGGAAGCAGAGCATCCCCATATTGTTATTTCACCCAAACCCTGCTTTTTTTAACCCTCATTATCGACGACAAGCCATGGAAATCATTGTAAATGGGACTGTTGAAAATTTGGGATTTTTTTTGTCTGTGTCTAGAGTATGATCTTTATCTTACCCAAAATTTAACAAGAGCAATCGGAGAGCGCAGAGCTCTGCCAAGGGAGCTCAATCCGGATCACGCCCAATATATTTTTTCATGGATCCAGACAGTGATCCAGATCACTCCCAAAATCTAATCACTTGTTCCTTGTCCCATTTAGGACATATCCTGAAAATTTTATCAAAATCCGTCCATAACTTTTTGAGTTATCTGTTTTTAAAGATTACATTTCATGGCTCCAGAAGATCCAGATAGTGATCCGGATCACTCCCCAAATTGAATCATTTCTTCCTTTTTACTTTTTCAGTTATCTTGTTCACAAACAAACGCACAAACAAACTCACAAACCCACAAACAAACCCAGGCGAAAACATAACCTCCTTGGCAGAGGTAATTAATCTTCTTTTGGTCAAGTTTTGTTATGCACAAAAAAAACTCACAAAGACTTGTTCCATTAGTTAAGGAGTTATTTTGAACACAGACAAACATATCAACAACTGAACGCACATAAAAACATAATGTTCTTGGCAGAGGAAGTTAGGCAATATTTAATAATAGAAAAATACAAAGCCTTCACACAGCTTCTAATTATTACTCCCTACCAAGGAGGATATGTTTCCAGGTGGCACATGGTTTTCTGTTTGCAAAATAACTCCAAAAGTTGTGGATGGATTTTGATGAAATTATCTGGTAATCTTGACAATGGCACAAGAAACAGGTGATTTAATTTTAGTGGTAATCTAGTTTGCAGTTTGGATCCAGGAATTTTTTAAAAGATTTTTTATTTTTGAATTTGTAAGCAATATTGGAGGTGTTGGGCTTGGCGGAGGTATGTGCCCTCTGAGTGATCTGATTGGGTACTAGGGTAATGTATTTGGATTCTATTTGCAAGTTGTTTTATTATAAACAAGAGCACTCGGAGAGCGCAGACCTCCACCATGGGAGCTCAATTCCTGGACTTTCAAAATCTACCATTAGCACTGAGATTCCCTTTTCCCCCCTCTATTTCATATTTTTGCTGATAGTGATCCGGATCACTCTTAATTTATTTTTTAGGGATCCAGACAGTGATCCAGATCACTCTCAAAATCTAATCACTTGTTCCTTGTCCCATTTAGGACATATCCTGAAAATTTCATCAAAATCCGTCCATAACCTTTTGAGTTATCTGTCTTTAAAATTACATTTCATGGATCCAAAAGATCCAGATAATCTGGATCACTCCCAAAATCTAATCACTTCTTCCTTTTACCATTTCAGACATATCCGGAAAATTTCATCAAAATCCGTCCATAAGTTTTTGAGTTATCTTATTCACAAACAAACAAACAGACGGACAGACAAACCCAGGCGAAAACATAACATCCTTGGTGGAGGTAATAAATGGTGGTATGATTGGTTTACTGATAATTTGCTTTTCATTTCTGAAAGAAGAAATATGAAAACCGAAAAGAAGATTTTAGAACTAGGGATTAAAAATGTACATATATATATTTTCAAGCTTTTTAATGGATGATGTGAATAAAACCATAGAAAGCCTACAAATTTGGTTACATTTCTTATGCAGAAAATAGGTTAGTGTTTGAAGAGTAGGACCATATTGTTTGTGGAAAGACTGTATAAGAACACATTTTTATATAGATAGCAATTTAAAAAATTTTCTTTGTTGTTAGAATTATTTTGTCTTATTCTTGGCATTTTTTTCTTTAAAACCTTTTATTTTCTGAGACATTTGTAAGAATAAGAGGGTTCTAAGAATATCAGTGAACATGAACACCAGTACTGAGCTATTTTCAAGATGGGTTGTACAATGGTTGTTCAGGATGGCCAAAATTTTGCAGATTTACCACACTTTGTGGGGTTTACTACTACTATTAACAATCTGTGAAGTGAATTTGATTTTAATTATCTCCCGCGGGAGGGAGATTATGAAATGATGCCTGTGTGTGCGTGCGTGCGTGCGTGCGTGTGTGCGTGCGTTAGTTAGTCACGCAGATTCCTCCAAAACTACTACAGCTACAGATTTTTTGTAAATTAATTGTCCCAATGAATTTTCACGCCCTCGAAAATTTTTTGGGTTTTATGGACTTAGGCCTAAAGATAACTGAGTAATAGCTATCTTAGCTACTTGGAGTAAAGGGCTCATAACTCAAAAACTATTGCAGTTACAACTTTTTCTTCAAATATGTTGTTCAGCTACTTTGTCCTTAGCTATAAGATGGTACATAGTTTGGGGTCCCATTGCATGCCATAAGTGAGTAATAGCTATTTTCTCATTTGTAGCTAAATAACAAAAGGAGTAAATGTCAAATATCTTCAAAAGTATTACAGTTACAGAAATCTTTTCAAATATGTTGTTCATCTACTTTTTGGTAAGCTATCACATAGTAAAGTTTCAGACCTGTTGCACCTTGGATAGCTGAGTAATAGCTACTTTGAAATTCTGACTGTTGAGTAAAGCCATTGTAACTCCAAAACTATTGCAGTTAGAGTGTTTTCCTAAAATATGTTTTTCAGCTACTTTGTCCTTAGCTATAAGATGGTACATAGTTTGGGGTTCTATTGCATGCCATAAGTGAGTAATAGCTATTTTCTCATTTGTAGCTAAATAACAAAAGAAGTAAATGCCAAGTATCTTCAAAAGTATTACAGTTACAGAAATCTTTTCAAATATGTTATTCATCTACTTTTGGGTAAGCTATCACATAATAAAGTTTCAGACCTGTTGCACCGTGGATAGCTGAGTAATAGCTACTTTCAAATTCCGACTGTTGAGTAAAGCCATTGTATCTCCAAAACTATTGCAGTTAGAGTGTTTTCCTAAAATATGTTGTTCAGCTACTTTGTCCTTAGCTATAAGATGGTACATAGTTTGGGGTTCTATTGCGTGCCATAAGTGAGTAATAGCTATTTTCTCATTTGTAGCTAAATAACAAAAGAAGTAAATGTCAAATATCTTCAAAAGTATTAAAGTTAGGGAAATCTTTTCAAATATGTTGTCCATCTACTTTTTGGTAAGCTATCACATAGTAAAGTTTCAGACCTGTTGAACCTTTGATAGCTGAGTCATAGCTACTTTCAAATTCCGACTGTTGAGTAAAGCCATTGTAACTCCAAAACTATTGCAGTTAGAGTGTTTGCCTAAAATATGTTGTTCAGCTACTTTGTCCTTAGCTATAAGATGGTACATAGTTTGGGGTTCTATTGCATGCCATAAGTGAGTAATAGCTATTTTCTCATTTGTAGCTAATTGAGAGCTTTCACTTGGTGAAGTTTCAGACCCTTAGCTAATTACTCACCTGCTCAAAATGAGTAAATGCGAATTATCTCTAAAAGTATTGCAGATAGCCAATTTTTCTCAACTCATTCACCTACTTTTGGAAGAGCTTTCACATGGTCAAGTTTCAGACCCGTAGCTAATTACTCGAAATGAGTAAATGCTAATTATCTCTAAAAGTATTGCAGATAGCCAATTTTTCTCAAATAACTCATTCACCTACTTTTGGAAGAGCTTTCACATGGTCAAGTTTCAGACCCGTAGCTAATTACTCGAAATGAGTAAATGCTAATTATCTCTAAAAGTATTGCAGATAGCCAATTTTTCTCAAATAACTCATTCACCTACTTTTGAGAGAGCTTTCACTTGGTGAAGTTTCAGACCTGTAGCTAATTATTCACCTACTCAAAATGAGTAAATGCAAATTATCTGTAAAAGTATTGCAGATAGCCAATTTTTCTCAAATAACTCATTCACCTACTTTTGGAAGAGCTTTCACTTGGTGAAGTTTCAGACCCGTAGCTAATTACTCACCTGCTCAAAATGAGTAAATGCGAATCATCTCTAAAAGTATTGCAGATAGCCAATTTTTCTCAAATAACTCATTCACCTACTTTTGAGAGAGCTTTCACTTGGTGAAGTTTCAGACCTGTAGCTAATTATTCACCTACTCAAAATGAGTAAATGCTAATTATCTCTAAAAGTATTGCAGATAGCCAATTTTTCTCAAATAACTCATTCACCTACTTTTGAGAGAGCTTTCACTTCGTGAAGTTTCAGACCCGTAGCTAATTATTCACCTGCTGAAAATGAGTAAATGCTAATTATCTCTAAAAGTATTGCAGGTAGCCAATTTTTCTCAAATAACTCCTTCAGGTACTTTTGGAAGAGCTTTCACATGGTGAAGTTTCAGATCCGTAGCTAATTACTCACCTACTCAAAATGAGTAAATGCGAATTATCTCTAAAATTATTGCAGATAGACAACTTTTCTCAAATAACTCGTTCATCTACTTTTGGGAGAGCTTTCACTTGGTAAAGTTTCAGACCTGTAGCTAATTATTCACCTGCTGAAAATGAGTAAATGCTAATTATCTCTAAAAGTATTGCAGGTAGCCAATTTTTCTCAAATAACTCCTTCACATACTTTTGGAAGAGCTTTCACATGGTCAAGTTTCAGATCCGTAGCTAATTACTCACCTACTCAAAATGAGTAAATACGAATTATCTCTAAAAGTATTGCAGATAGCCAATTTTCTCAGATAACTCATTCACCTACTTTTGGGAGAGCTTTCACATGGTGAAATTTCAGACCCATAGCTAATTACTCACCTACTCAAAATGAGTAAATGCTAATTATCTCTAAAAGTATTGCGGATAGCCAATTTTTCTCAAATAACTCATTCACCTACTATTGGGAGAGCTTTCACTTGGTGAAGTTTCAGACCCGTAGCTAATTGTTCACCTACTCAAAAAGAGTAAATGCTAATTATCTCTAAAAGTATTGCGGATAGCCAATTTTTCTCATATAACTCATTCACCTACTTTTGGGAGAGCTTTCACTTGGTGAAGTTTCAGACCTGTAGCTAATTACTCACCTACTCAAAATGAGTAAATGCTAATTATCTCTAAAAGGATTGCAGATAGCCATTTTTTGTCAAATAACTCATTCACCTACTTTTAGGAGAGCTTTCACTTGGTGAAGTTTCAGACCCATAGCTAATTACTCACTTGCTCAAAATGAGTAAATGCTAATTATCTCTAAAAGTATTGCAGATAGCCAATTTTTCTCAAATAACTCATTCACCTACTTTTGGGAGAGCTTTCACATGGTGAAGTTTCAGCCCCATAGCTAATTACTCACCTGCTCAAAATGAGTAAATGCTAATTATCTCTAAAAGTATTGCAGATAGCCAATTTTTCTCAAATAACTCATTCATCTACTATTGGGAGAGCCATCACTTGGTGAAGTTTCAGACCCGTAGCTAATTATTCACCTACTCAAAATGAGTAAATGCTAATTATCCCTAGAAGTATTGCGGATAGCCTTCACATGGTGAAGTTCCAGACCCGTAGGTAATTACTCACCTACTCAAAATGAGTAAATGCTAATTATCTCTAAAAGTATTGCAGATAGCCAATTTTTCTCAAATAAGTCATTCACCTACTTTTGGGACAGCTTTCACTTGGTGAAGTTTCAGACCTGTAGCTAATTACTCACCTACTCAAAATAAGTAAATGCCTATTATCACTAAAAGTATTGCGGATAGCCAGTATTTCTCAAATAACTCATTCACCTACATTTTGGAGAAGTTTCACATGCTTAAGTTTTTTTATGAATTTTTAAAATAAATTTTAATACATTAAAATTAATTAAATCATGCACTAAATCAATTATAACTTGAAAAGTACTGCATTTAGAGCACTTTGTGCAAATATGTTATGCAGCTACTTTTGGGTCAGCTATAACATAGTAAAATTTCAGACCTGTAGCTCATGGCATAGCTGAATAATAACTACTTTTAGGTTATCACTGTTGGGTAAATCACTTATAACTTGAAAACTTTTGCATTTACATTATTTAGTTTCGGTATGTTATTCACCTATTTTGAGGCAGCTATAACATAGTAAAATTCCAGACCTGTGGCTCATTGCATAGCGGAGTAATAGCTACTTTGAAGTTCTTACTCAACACTAAATCATTTATAACTTGAAAAGTATTACATTTAGAGCATTTTGTTAAAATATGTCATTCACCTACTTTTTCCATAGCAACAACATGGTGAGTAACTTGGGTGTCTATCTGAATAGCTAAGTGAGTAATAGCTACTTTTGGGCTTTTCACTAACTTCCATCATGAGTAAAATCACTTGTAACTTGAAAACTATTGCATTTAGAGAATTTTGTGCAAATCTGTTATTCACCTACTTTTGGGTCAGCTATAACATACTAAAATTTCAGACCTCTAGCTCGTGCCATAGCTGAGTAATAGCTACTTTTGCCTTTGCCGGTGGATACATTTTGCATCTGGCCACATATGCATCCTTGGTCTAGTCTCTAAAAGTACTACAGGTGGGCAATTTCTTCTAAATAAGTCATTCCCCTACTTTTGGGTGATCTACCACATAGTGAAGTTGCAGAACTGTAGCTCTTTAGATGGCAGAGTAATAGCCACTAAAATAAGTAAATGTCTTGTATCTCTAAAAGTAGTACAGATAGGCTATTTCTTCTAAAGACGTGCTTTCCTACTTTGAGTTGATCTGCATAATGAAGTGGCAGAATTGTAGCTCTTTGGATGGCAAAGTAATAGCTACTAAAATGAGTAAATGCCTTTTGTCTTTAATAGTATTGCAATCAAACATTAAACTTGTCACTTCTACATGTGCCTCCATCTCGCAGGAAAATTTATATTCCACTATCTTTAGGACATCTAATTTATACGGCGGGAGATAAATGCATGCGTCAGAATACTTGTTTTAGTAGTTTTTAGGAGAGAAGATATGGCTTGGCATTGTCTGTTTTAGTTGTCATTTTATGTAAATTTCTACTCAAAAATATCAAGTCTACTTCTGTGATTTAGATATTCATGTGGTGATATCATCGACAGTATAGATGTAAATGTATTTTAAATAGGAAATAAAAGTTTTTAAATCACGACTTTTATTTATAAATAATGACTTTGATGCCTTTGTAGTTATGTCATTGCCCATGGGTATGCATTTCAAATAAAGGATTCCTTAAAAAATAAAGAATCTTTATGTACCTTAGAGCAATTGTTCTAGAAAAATCTTTTGTGTCACATTTAGATCTCTACTTTTTTTGATTGCATGGTCTTTTAAATTTTGGATCTTTTATCAATTCTGTTTTACGTCACTCCGTCAATATTAAAATGATTCACAATAATTATTCCAAATGTAAAGTCTTACATGAAAAGTAAAGCATTATAATCTGTATATATGATCCATTAACTTTTATGATTATGCCTGTCCCACTGAGCGGATTTGCATATTATTTTGCTTATTTATAAAAGTGTTACACTTTTTTTCTGTTCATTAAAACTAAAACCTTAGCATTTATCAATACCAAAACTTATTTTCAGGCCCTTTGTATCATTTGGCAGCTTGAAATTTGTTCAGAGAAAACACCATGGCTACTCCATATGCCATCATTTTGAAAACAGTTTCTGCTCATTTAAATGAATACTTTTATTGCGCTAGAAAAGCTAACCGTGTGAAACTATATGCTATCTCGCATGGCCGCAGGCATCAGGCTAACCCAAGAATAATGGGAACAATACTGTTCTGATGCCTTCAACGCTGAGGTGACCTAGATAGTGACAAAGAACGTAACTTCCTTCTTCTCGTTGGCCGCCATAATATATAAACGTCTTTTATTGCAAGGAAAGAAATTTAATATTTTATATGGATATCTTTGTCATTGAACTCTGAAACTACCTCAGTTTTTACCCCACAGCCCTTAAGGGCTGTCGGGGTATTGTTTTCACCCATGGTGTCCGGATGGGCGGGCGGGCGGGCGTCCGGGCGGGCGGCGGGAAATAGTTTGTCCGGGCTGTATCTCAGAAACCGTAAGGTGTAGGAAGTTGATACTTGGTAGGGACATTGGTTAGGGGGTGTAGGTGTGCAACATAATGATCTGACCTTGATTTGACCTTTGACCTTGCTGTAGTGACCTTGACGTATAAAATGTTGTCTGGGCTATATCTCGGAAACTGTAAGGTGTGGGAAGTTGATATTTGGTAGGGACATTGGTTAGGGGGTGTAGGTGTGCAACGTCATGGTGTGACCTTGATTTGACCTTGCCGTAGTGACCTTCACCTATAAAATCTTGTCTGGGCTATATCTCGGAAACCGTAAGGTGTAGGAAGTTGATATTTGGTAGGGACATTTGTTAGGGGGTGTAGGTGTGCAGTGTCATGGTCTGACCTTGATTTGACCTTTGACCTTCCTGTAGTGGCCTTGCCCTATAAAATCTTGTCCGGGCTATATCTCAGAAACCGTAAGGTGTAGGAAGTTGATACTTGGTAGGTATATTGGTTAGGGGGTGTAGGTGTGCAACGTCATGGTCTGACCTTGATTTGACCTTGCCATAGTGACCGTGACCTATAAAATCTTGTCTGGGCTATATCTTGGAAACCGTAAGGTGTAGGAAGTTGATATTTGGTAGGGACATTGGTTAGGCTGTGTAGGTGTGCAACGTCGTGATCTGACCTTGATTTGACCTTTGACCTTGCCGTAGTGACGACCTATAAAATCTTGTCCGGGCTATATCTCGGAAACTGTAAGGTGTAGGAAGTTGATATTTGGTAGAGACATTGGTTAGGGGGTGTAGGTGTGCAGCATCATGGTGTGACCTTGATTTGACCTTTGACCTTGCCATAGTGACCTTGACCTATAAAATCTTGTCAGGGCTATATCTCGGAAACCATAAGGTGTAGGAAGTTGATATTTGGTAGGAACATTGGTTAGGGGCTATAGGTATGTATTATCATGGTGTGACCTTAATTTGACCTTTTACCTTGTCGTAGTGACCTTGACCTTTAAAATCTTCATGGACCTTTGGGTCTGTCTTTTGATGCAGATTAAGCAAAAGTCATATTAAGAATTTTACTTTCATAACTTCCCATTGTAAGAGATAGAATTGCATCAAGTGAGCCACAGATTTTGCTCCAACACCACAATAAGTATTCATTAAAATGTATTACCCCTTCTGTATGCATAGTAATATTCAAACCATCTAAACCATAATTCGACCATGCAGATGTAGATAAAGAGTGTTGAATTTTAGTTTACTGATTAATGCTGTCATCTTGTTATTGAATTATCTTGTTTTAATACTTCATCTTTATACGCATTATCTTTCTTTTAAACATTATTTCTCCATTTAAACATTGTTTGGACCTTTATATAACTGACAGTGCTCTAAAAGTATCCTGAAGTTTGTACTGGTACAGTACTTCTATATCTCATGGTGTTGAAAATATTTCCCTAGGCTGTGGGGTACGGGCATCTCTGATGCTATTTTTTATTATATAACATTGAAAACAGTTTCTACTGATTTTAATGAAAACATTTTACACCCAAGGGATCACTGGTTTTCCTAAGTAACGGAAATAAATAGTCAGAACGTACACTATTATTCCACTTGAACATAAGTTATCATAAGACCAAGCTGATTGTAAACTCAGTAGGCTGATGTAGACTTATATCAATAAGTTTATATTGGCAGTGGTCATGAAAGGAAGCTGATTGCATGATTAAATCAGTCATTTTGGTGCCTTGTTCTGCACTCTATAAAACATACAAACAATGAAATGTACATTTCTTAGAAGTGGTGTAATCACTTTGTGACCACTAATAATTCTAACAAAGTTTTTTTTTTAAAACAGTATTTCATAAAGTGTTTGCACAAACCATGAAGTAACATATAAATCCAACCATCAATCTGTACAAACGGTTGGAAATTTCAGACCATTAGATATTGATAAAATATGAAAAGTTTGGTATTTTGTTAGAAAAAGATAGTGTCGGCCATGGAATTTCACACTTCAGAATATTTCATTTGTTATTTTCTGATTTTTCCTTAGGAAGTAGAAGAAAACTGATCATTATATTGCTTTTTCTCTTGATGTAAACGCCATTATTTTTGTTTAGACTATACCTTTGGGGAGAAACGTGGGAAGTTTGTTATTGATCAAAATAACCTATAAATTCCAACTTTCCTGGTGGCACAATGCTTAGCAAAATATTTAAATAGTACACCAAACATTTAATTGGATGACATGTATTTGCCTGAAACTAATTGATTTGAAAGATAATTTCTGTCAATTTATATCCACATTTTGTTATTGCTGAGTATCACTGTTTTATTGAATACATTTATTCTAATTACAACCAGTTGTCTTACTTTGTCAAAAGATTTTGTCCCTTAGTTTACCATTTTCTCAGGACAGTACAAAATATGTCCACTTTGTGCTTAAAATTGTAAATGTTACAAAAATTCTTTGAAATTTGAGACTTCCAGAAAAGTCTCAAATTTGATTGGAGTCACTTGTTTGTTCCTTGTGTTATGGCAGTGATTTCAGTGTTATGCAGGTGTTCCACTGGGGCTGACCTGTCGGTATTAGTAAGGAATTTTCGATGGTCCAGAGCAATGTTTACATAGTCGGTTAGGGTCGGTTGTAGTTTCCAGGCCTGTCAAACATGTTTGATATTTCCCCGACCCTCCCTGACTCTTGTTCCCGACCTTGGCTAGGCCCCCCCTAGTAACAGGCTTGTCTTAGTCACTTCACGTCTTGTCTGTATCACTTCCAGGCTTGTCTGTAACCATTCCAGGCTTATCCTTATCACCTGCAGGCCTGTCCTAACATGAAGCCGGCTTGTCTTTTGCAATTTATAAGTACTGCTTATTTGCAGTCCATGAGCAACATAATGTGAGTTGAAAATATCACCAAAAATTATTTCCGGAATGACAGCAGTGCAAGTGATCGTAATTTTGAAGTTAACAGTTAGGTCCACATGTAACCTGTAATTAATTGAGAAACCTGAAAGAGTGTTTCATTTTGTCACATAATAATCAAATTCTCAGCCTGTTTCACCAGAGCAATTTTTAAAAAAGTTAACAAACTATTTGGATCCAATCACAAGATATTTCTTCTCACTGTAAAAACCCATCAGCAATTTTGGGGAAAAAAGAGGATCAAGTGTCGACCAATCAACAAATTGAGAAAATTAGGTCAAGGACAGTTGAAAACTATTTGGATCCCATCGCATGATAATTTTTCTCACTGTAAAACCCATAAGCAATTTCTGGGAAAAAGAGGGATCAAATGTCATCTAATAAACAAATCTTAAACTAGGTCACTAGTAAATATTTGGATCCCATCACATGACCAGACTACAGGGTGTTTACCTTTAATACCTTCACGTCTAGAAAAATGTGCTTTCTCAGAGGCTCGAAATTATTTGGTATAAATGTGTAGAAAAAGTGCTCAGAGGGACAGAATTTTGAAGGCGTTCTTACCAGAAGCTCGAAATTGGAGTATAAATAGCAGCAACAAGCAAGAGGATTTTCATTGTCATGTGAGATATTGTTAGAAGCTAGCACATCTCTCTCTGCATGTTTGCACAGGATATAACACTTTTAATGAAAATTTCATATTTTAAGTGGCTGCATTTTCCTTTCATAATCTGAAGCATATTTATACATTGAATAATATTGAAGGAAAAACCTGGAAATTATAATTAAAATAACAAAAAAAGCAAAGTTGTATGTTTAGATCACATGATGGGATCCAAATATTCAGCCTTGACCTATTTTAAGATTTGATTATTGGACAACACTTGATCATCTTTTTTTCCCAAAAATTCATCAAAAACTGTACTGGCAATACCGACTGCACGTCTGGTCGTGGTGATTCTGTATATTTCTCCAGTGCTGTCTGTTTATCAGTAAGGCTTGTCGGGACCTGCTACGGCTTGTCTGTTAGGGGTTTAGTACTTCTACGACTGGCTGTGCAGTAAACGTCCCCGACCCTACGTCTTGTCAGGGTAGTCACCACGTCGTTTAGTGTACCATCCTGTCAGGGAGGTGCAACTACCCCAGTATTTTCCCACCCTTTTTTGTGGATTTTTGTCCCCGACCCCCCGACTTTTGTCGCCGACCCTAGAGTCATAGGGTCAGCTCCAGTGGAACACCTACATTAACCTTTCAGGCATTTTAACTTCAATTATTCTTGTAACAATTGGTTCAAACAACTGATTAATGAATAAAGAACTCTGAACTTATTCTTGGATTAGTATCAGTAAAATTTACCTATAGACTAATTAAAGGGGCCAAGGTGGCAGAGTGGAAACACTCTCCCCTTCCACCTCTGAGATTGGGGTTCGCTTCACGGCCCGACCTCGAGTGGGAAAGCTGGTAGTTGCTTGCCGTTGGTCAGCAGTTTACAGTACAGAACCTTGACCAACTGTATGTACTGGTTTCCTCTGCCCTTCCAACTACCTGTCATGATATGACCTGTACAGTGTTGAAAGCGACGTAAAACCCTAAATAAACAAATAAATATAGACTGATAAAATGACATTTATCTTGGATGCTTTCTAACACTTCCATATCTTATAAATTCCCTGCAATTCTAACAGTTGCTGTAGTCATTAACTCTGGCCTACTGACCTGATTTTTTTTATTTGATAGATATACACTGATGACAATGATAAAACACAAAATAGGACAGTTGAATAACACTAGACAGAAAAAAACACACAAGTACAATAGACATTACATTTTCAACAATGATAGACTTTTAAATGAACCGGTGTGGCAAGACACATGAATATAAACTAATCTTAATACTAAATTGTGCACAAGACAGACTACATTACATGACCTGAAAGAAAAACTTCCCAAATATCATATACAGAAAAAATATCTCACAAATGAACATAACAATATTATACAAGTGCATAGTACAGGGATTATATTGTTACTCTTCATGAGTGATAAATCTTTGTATCCACCGGATAGCATCCGGTGGATACTATGGATTACGCATGAGTACACCACTGCCGCTGCCACCGCAGTGTGTAGAGATTTTCTTGTTGGCCCTCTAGAGGCCAGGGTATTATATGTAGACTTCTCAAATTTGTAGGATATATTCATAACCATGAAATCTTGCCTGGGAATAGTTTTGGTCTCATTTTGAAAAACAAGATGGCCACCATAGGTGTTTTTCGACTGACAGCAAGGAGTTTTGTTGGCCCTGTAGAATAAAGGATATTATAGGTAGAGATCTCAAATTTGCAGAGGATATGTTCATCATTACAAGATCTTGACTAAAAATATTTTTGCCCTCATTTTGAAGAACAAGAAGGCCACCAGTGGCATTTCTTTTCAATCATGAAAAGTGCTTATATCTCCCTTATTATTGGTCCTAGAGGTTTGCAATGTGAAACCAATCTATAAGAAATCATGGGCCGGGAATCTTTTGGTGTGGTCAGATTTGACCTTGGGTGCTTATAACTTGCTTATTATTGTATCCCTGGACGAAAGTTGGGGATACTTAGGATTTAGTATGGTCACGCCGCCGCCGCAGAGATTTCCTTTCGGACGCCAAAGGAAATTTGGTATGTGGGTATATATGGGCAATGCCATGAACGCTATTGTTTTGTGACCTTGACCTTCAATTTCAAGGTCACTGGTGGCCTTTTAAATGTCAGATTGTGGCCATTTTTTTACATTTTGGCCCAGTTCTCATATACAGAAAGTCAGATCATCCTATGGCTGGTATATATATTACATATATATGTCCTCTGTAAGCATGCAGAAATTTGACCTTGAAGCTCTTCATTGAAGGTCATCCACAGACCGCCAAATTACCTCACCGAGGCCATTTTTGGAGATATTTTCACACTTAATGCTGACTATATCACATAGAAACTATCGAAAATGGCTTTGGAGGTTGAGTACATGATGGAGTAGCAGCATCCAGTTTGTTGACCTTGGCGATTGTTTTCAAGGTCACCTTAGGCCTGCTAAAATGACTCAAAATGGTACCTTAGACTGTGAGGCCATATACCTCCTTTATTATTGGCTGTTACCGCTCTAACAAAAAAAAAAAATATTATACCTAGCCTTCTCAAATTTGCAGGATATATTCATAACCATAAAATCTTGCCTGGGAATATTTTTGGCCTTATTTTGAAAAACAAGATGGCCGCCAGGGACGTTTATTCGACTTAAAGCAAGGACTTTTGTTGGCCCTCTAAAGCAAAGGGTATTATAGGTAGAGATCTTAAATTCGCAGAATATGTTCCGCATTACAAAATCTTGATTGGAAATATTTTCGGCCTCATTTTGAAAAACAAGATGGCCGCCAGAGGCGTTTTTTGTCTGTCATGAAAAGTGCTTATATCTCCCTTATTATTGGTCCTAGAGGTTTGGCATGGAAAACCAACCTATAGCAAGTCATGGGCTGGGAATCTTTTGATGTGGTTGGATTTGACCTTGGGCTCCTAATTAAGGTCAAACAAGGAAAGCCAAACCTAAAAGTGCTCATAACTCACTTCTTATTGGTCCTAGAGGTTTGCAATGTGAAACCAATTTATAGGAAATCATGGGCCGGGAATCTTTTGATATTGTCAGATTTGACCTTGGACCCCTCCTTCAAGGTCAAACGAGGATAGCCAAACTTAAAAGTGCTTATAACTCACTTATTATTGGTCCTAGAGGTTTGGGATGGTAAACCAACTTATAGGAAATCATGGGCTAAGAATCTTTTTGATGTGGTCAGATTTGACCTTGGACCCCTCCTTCAAGGTCAAACGAGGATAGCCAAACTTAAAAGTGCTTATAACTTGTGATGGTAAACCAACCTATAGGAAATCATGGGCTGGGAGTCTTGGTCTGGACGGATTTGACCTTGGGCTCCTCCTTCAAGGTCAAATGAGGATAGCCAAAGTTAAAAGTGCTTATAACTCGCTTATTATTGGTCCTAGAGGTTTGCAATGTGAAACCAACTTATAGGAAATCATGGGCCGGGAATCTTTTGATGTGGTCAGAATTGACCTGATGCCCCTCGTACAAGGTCAAATAAGGATAGCAAAATCTAAAAGTGCTGATAAATCACTTTTTCTTGGTCCTAGAGGTTTGTAATGTGAAACCATTCTATAGGAAATCATGGGCTGGGAATCTTTTGATGTGATCAGATTTGACCTTTGGCCCCTCCTTCAAGGTCAAATGAGGATAGCCAAAATTAAAAGTGCTTATAACTCTCTTATTCTTGTTCCCAGAAGTTTGCAATGTCACACCAACCTAAGTTTGTTAATTTTATATTTGTTCATGAATACCTTTCAAAGTGGAAAACAGTTTTATTTTTTCCAATCTTGTAATTTGCCATTGAATTCTTAACATAAAGGGTTGGGGTATACAGTCATCCTCTGTGTTGTCAAGAGTTTGTGGATACTCAACAGTCTTTACAGGCTCAAAGATTTTTACTAAATTTTTGGGACAGATTTATCCCAACTGGGTGAACTGAAATGATTAGGTTTTGGTCAATGTCTAGCTGCAACTGTTTCTATGGCAACACCTTTTCCTATCTTCTACCTTTATGGATGCTCGACCCTTCCACCCATTCATGGATGTTCACAAATGGTATTCCCGCATGCCAAGGCTGGCTATATTTATTATTCTGATCTATTAAAACTACACGGAGTGAGTAATTTTAATGATGTGTTGTTGCTTTTTTAATGGCAATATTATTTACATTTGAGGATTACATCCTCTGTGTATAATTAAAAATTACAGAATATAGCTCAGCTATTCTTTGGCTTAAAACAAAGTTACTAAGTAAGCTTTTCATTGCGTTAATACATCTTACCTACCAGACGATAGCTATAGCCCGGCACCAGCCGGTCCCGCCAAACGAAAGAAAAAGACGTCCCGGGTTTCACCCCCGGCAGGACCGGCACACTACAATCCACTCGCCAGGTGGCCTAGTTCCTGCCTCACTCGCCAGAGGGACGTGACGTCATAGCATCTTTTTCGTTTGGCGCGATATTTAAAGTTGTGGATTTTTATCTGTGAACCTTTTGGTTTTATATTTGTGTTATATCTGTTTAATTTGTGTCGGAATTGTTGCCATTAGTTGACTTTTCTATCATGGCATCTCCAGGACAGAAAAAGGGTGCGTGTGGCCATATTATGGCTTCATTTGAGAAACATAGTAGGTGTGCGCGTTGTCGCGAGAAAGGACAGGGTGATGACCCTTGTGTTCAAAATCTGCAGTGTGACTTTTGCAGTGTCCTTACCCCGGAGCAAGTGCTCAAGTTAAGTACTCCTACCTATAAACTCAGAAAGGAAAAGGCTAAAGCAAAGGAGGTGTTAGTCGATCCGTCTTCTGTGGTAGTACTTGATACCCAGCCAGAACAAGAACCTGCTGTTTCTGTTTCTTCTGCTCCGGATTTGTCCCTTCCTGTGCCTCAGTTTAAGAAAGATCTTCAAGAACTGGACGAAAAGTGGGCCACTCGTATGGCCAGGCTTGAGGCACTTATTACTTTAGGACATCGCTCCTCACCTTCTGTGCAACAAAATCCAACATTTTCTCCGGTCAAAGTACCGGTCTCTCATGCTGCTCCAGCAGGTGCTCTTTCCCAGACACCCTTTTTTGTCTCTACTTCGGCTTCTTCCGGCCCAGCCGGCCCGGCTGTTGGCCCGGATGAGCCTAGAGATCAGGATGTTTCCTTTGCTGACAGACAATCTCCACTTCAAAACCTCTACCCGGAAGCAGAACCTATGTTTAAACACCCTGCTCCGGTGGCTACTGTTTCGTCAGCTGCTATGTCTGCTTCCTCTCAATCTGCATTTCAACAACCTTCTTCCGGCTCCGGGCCGGTCACCTTCCGCGATGTCAATCCTCAGGAAACATGTGAAGAGGGTGAGTTATCTGACGCAGAGGAATCCCCAGACTTGGAAACCTCAGACCCGGACCGGGTCCTCAGTGAAGATCAAAATTACCGCGAGACTGTGAGAGGCGTCCGCGCGTTCATGGGATGGACACACATTCCTGACCTGGAGTTTTCTCCGCAATCCCGCACTGATAATCCTTGGGCAGGTCACCGTTCTCAGCCTGTGGGCAAGATTTCTGTGGATCTTCCACCGGAAGATTGGTTGTGCCGAAAACTAGAAACTCTAAACCTTGTACTGATAGAAGGATATCCTTCAAAATCTAGTAATCCAGGTGGCCTGCATGTGGACCAATTCCTCAGACCCCCCAAATCCCAGAACAGATGGTATGGGATACACCCGGCGGAGCCTACAGATCCAACTAGGCCGGGTAAATCGGTGAATTCTTGGCCAAATGATGCGGCGAAGATCAATAGTTCATTCCCCAGGATTTCAACCATATCTTCTACATCTCCTCAGCCTCCATCCCGCCCACTATCACAAGACACTATGCGTAAGTGGGAGAAAGCAGCAAAAGAGTCTTCATATATTTGCAACCAGTCAGCGGGGTTTAATCGCTGTATTACCAAAATACAGGATGCCTTCCAAGAACAATTGCATATTTTACAAAGTGAACTTAAGAAAGGCAAGTCCTCTGTCAAAGCTCAAGGTGCATTGGATGAACTTTTATATTTATCCTCATTTAACCAGAATGTCAGTTTCGCCATGGGTAAATCTCTACAACATTTGGCAGACTTTACATTTGTGCAGATGGCGAATTTGACCCTACTCCGTAGGGATTCATACTTGGAAGCTGTGAAACCGGGGATTAAACCAGATACTTTCAACTCCTTGAGAAATTGCCCCCTGAATGGATATGGGTTATTTCCAGATGCTGCTATTAGAAAAGCTGAGGATGAAATAAACCAATCAGAAGCTTCCCGACGTACTTCCCAGCCCGGCCCGGGCCGCGGGGGGTTCGCCGGTAGAGGCAGAAAACAGAGATACCAACCCTACAGTACTGGTTGGAAACCTCAAGACACTGCTAAAACAACTTCTCAAGCCGGAAAGGAACTACCAGCTTGGAAAGCGTTTGGTTCCCGCAATAGAGGCCGGGGCAGAGGCCGGGGTGGTCAGCCCGGACGTGGTACCAAGATGGCTCATGAGAAGACACAGTATAAATGACAATTACTGCAAGTCAAGTCCGGTGCCGGTGGCCCGGCCAGTCAGTTCTGTGAAAAGTGTCGTAACAAGAAACTCTTTTGTATCTGTTCCAACAAATGTTTCTTATCATGTTGTATGTCGTGTACCTACTGTAACAAGGTGGCAGTCACAAAAGAAAGACGTAAGGCCAAAATCAAAGATCAAAAGTCAAATAAAGTGTGTGAAAAGTGCTTCTTTTGTCGGTCACTTTGTTTCTGCTCCAAATGTTCCAAATGTCCCCAATGTTGCAAGTGTCCAACCAGTGGGGGGACGTCTTCAGAGTTTTTGGGAAATATGGGCTCACAAAGGTGCAAACCCCAAAGTAGTGTCCATTTTAAAGGAGGGTTATGTTCTCCCCTTCAAAGTCAGACCTCCCTTGGTAAGGGATCCCCTGATAATAAGTGGCTATGCAAACCCCATCAGAGACTCCCACTTGCAAGAAGCTGTACAAGCTCTGATCGAGAAAAAGGCAGTAGAGAGGGTCAGGGTTCAAACCTCACTAGCCTTTTTCAACAGACTGTTCATTGTCCCAAAGCCGAACCACAAGTGGCGGCCGATCTTGGATCTCAGTACTCTAAATCAGTTTTTATGCGTAAAAACATTCAAAATGGAGACTCCAGAGACAATCCGGACCTCTCTACAACAAGAGGAGTGGGTGACATCGCTAGATTTCAGCGACGCCTACTTTCACATTCCAATTCACTTCACATCCCGAAAATTCCTCAGGTTCCACTTTCAGAACCAGTCGTACCAGTTTCGGGCACTTCCCTTTGGCCTGTCAACAGCTCCCATGGAGTTCACTGGTGTGGTCAAAGAGGTCAAGTTAATGGCTCAGTCACAGGGTATAAGAATCCACCAGTACCTAGACGACTGGTTGATTCGAGCCCCTACCAAAGAATCTTGCCACCAGGGAACCCAGTCCCTCCTAGCCCTTTGCCAGGAGTTGGGCTGGATGGTAAACATGCAAAAGTCAGAACTGGAACCCCAGCAAGTCTTCGACTTCGTAGGCTACCAGTACGACCTACTCAACGGAGTAGTCAGGCCTACTCAAAACCGTTGGGAAGCCCTTCAACAAAAGATAACAGTGCTTTTACAGACCAGATATTGCCGAGTGAGAACTTTCATGTCTCTTATAGGTCTTCTCACTGCGACAGAAAAACAGGTGCCCCTAGGCAGACTGCACATGAGACCTATTCAGTGGCACCTCAAGAAGCACTGGAGAGTCCCAGAATCTCTGGAAAAGGAGATCCCACTTCCGAGGTCTCTCCACCAGTACCTGCAGTGGTGGACCCAAGAGGAAAATGTCCTAAAGGGTCAGCCCTTACACCCCCTGCGACACGCAGTTCAAATCTTTACAGACGCCTCAAAAGAAGGCTGGGGTGCTCACTTAGGCGACTTCACAGCAAGCGGTACTTGGTCAGTGCCCGAAAGCAAGTTGCACATAAACTTCTTAGAACTAAAAGCCGTGTTGTTAGCACTAAAAAGATTCCAACATTTAGTGCAAGGAAAGGTCGTCCTGATTGCCACAGACAACACTACGGTTGTAGCATACATCAACAAGGAAGGAGGTATGAGGTCAGGCTCACTCTGTGCCCTTCTTTGGCGGCTCCTATGTTGGTGCAGCCTCAATCAAATAGTACTGAAGGCCAGACACATTCCAGGCCGTCTGAATGTAATTGCAGACAAATTGTCTCGCCAAAGGCAGGTCATTCAGACGGAGTGGTCCCTCCATCAAGAGACCTTCGACCTCCTTTGTCAAACCTGGCATTCTCCCCTAGTGGACATGTTTGCAACAAGGTACAACTGCAAGCTAGTTCAATTTGTGTCCCCAATTCCAGACCCAAAGGCCTGGTCAGTGGATGCTCTGACATTGTCCTGGGAGGACCTGGACATGTACCTCTTTCCCCCAGTGTCTCTGATGGGGAAGGTGGTCAGCAAGCTGTCAGATCACTGGTATCGCAGAGCAATCCTGATTGCCCCGGGATGGCCCAACATGCCTTGGTTTTGGGACCTAGTGGAACTGTCTGCGAGGGTTCCTCTATGTCTTCCACACCATCCAGATCTAGTGACCCAACCTTTCAACAAGGCACATCACAGGGATCTGACAAACCTAAATCTCCATGCCTGGCTCCTAGAGCCCAGACAATCAAGGAGCAGGGGTTCTCTAGCCCAGTGGCGTCAAGAATTGAGGCGCCTCAAAGACGTTCAACCAGAACAGTCTACGAAGCGAAGTGGGCCGTTTTTATCAAATGGTGCGAAACAAGTCAGGTGGACTTCAGGAACCCATCTATAAAACAAATAGCAGATTTCCTCCTGCACCTTTTCCAGGAGAAAAATCTCCAGCCCAGCACTATTGACGGTTACAGGTCAGCCATTGCAGACAAACTGGGAAATACCTCGATTAATGTCGGCAAGGATGACAATTTGACTAGACTGTTAGACAGTTTTCACAGGGATAGACCCAAAGGACGCAGGGGGGTTCCTGCTTGGAACCTCTCCCTAGTTTTACACCAGCTTACAAAAGCACCGTTTGAACCCCTCAGAAAGGCTTCTCTAAAACACCTTACTTTCAAAACTGTTTTTCTCCTAGCCCTGGCTTCAGGAAAACGCAGAAGTGAGATACACGCTTGGTTAAACAAAAATATCAGACACCAAGCTGATTGGTCCAAAGTTTCCCTCTACCCATCACCAAGCTTCTTGGCGAAAAATCACTTGGCAAAGGAGGGACTAGAGTGCGTGGCCCCTGTGGTCATCCCGGCCTTAGCCCCCACTCTGGATAAGTCTTTAAAGGAAGACAGATCCCTTTGCCCCGTTCGGGCTCTTCGCTACTACCTGGACAAAACACAAAACCTAAGAACGGGAAAGGAGTTAGTTTTTGTCTCATTCAAACAAGGTTTTGACAGGGACATCTCTCCTGCCACTATCTCATCCTGGATCAAACAAACAGTAGTGTTGTGTTATGATCTCTCTGAACAAGAGTCCTTGACCTTACATCAGGTCAAGGCCCATGATGTTAGGGCCTTTGCGGCCTCCAAAGCTTTTCAAGGTGGCATATCTCTGGACCAGATTCTAGCAGCATGCCACTGGAAGTCCCACAACACCTTTACACAGTTTTACCTTAAGGATGTTGCCTGGGCAGATAAGGAGCTTTTTCACTTGGGTCCTGTGGTGGCGGCCCAGCAGATCCACCACTAGTCCCCTAAGCTTCTTTGTATATAATTATATATAGTGTATATACTAGTTAGTTTTAGGTGCAGGCTCACTTTTAGCCTATGCCTTGGCTTCTCAAAGTTTTTTACTGCAGAGTAATTCTCTGGGTATAGGACTTTCCCTACTCTTCCAGGTTAACAGTGGGAATCATGGACTTGAACTCTTGCTCTCTTCCTCCCCTCAGAGCAGTCAAAAAGGGGGGGGGGGCAGTTAGGTCTAGATACCCTTGAGACTAACATGTCTCCTCAAAGGACTAGAACCTCACACCTAGGTATAATATAAGAGTTCTCTCCAATCCTCAGAAGGCTGCCCTCCTTCCACTGGGTAGTTATTCTAGCTATCGTCTGGTAGGTAAGATGTATTAACGCAATGAAATTGCAAATTTTAATTAGTAAATTAAATTTTTATTAGTTAATACCTTACCTACCAGACGGGAAATTCCCACCCGGCCTTCCCCGCTTCCAGCCTCATCATTCAATCTTAGGGACGAAAAAGATGCTATGACGTCACGTCCCTCTGGCGAGTGAGGCAGGAACTAGGCCACCTGGCGAGTGGATTGTAGTGTGCCGGTCCTGCCGGGGGTGAAACCCGGGACGTCTTTTTCTTTCGTTTGGCGGGACCGGCTGGCGCCGGGCTATAGCTATCGTCTGGTAGGTAAGGTATTAACTAATAAAAATTTAATTTACTAATTAAAATTTGCAAATTTTTGTGGATTAAGTGAATTTTAAGTTTAGAAAGTTAGGAAAAATTAGAAATAGAAAAACGTTATATTATTTTAAACCTCATTGATTCTTAAGGTACCAGAGAAATATTTCAGTTTAACATGGACTTCTAGACATCGGCAAATTTCAATGCAAAGGAATTTTAAGGAGTTGATTTTTAAATCTATTCAAAAGGGATGTCTACTTCTCAAAAGTTGCACTAAACTGAGGTTTGACTGTCAAAAAGTTCAATTTAATGTCCCAATTAAATTGGAATGAAGGCATGTGGAGATGGTCAATGGATTATGTTTAGTGCACATGAACCCTGTTAATTAGAATCCTTATACGACCTAAAAATACTTCCGCTTAACCACAATTTCTAGATAACAATTGTATTTGAAAATGTGACTTGTACCTTCTATGTGGCTGCATCGGTACAACAACCAGCGTTTAGGAAATCATGTAATAGGATTATTTTGAGTTGATCAGACTTGACCTTGCACCCCCCCCCCCCCCCCCCCCCCCCCCCCCCTTACAAAATTGTGCTTCTAACTTGTGTATTACATGTATATGTCCTAATGGTTTGGGATCCAAAAACAAACTATATAGGAAGGCATGGGCTGGGATTCTCCTGATGTGGTTTACATTTGACCTTAGGTTCCCCCTTCAAGGTCAAATGAGGATCATAGCAGAAGTTGAAATATTTTATAACTCACTGATTACTTGTCCTAGAGGTTTAGAGTGTGACACAAACATAGAAAATCATGGCCTGGGAATCTTTTCATGCCAGATTTGAAGGGTCAAATGGTACGCTGAAACTTAAGAGTGCTTAATAAGTATGTAGTGCTCATTGCTCCTAACATGAGTGTTTGGTAAAGGTCTGGCTAACTAGTGTGCTTTGTCTTTCTGTTTGTTACAAATATACAACAGGTCTCTGATTCTAATTGTAATAGTACTTTGATAATGCTTAATCTCTGTCTATTGACAGACTCTAAGACGCAAAATACCAGATATCAGAGAACGTAATCATTAAATGAGAGACATTCTAGGGGTCGGCACCACAGAGCAAGACGGAAGCAAGACCAGAAAAAACTAGGGTGGGTAACCTTTGCAAAGAGATAAGTTTTCAACTTCTTCCTGAATGAAGAGAGATTTAGCTAAGCGTACATCATCAGGCAGATCATTCCAAATCCTTGTAGCATCATATGCAAAGCTGAGGCCAAAATTCTTTTTAGACTTTATATTGATGCAAAATGTGGGACCTCGAGCAGCAAACCATCAGATTAACTTCTATTAGTTCTGTACACACTGAATTTCTTAGATTCAAAGTATTTTGGATAATTACTGTGTAGAAACTTGTACACCAATAGGGCCATCTTGAAGACAGAACGATGCATGATAGGCAACCATTGAAAACTCTTTATTACAGGAGTGATATGTGAGTACTTGGTGTTATTAGCCACAATTCTAGTAAGGCTGGTTTGAACACATTGGAGCCTGCAAAGGTCAAGAACAGAGAGACTTCTAAACAAGGAATTACAGTAGTCAAGTCAACTTCCAACCAAGACGTTTGCGGCCAAAAGAGCAACAAGTGTAAGTTTAAAGTGAAAACATTAAATATATATACTTAACTATGACTGCATTTGTTATATACATAAGAAATGCCAAAATGCCCAATTATGAAAACAAATCGGGGATTTCTTTAGAGACAAATTTAGCAAGTTTTTTTACCAGTTTCATTGATAATGTTGGGTCCCAACTCGTGGCAGGGAACAACTCAAGTTGTTCCTTGTACCAACTTGCGGGGGTGAGTTGTGGCAAACATCTTGAGATGTTCTGCTACATCTTGAGTGGGTGATGCGGCAACTTTACCCTATGAATGAATCTAATTATATGTCTATAGAGCTTAATCTCTGTAGAAGAAAATGTTATGTAGACAATCGAAGGTAGGGATTGATGTTTCTGAATTGCATTCAGGGATTTCTCAGGCTGGTAGGGATTGATGTTTCTTAATTGCATTCAGGGACTTCCCAGGCTTATTGGATGCTGATTTGTTTAACATAAATATGAAACCTAATTGGTGACTACCTTAGTTTGTTTATCTTTTAATTGCTATCAGGTATAAGATTTGTTTGTCAAATGATTAAGACTTGGTGAAAGCTATCAACACACATTTTAATACATTAGTGAGATAATACATACATATATGTAATATAATTTGTTTTATTATTCTTTTATATATTTTAAACACCTATAAACAATTATATACTGTTATGTTAATAATGATTCTCAAATTTTAATCAGTGTTATTTAAAGTTTGCTTTACATGAAATGACCCATTGTTGTATTGTGTACCCGAGTAAACATCTCTATGTCACAAAAGTTTAAAAATATACATGTATATTATATATAAAAATTGAAACAGTACAAATCAATAATGAAAATCACACTGAAACATCAGTTTACAGACACTAATTTAAAAATACATTAAATGCTTTCCTTTGAAACAGATTGTTTCTATGTAAATGGCATCTTTAGCATTTATCTGAACATACAAATGAATTTATCTTGTTTAAAAAAGATACCACAAATAATATTTATAACTTTCTGAAATATAAAGTTAGATTTCTCAGACTACAGTTGCAAATGAAGTAGGACATATGTCTAGTATTTTAATTACAATTAGAACTCTGTATTTGACCACTTCCAAAGAAAGGGGGAGTAAATAATTAACCAATTACAATAGATGATTAAGTTGGTACAGCCACAACTTAAGATACAGAAGCCACCAATGAGGTCAAGAATTAACCAATCAGAAGCCAGGTTGCCACTGACCTGTACAGGATATTAGGGGATGAAGTTGGGGCAGCCACAACTCAAGATGGCGCGTACATCTCGAGATGTTTGCCTCAACTAGCCCCCACTAGCTGGCGCAAGGAACAACTCGCGTTGTTCCCTACCGCGAGTTGGGACCCAACAATAACCCAACATATTGTTGTTTTTCCTGAAAGTTACAGGTATTCGGACATTTTACATAGTTGTGTTTTTTTCTGGATAACAACATATCATAGATTAATGTTGCCTCAATAATACATTTTTCTGTTTGTAAAAAACTGAATATGCCATTGTTTATAGCCATTGTTTGGATAGAAATGTTTCATCTGTCCACATTCAAAATATATGTAATCTATTGTTTAGTGGATTGATATTCTATCAGCATTAATCTTTGTTATTGTCTCCTCATTTTCAGAAGTTCATTGTTACTTAAATTTAGATGTGCGCAATTCCAGTTTTTTAAAAAAAGATATATTGCTCCTATAATCTGCTAAAAATTTCAAAATTACCTTTTCCAAAAATCAGAACCTTTAAAATTACATTTGTCAGATTAATTGAGTTCATTGCGTACAATAACTGGTGAATGTCAGACATGTTTAGCAAATTATAACTAATAATTACATTTGATGATTTAAACAACAGTTTAATAGACTAAATTATTGAAGTTATATTGTCTTGATTAGATAACTTCATAATTACATGCAAGAAAAAGTTACCAAAACCAATTTTGACAAAATATCTTATCTATTAGTGGGCATTGGTACATAGCAAATCAAAATGTTAAGATATTGCTGTTATATACTTACATAATTTTGGTTTTAATCCCACAGTTTACCTTCATTGCAGTTAACATGTTGACCCCATCTTCATAAAAGGTGAGCTTAGATCACATCTTTAATTGTTGATTGGGATAAATAATACAATTTGACCATACCTCTTTAGCATTTACTGCCTCTATGAGCAGTTGCTATGGGGCAGTGAGAAAATTATATTTCGTAATTTGCAAAACCAAAAGAAATTTTGTCATACAAAGTTGTTTGGAAAGTGAGGTGTTCTCTGAATATTGGGTGGTTAATAAAAATGAAGACATATTTTAATAAAGAATAATGAAAAGTAATTCACAAAACCTTTGCCTGAGTTCAGAGAAAAAAAAGACGTATATCTTTGGAAAAGCTATTTGCATTAGTGAAATATTAGTGAAATAGTTGTATAATCTATTTATCAAATATAAAGTAAACCACACAGACTCTTTGTTGTAAACGAACTGTTATATTTCTTATTTCCTGCACAAGTTTTTGACCTCTTTTGGACTGTGAGTTCTTTTGTAAGTTTAACCACACTTTGCTTTATGTGCACTTCTATTTTAATCTCCCTTGAAGAACTTATCCATGAACTATTATTATTGTTGAGTTATATATAATGGTTTGAAATTAAGGAGTACCCGTAGTTCTTTTATAATTCTTTGTTTATTTTTGTCCTCTCATGTCTTTTAACAGATATTTTTTATGCACATCTCAGCGGATATTTGTGGTCAGTCAATTTTTGATGTGGTTTTAGGTCCTGTTCTGAAGTATTTTTCAGTTATTTTTCCAGATTTTCAATAATAATTATACATCTGAGTACCAGTGCCATTTGTTTAAACTTTAACTTCCTTGAGTGCTATATATGAGTATTACTTTGACAATACATGAATAGTGAAGACTTGGCAATTATTTTGGATTTCACATTTGAGTATACTCCTGGCACTAAAGCCATAGTGAGTGGGGACACACTAAACCCCTTTTTGTTGTGGTTACTCAATGGATATTAAAGTAGAAAGATCGAACTTTAGCTTGTAGTTATAACTGAAGTATCTCATTTGAATGAAATCAAAGATAACTTGACCTTTCACTTGAAGTCTTTGTAAGGATTCTGTATGTGTAATATTATTTTATTATTGTTCAAAATTATGTACGTTTGAGTATGACTTCTACCTGTAATAGAAAAAAATCATAGTTTTATTGCAATAAATCTACCTTCATTTTTCCTAAAAAAACTGCTATTAGCTGGAGAAAATGCCACAATAAATTACAAAAAATGGGTAAGAATACACACTTGTATACAATGGGAACTGATTCATACTACAGAGTGGCTAAATTGCAAGAACTCGCTGAACTGTTTCACTGACTGAAATCAATTTTACTAAAATATGTCCAGTTAGGATGACAAACTGTTAAATCACGCATTTAAGGATGCAATTCACAATGTTAAAATAATCTACTTGATCAAACTCCTTTTGTGAGGTGTAATATACATGTTTCAAAATGTCTGACACCAATAAAATAGTATCTGCGTTACCATGTAAACCATATTTGTTTTTTTTATATAGCTACTACCATAAATTGCAAGCTTCAAACATAATTTAGTCAGATTATTGTCTGATTTCTGTATAGAATACAAAAGCTTAATAAATCTTTTATGAAGCTGCCCCACAACAGGTATATTATCCACTAAAACTGGCAGATATGCACCATGATTCTTTAAATCCAGTAATACTCCAATCACACCACAGGTGGTATTGTTTACATTGATAGGCATTTTCTAAAAGGCCTCATTCCTGCAATAACTGATGCACTCCTGTCTGTAACCTGAGAAACTCCAGCTTTCCTTGCTTCACTTGTTAATACAAAAGCTTTTTAAATGTTCAAAATTCCCGCCTCCATGATTTATTTTCTGGGTGTTTGGATGCCTGATATTGTTGGCAATATCTTCTGTAGTGTGACTTAAGGGTATAATCTTCTCACAGCGTTAATTCTCCAGGAAGTAAAAAAAAAAAACTTACTAAAAGCAATACGTGTATATGGAAAATACCATAGAACACATCCATACAAACCTATACAAAAAAAAAATTTTAACAGTATGTATTTCACATTTAAAGAACATTCATTAAAGTTGTGATAAGAAAATTAACTCTTTTCAAAATCTTGCCTGCACTGTAGTATGTGTGTTTTGTTACTGTGATAATCTATACTTATAGGATGACCAGAATGCTGAGCTTCAACCAGGTCAGTGTAAAGGTCAGTGTCCGCTCTAACTTGAGAATTTTTAAATTATTAAAATTAATTTGCCAGATGGCAATTATACAATAATAGATCTATATGCACATTGTTAAAAAGAAATATGAAAGAATTATTTTGAGAAAAAGTGAAAATTGTCTCTTTAAGTTTTTGTCATTGAATTAGAATTGTTAGTATTGAATTAATTCTTGAATTAGGATTTTCATTTGGATCATTGATGCTTGTTTATGACTGAATAAAACAGATTTGATTAGAGTAAGAAATCTAAAATTTGCCAGGAATCTAAAATTCGCCACCTCTAAAACCTTAGTTAATTTTATGAAGAAAATGATGTTTTTGTCTCACAATTGGTATTTTTCAGTTCAAAAAGCCTTAATTTACTATACATTCAACAAATCTCACCACAATTCATTTATTTTATTAGTATTTTCACATGTGGCGAATTTCAGATATGTGGCGAATTTTAGATTTCTTACTCTATTCTTCTGTGGTTTTAAATGTGGCAATGAAAGTAATTAAAATTTACTTCTAAAATTGTTTAATTGCCATTTAAATTAAGCAATCTGCTCTGATTGTGGATTACAGGTTAACACTTAGACCTTTAATATTGCAAAATGGAGCCTCCAGTATATCGAGACATTTTATTGTGTATTGGTAATCATTTTTGTTACTACATTAAGCCTTAAAATGATCTCACCCGATGCAAGATCGATACAAATTTTAATTTATTTTATCTTACTTTTTGAGGGCACCTCTGAGTGGAAAATTTGATGTACTGTGGCAGATTTCACTTTAATTACTGTATATTTTTAACTACATCTTGAAAAAAAATCAAAATATTTCTGAGAGACAAATTAAAGTAGTTAGAAGGTATAGATTCATTGGATCATATGTATATGTAAGTATGAAGACAATTATTTGTCTTGCCATTCACAAAAGTTTCCAGACTTTGAATTCTGGACAAAAAGCTCTGTGTAATCTTAAACTAAAATCCCTTCTTATACAAGTGTTAGATTGAATAAAGTGCTTCTAAATGATATTCTATATATATTATCCTATAATAAAATAAAAAAAATATATTTTGAGTAATATTGAGTCAAATATGAGGCTTAAAACAGTAATTGAATATTTATTTCGGACCTGAGATTTTTTATCTACTTATATAAATAGTTACACTAATGTAACTTTGATCACCAGACTGACGAACAAACATACATATTAAGTTTATCTGTCCTTTGTAAAAAACCTTGTAAATACTTCTGTCGCATATCTAATCTCCCATACGATGTTCTTTATAATGAATTATAAATGTCATATTTATAAAGACAAGTGAGTGTAAAATAACCCTTTTATCAGAGATAATATAATGAACAATTTGTCAACCTATACATAATTGTAAATGAAAGATTTACACCTTTATAACTAGCATATGATTTCAATCAGCTGACATCTAATCCATTGCTACCTTGACAATGCTTATTGATCACCTGTAATAAAGACAGTCCAATCAATGTCCCTTAGTAGACAATTGTCCCTCTATCTCTATATCTCTCTGTTGAAAAGAAACTAGATCCGGATGAATGCTTAAGTAGTGTCATAATACACTGGATTATTAATCCAAGTAGAGTGTACAAAAGACCGACATAAGCTTTTATCAATATTTGGTATGTTCTACATACAGATAATATGTTTATAAGTCCTATGGCTGATCGAGCAGACAGTATTATAACTTTTGTCAGAATCTAGTTCACTTAGGTGTTGACAGCAAAGGACTGTGAATCTCTGATCTTCAGAAAAAGATATCTTTGGTTGAGATTGTTTGGTAGTTTCCTGTCTAGTGTTTCTTGGTTTGGTGAGATCTGGTCAAACAGAAGGGTCAGCTATGGCTACAACAGCTTTACCAAGATTGTCTGTGTCTCGTGGAGGCTTTGGGTAAATATTGTTGTATTATTATTTTAATATACTGGATAGTTATAAATATATTATTTATAACAGATAGCTGTGAATAATAATACAGTAGAACCTCCATTATCTGACCTAGGGAGAGTAACAATTAGGTCGGATAATAGAAAGGTTGAATAATGGAAAGCCTAAAATAATAGGTTTAAATGGAGTTGGGAGAGTGGATTGGAGGTTGGATAATTGAAAATTCAGATAATAGAGGGTTGGATAATAGAGGTTCCACTGTACACAAATTAAACTCCAGCAGTAGGGGGTGTTTTTGGGTGTGTTTGATTGTCTCTTATTTTGTGTTCATGATAACCCCAGCAGTAATGAACATATCTTTGAAAATTTGTATATAGCTAGGGTTGGACCAAAGGAAGAAATGCATAAATTTTGGGAAAAATCTGAATCATATTCTGGATACAAAAATATCCATAATTTTCAAAGGTCCCATTTTCAATGTATTTTCAATGACTTTGGCTTTTGATATTACTCCAAAAGCAATAAGTGAATCTTTATGAATTTTTTTTTCAATGTGGGTATGGCGTGATTAAAAGAAAGAAATGATTGCATTTGGGGAAAGATCCAGATCATATTCTGAACAGCAAAAAAAAGTTCCCAGTTTCAATAAAGTTTCTTGAACTTTGGCTTTCTGGTTGACATTATTCCCAAAAGTAATGAGAAGATATCATGAGATTTTTTATGTGTGTTTGGCCTGGCCAAAGGAGGAAGTGGCTACATTTTGGAAAAAAAAAACAGTTTATATTCTGGATACAAATAAATCCTGAATTTTCGTGAACTTGACCTTGTGGAGATCAGTGCTCTAAGAGTGCTTTCAATTTCTGTCTGTTATTATGGATTACATTATATAATTTATATAAATATATACATATATATATATATCTTTTCTCATTGTCATATATTTCATTATTATATTATTATATTACTGTGCACATTATCTACCAGGGTCCTCTGTGACTAATTCAGATTGTTTAATCATTAACTCTCACCTCTGTAGTGATGGGTTCGAGTACAGCTTATAACTGCATGTGCAACTCATAGAGAGTTTAGCCTAATTTAGGGCCAGATTCATGAACAATATTTAAGACCATTCTTAACTTAGATTTAAAATAGTACTTAGATTTCAATTAAAAGATTATCAAACCATATTCACAAATATTCCTAGCTCTTGTTTGGGGAATACCAATTTCAAGAAAAACTTTACTTAGATCTAATACAACGTTATCTAAGTTTTGTTTGTGAATACGGCCCCTGATTTCTGCTGCTGAAAGGGAGTAAAACTACAACTGTGACTTGATATAATATCCTATTTAGGCTTTCATAATATTTACCCTTTTAGTATATTGATGCTAAAATAGGCAATATTATTGAAAATTTAATGGTACAAAACTGTTTAAAATGCATAAATTTATTCTATCGATTGAGTTGGAAGGTCAACCTTGTTGAACAAGACCACATATTTTACTGTTCAGATATCTTGATAAAATAATTGGAGCTTCTCTGAGGATTTAATGGTCAAATAGATCATATGTGTGATACATCAACACGTATTTGGGTTTATTTAGGACATAAATAAATGTGCAAGAAAGAGGGATTTCTGTAAATATTTTTGTTCTAGAATGAAAAATATTTGCTTCAGAACATATTTAATATCAGAAGTTGTGAATTAGATAAGATTGTGTACCGTTTTTTCTTGGAATTAAGACTTTCCCATTTTGGCCAACATTGCCACAATATTTCAATTCTTCAATTGTCAATTACTTGAACTTCAGACCTGCCGCTCCTGGACCAGCCTACGTGCCAGCAACAAGCCAAAGGGACCCTATCATTGGAACCATTAGACCATTCCAGAAGCAACAACTCAGCAGGTATTAAGATAAACACATTCATTCAATAGGTCAATAAGTAAATCAACAAATTTCTGGGGAATACCTTTATACAGTACCAATTTGATATACAAGTGTAGCCTCTTAATAGATTTTACTTCCCGGAAGGATCAATTGTCTTTACATTAGCATGAAAAGTCACCACAAGACTATAGACTGCTTTGAATGTCTTGGGAAAAGTGTGCTATAACTTAGAGGGGTACCCCTGTACATCTGGGGCCATTTTCACAAAATGGATTAATTTAAGCTAAAAATTAGCCTAACTTATATTGAGAAATGGTTTAGCTAATCTTTGGATTTAATTGGTATTCACAAAATAAAGCTAATTTTTGGATTAAGTGCAGCAGATGAAACTATATTCAAACCAAAATTCAACCCATTTTGTTTGGTAGATTAAAGTTAATCCAAAGGTTAACCTTAATCCAATTTTTGGATGAATTAACGGCCCCTACTTGTCGGGTCAAATCTCTTGAGGTCTCAAGGGAAAAGTGGTTGACAAATTCAGGCATTAAAGTACTTGGTTCTCATCTCTGTGGTGGTCAGTTCAGTCTAGCTCATAACATAATGTGAATCACTGAGGCACTGTCCTAACATGACCCTGGCTGTTCAAAGGGATGTGAAACCCCAATATTGATCTTTGACCAGGCCAGATCTCTGTACTTTGGACTATTAATTTCCACAGATGTTGGACAGTCTTTGAGGCTGCAAGTTCTATATTATTTATAAGAATGATAGACTCTGGTATGAGCAAATACTGTTATTTGATAGTCTTATTCTAATTTGCCATGGAAATGTTGCTTAGAAAAAAACCTATTTAATGAATCAGATGGGGCACATACATGTATATAATATTCTTGGATCCTTCCTTTGAAAATTAATAGAATATAAAACTGTTTTCATCCATATCTGTTGTCAGATATATATTTTTTATAAATACTTATCTATATCTCAAATATATACGATTGATATTCAATGATTCAGCTTAATTCATATTCAAAGGGCAAACAGACAGTACCATCCTGTACAATTATGTCTGTTGATACTTGTTTTACGTTTGTATTTATATAGACTTATTTTAATTACTTTCTCATGTATATTCATCTTCTTTTGGAAAGGGAAAATGTATTGTATGCATCCAACACCTATTATATGATTGCAAAAGATGAATTTTATGAGAGTTACTGTATCTAAGTGGTCTTCAAACATCAAAGTTGTATTGTATAAACAATATGTTCAATAAAAGACTATCATTTAAAAAAGCTGTCTTTTTCACTATTTAAAACAACTTTTTAAGCCACAACTTTGAGTGTTAAAGGCATCCATTCATATCTTTTTACAAAGGATTTTGCCAGATATATACCAAAGAAACTTTAACAAGAACACCAGGTATGAGCCTAAGATCATGTTGATCATGGACCACAAGACTGGTAAAAAGATGAAGATCAAACTCCCGGTTGTGGGCTCTCGCTGCCAATCCAGGCAGGATGAGAGTGAACAGAATGTGGAAGTAGTGGGGTTTGTTATTAGGGAGCTTGATGCTCAATAGCATTAGTCAGCACCTTATCAAATTTGCAGTTTTAAAACTTCTATTTTAATCAGTTATGGCTTCTTGAGGTGTTTTAAAACAATAACAAAGCTCATGACTGTAGTCTGCACCATGTCAGAATTTTGAATTTTAAAACCATTCCAGTATCAAGGAGGTCTGGCCTTAAAAAACATAGATATTATACCACAGTTCCATTGTCAGGATCACCCTGATAATGTAGTTCAAACTTCAAAGCATATTTTATTTGATTGCATGACTTTCCTTTTCGGTTGTTGAGGCCAAGAGCATAATTGCAGAGTTTGTAGATGCTCATCTTATTTTATTAAGCATATTTAATAGCCTTTGCATGTAAACATTTCTGTCTCGAGTTGTCATGACTGATCTTTTTGGTTGTAAGTCACTTACAAATAATCTTTAGACTGCAACAACTTATCTTTAGTTTGTTATGATTTATTTTTGGTTGCTGCAATTAACTGTCTTCTATGAAAATCAAGCTGAGTGATCTTTTTTAACTAGAGGATTTGTTGTAAGAATCTCCTAAATTTGAGAGTTATTGCTGCTTATTATTTCAGGCTTTCTTTATGAGTAAAAGTGGTCAGGAGTAGGTTTTAAGACCAGTATTTTTGGTCATATAACTTGTATTTTAACCCAGAATAATTGCCACAGTTTTCTTGACAATTTTAAACAGGACTATTCCTTGCAACATCCTGAGTTATAAATCAGTTAACTTTTACGATAACCCACAAAAGTGGAAATGGGGTATTAAGTAATGATGAAATAATGATAGGCTGTAAGTTAAACAGTTGTCATTTTAGAATTGGTGTATGCTGCTTTACTACAGGGATAAGAAACTTTGTGAGATCTTCACAAACATACTTTAAATCTCCAATTTCCAAAAGGCCCAAGCTGTACATAATATGAGTTTTTTGCTGTGATTTGTAAATATGTTAATGCGAAAATTGCGTTGGTTTGCTAATGAATTTAGTGCAGTTGGTTGGCAAATAACAGAAATAAAATCCTGGTATTAATTTAATTTCCTTATCAGTTTTGTGCAGTTGCTTTAGAAATTAAAAAAAATTATACATTTTTACTTTCTAAAATTGTTTTTCGAGTATTAGTGCCTGGTGTGTAAAGTTTCTTTGGCATATTTTATTGGAATTAAGGCTTGTTTACACTAAAGTTATCTGCTGTGAGTATATACATGCATTCTTTGAACTGAACAAAGTGGTAAAAAATGTCAGCATGGGACAACAAAGACAGAAGTTATGGCCATTTTAGTTGGAGCCATCTTTGGAATATACTGTCAATACCCATGATTAAATCGGAAGAATTCATCAAAATGACAATTGTTTTATTTCAGATAGAACTATATAATTTCTATAGAATGTAGATAACTCAAATAACATCAGTTGGACATTTATTATTATTTTATCATGTTACAGCATATTATCATCGGTGCGCACAGGCCATATGAAGTGATGAGATATTTACCAATGGATGTTTTAATTCACCCCGGCCTGTAGAAACTATCCTCATTTTGCTTTAAACTATATAACATTCTTATGAAAGCTGTGATTTTGTTACTACTTAGCTAGGGCATTTGTCAAATCTGTTGTAGAATTTCTGTGAATCATATCCATTGGATATAGGCTCCAGTGGATACATTTCAGTTCAGTTTGTTATACTGCTGCCACAGCCACTGCTGCAGTGTGTAGAGATCTCCTTGTTACCATTCTCTTTGGGACAATTATGCACCTAAGCTTCTCAAACTAGCAGTATATGTTCCTCATATAAAAAGCTTGCCTCAGAGTACTTTTGGCCTCATTTAATACACTGTATGTCTGCCACAGATGATTTTAGTCAAAATTAAAAATTCATATTTTATTTTTTGTTTATTATTGATCCTAGCGATTTGACATCTCAGACCAACCTATAAGTAATCATGAGTTAGGATTCTTCTATATGCCCTAATGTTTGACCATAGAGCCCTCTTACAAGGTAAAATGAGAGTAACCAAACTTAAAACTCTTTATAACTATCATATTATTGGTCCTGGAGGTTAGGGATGTGTTAACAACCCATAGGAAATAATAAGCTCAGATTCTTTTTATGTGGTTAGATTCAACCTTGGACCCCTTCTTCAAGGTCAAATGAGAATAGAAAACTGTGTTGGAAATTCACTTTTGTGACAATGTTGAAAAATTTTGTTTTTATATATTTTTCTCAAAAGTCTAACATTGTAACAGAATTCCTTGAATAAGAATGTTAGTGAGTATGGACCTTGGGGTTTAAGTGTGAGAGTTGAGGTTTGCTTGCCTGAACGCAGACTGATATTCAAACCTTGAATATTTACCAACAAAAGTTAAACCTTTTGAATGCTTAGAGTGACACCTTTCCTTACAGTTGTTTCTGTTCGTGCATGTACTTGCTTTCTGGGTGATGCTCTTATGCTTAAGCTTCTGAAAAGGGACTCGTATCTGTTTTGTACATGTTGAAGAACCATCCCGACCTCCCCAACACCTCTCCAGCATGTAAATTGTATTGTCCACTGAAAAGGCCACAATATGTTTTCAAGTTGAAGGATGTGGACAATTTTATACATAGAGCTATGCTAAAGCTGTCAGTTATGATGACTTGTGACATTTTGAATTTGATACGTAACTGATTATGAAGTCTAATTGAAGTTCAGCAGTTGCACATTAAATTGACATTTAGAACCAAATTTTATATTTCTGCCATAAATTTTCTCGACAAGAGTTTTCAACATTGTAAAGCAATGATACAATTCACTAAGTAAACCATAAGGTCTATGTGTTTTGTAACACATAAGAAAATAATAATGTTTCTTGTTCATAGCGTGAGAAATGTTAAGTAGAACTTTGTAAATTATGTTGTCAAAATGACATTGCATAATGTGGCCTGTTTATTACATGAAGTACAACATTACACAAACCATGTTTGTAAACAAATACAAGTACCAAGCTAAAATGCAGGTCTCTTAAAATTTGTGTTCACAACCCATTTATTCAGAGGGAATGACATAATATTATATCAATCAACAACATTTTCAATGGACCTTAACTGAACGAATACCAGTACTCTCCTGATTGGTTTCTATATCTTTTTGTGTTTTTCACTTGCTTCAGGATAATTTCAGACAATAAAGAAATTACAATATTTTAGTGTAAAATATTGGCTTAGCATTATATTCATGTAAGCCCTATTTAGATGAACTCTGTTAAATTTCATTTTAAAGGCCTGTTCACACAGTTCTGTATCAACTTATATTGGATTTTCACACTGTTCCATATCAACTTATATTGGATTTCACACTGTTCCGTATCAACTTATATTGGATTTTCACACTGTTCTGTATCAACTTATATTGGATTTCACACTGTTCCATATCAACTTATATTGGATTTCACACTGTTCTGTATCAACTTATATTGGATTTCACACTGTTCTGTATCAACTTATATTGGATTTTTGGTTCCCGACCTTGTCTTTATTCTTCTGTAAATGGACCTCGTGTGCGGGTAGTGCATGTTTAAAATTCAGCTGCCCAATAAAGCAATACTGACCTCCCCAGACCCCCACCCCACCGCCCCCAGTGTGAACATTATAGTTCAGCACAAGAGGGGTTTTAAAGCACAAGCTGTAGCCAGGCTTGCAGTTCTAGGAAGCACTACATTAGTACTGGGTTGGGTGACTATTTCAGTGCACTACTGCTGTCTCTGATGAAAAATCTTCTTGTTGAAATGACTGTCCATATAATGTATGATGCGTATCCTACCCCATAATGATTCCTGACTTATTAAACCTTATGAATATTATGAAAACATGAAATGCAGTTGTTGAGTTACATGTATGAATTTGGATAGTAGAAATATGATTAGTATTATAGAGCCATTATAAATTCAATGTGAAGTGATAACCTAGAGCATTTCTTTAGCTTTGTCCTGATACAATTGAAATTCATTTTTTTAAATTTAAATTTAAGCTTAATATGAAAAGAGTAAGAATTCTTGGGGGTTAAAGTTCAGAGAAGTCAAGACTTATGAGTTTCATATTCATAATTAGATCAGTATCCTTAGACAATTACAGAAATGTAAACTCATGCTGTAAACTAATTTAAAATTAAGACAAACTCAACAAGAATGTTCTATTATTTCAATCTCTGTTGAACTCTGATTTGATAGGGTTAAGTTGAGTAAGAAATTCATGGAGATAGGCCAGTCCATAAATTTAAGGTAAACTTGGCACATAAGATTTGCCAACGGAATATCCTGATTTTATGGTGACCTTAAACTCAAAATGTTAATGGACATATGGCCTGCTTAAAGTCATTAAATTGGAATAAATTCCTCTGGCTCCTTTCTTTTTCCATTTTTTATATCGAAATTATCACTGATATTAGAATAGATAAAAATAATACTTATGGTCACCTTAAACTCTCAGTATGAATGTGAAATAAGGGGGTTTTCAGCCTCCAAGTATCTTATTTTAGGACTGACCTCAGTTAAACTTTGCACAGGTATAAAGGATGTCAAACCAAAGGGTTATCCTAACTTTAAGGTGACCTTAATCTATTAATATAATTTTGGCCCCCCTAAAGTCATAACATTTGAATAAAGCCGTCTGGCTCCTTTCTTTTTCCATATCTAACACATATTGATATTGAAGGGACATTCTCATATTATGGTCACCTTAAAGTCGCAATATGAATGAAGTTATGGTCACCTTACAGTGAAAAAGGAAGTTTCAGCCTCCAGCTAACTTACTGTTCAACTGACCTGAGCTAAACTTTATGCACTTATAAAGGATGAGAAAAGGGACATTCTTATTTTATGGTCACCTTAAAGTCCCAATATGAATGAAGTTATGGTCACCTTGCAGTGAAATTATGGAGTTCTTAATCTCCAGCTATTGTATTGTTCAACTGACCTCACTTTAATTGTGCACACTTATTAAAGATGAAAATAGGGACAAGTAACATACACAATACAATAAAGTTCACAGTTTCTATTGCTAATGATGCATATGTTGACATTGTTTATGGGTGACTTCTTTTTCATCAGGGCCGCTTTGTTTTTGTCAGCAAAAACATTTTTCTAGTTTTTTTATTTTATGCGTAGATTTTAATTGTAATTTGTTGAAATGTATATCAATGTAAGATGTTTCATTTAGTTTTAGTTTCATTACTATGTATGCAATTTCTAAAAAAAATAATAATTATCCTGTAAATGCATAAAATTTACTTTAAAAATTGAAAATTTCTTAAAGTAATGGCTTTTTGATTGAGCTTGTTAGTCATCTTGACATTAATTATGTATACCATGTGAAATGGTTTTAAGGAAAATGTTTTCAAGTAAATGTGTAATCTATATAATTATTATTATACTTTTTCTTTCAGACGTCCATCATATGGATTATCGAGTAGCTGTCATGAAAGAAGTGTCTTTGAGGTAAGTTCGTTAATTTTGTTTTATAAAGGCTTAGAAGAACAGCATAACATCTCTTGAAAATCTAGAGGTTTTTATGTGTCTGTATATGTTTTGTTTCTCACAGTCTGCATTTGTCTGTTTTTTTTTTGTTAAATTTCAAAAAAGTTACAGACAGACTTTGATGAAGTTTAGGAAATTGTGACAATGAGGCAGAGGACAGATGATTCAGCATTTGGTGCTAGTGATAAACATCACTATATAAATCCAAGAAATTTTTCTAAATGATTTGTTTTTCATCACTGCACTCATAAGCACTATTTGAGATGCTGTGCCTATGCAGAAGTATGCACTCTCTGAGTGCTCTTGTTTAATGATGGCATCTTAAATTTTGATCACAATCACAGTTTTAACTACATTTTTGTACAGTTGCTACAATAGAAACTCTATTGTACAGTCTTCTGTTATCATTTCCTATAAAATTACAAGCTCTATTAATTATCCTTCTGTTATCCATTTATCGGATAGAGTTATAAGTATAAAATTCGCTCCATATCTGAAATTTGCCACATTTGGAAATACTAATAAAATAAATGAATTGAGGTGAGATTTGTTGAATGTATAGTAAACAAGACTACTGCCGCAGTGGTTACCTCCTGCCTTAGGATCAGTAATAGTGGAGAACTAAGGGAGATATAAGGCCTTTGTAGTAAGATGACCCCTCTTGACATTGAAGAAGGGGTCAAAGGTTAAAGTCAGCAATTGGAAAAGAATCTCAGGCCATCTCCTATAAGTCGTTTTCACATTTGGAACCTCTAGTAGCAATGATAAGGGAGATATAAGGCCTTTATAATAGGATAATCCCATTTGACATTAAACATGTCATATGGCGGCCATTTTGTTTTTGAAACTAGGCCAAATTACTCTCAGGCTGACTTTCTTAGCCATATATCTTTGGTGGAAATTTGATTAACCTAGCTGCAATATTTCTAGTCTTAGAGCATCTTAATGATTTTGAAATAATTGGCTATGATGGCCATTTTGTTTTTCAAAATGAGGCCAAAATTGTACTCAGGCAAAACATTTGCAGGCCAATACTTCTCATGGTCTGTTTTGACATTCTGAAACTCTAGCACCAATAATAAGGGAGAGATATAAGTATGTTTTAGTGTAATGGCACCATTTAACCTTAAAGCAGGGGTCATAGGTCAAATTCAACACCTGAAAAAGTTTCCCAGGTAATGACTTCCTACAAGTTGTTTTCACATTCCAAACCCCCAGGAGCAATGTTAAGGGAGATATTAGGCCTTTTTAATAGGATAATCCCATTTCACATTAAACATGTGATATGGCAGCCATTTTGTATTAGAATGAGGCCATAATTACTATCAGGCTAGCTTATCCAGCCATATATCTTTTGTGCAAATTTCATGAAGATAGCTGCAATACTGCAAGATTTAGAGCACCTTTCTGATTTTCAAACAATTGGCTATGGCGGAAATTTGGTTTTTCAAAACGAGGCCAAAATTTTGCACAGAGCTGTTTTCATAGCCATAAATGTTCCCTGCAGATTTGCTGAAGATATGTTTGTAAATGAATAAGATATTAAGGTTTCTATAAAAATGTGATGACCGGACCCATGGATGGATGGACAGACGGACGCATGTACGGAAGGTGTTTTATAATCTCCCGACCACAGTTTTTCGCCTGTTGGGAGATAAATAAGGCTTTTTGAACTGAAAAATACCAAGTTTAAGACAAAATATTTTTTTTATAGAATTAAGTAAGGTTTTTAGAAGTGGCGAAATTTAGATATTAGACTTCATATTTACAAAGCCAAATTTATTGTCCTCATGTGATGGTTTTCTCATGATTGCAAATAAAACATTTTTAAATTACTGGTTTTAAATGGTGACAACAGCATTTTCATAAAGTGAAATTTATCATCCTCATATGCTTTTCCCATGATTAGAATTAGAGCATCTGATAGGATTTCGAATGGCAAAACAGCAGGAGTACATGTTTTGCCTCACATAAAAGTATGCAATGTCAAAAATATGTATGGGGAAATTTTAAGGACTTATAATTATGGTGCCAATTAGGAGTCGCAAGTGTCAACCTTTCATAATTAAAAAAAAAAAAAAATGCTTGAATCATGAGTACATGAAGTGGAAATACTTCAAAATTTGTGCTTGTGGGTGACCAATAAAAAATTATAACTGTCCCATGACAAACAGGGTTTTTTTTTTGTGTGTGTATGTTCCAATACCTTGGTCTTATTAGGACTCTGCAATACAAAGTTTTTCCCAAAAGGTGTTCATATTTGGTCTTCTTATCTAGGTTTATTTTGCATGAAGGGTGTCACAATAGTCAGGTTCAGTCATGTGACATAATTTCTGAATAAATTACAATGGCTGCCCATTGAGTAATTCATACTTTTCAAATATGATTTTCTTACATACAAATCAATAAATTTGAGCCTGTGGTCGTTTTTCTTCTCTTTCATTAAATTTAGTGGCCTCACATGGGGTGACCACCTTTTTGTGTCCTCAACAAGACTAAGAACTTGTATGGAAGGCACTGCTTTGCCATAGCTGCTCTTATTAAATGGAATAAAGGGGGCCACGGTGGCAGAGTGGTAACACTCTCGCCTCCCACCTCTGAGGCCGGGGTTCGATCCCCGTGACGGCCTTAAGTGGGAAAGCTGGTAGTTGCTTGCCGTTGGTCGGCAGTTTACAGTACACAACCCTAGCGAACTCTATGTACTGGTTTCCTCTGCCCTTCCAACTACCCGTCGTGATATGACCTGTACAGTGTTGAAAGCGACGTAAAACCCCAAATAAACAAATAAATGGAATAAAGTTCTACAGTCCATTGTTTTAAGTAGCAGCTTGCTCATTTTCCAAAAAAAAAACTGTAAAGGATAAGTGTGACACATTGGGAATTCAATTTTGGAATATCCTGTACATAATAAAACTCATGATGACATGTTTTTTTTTGTGTAAAACTAACAATTGACGCCAAGACTTGATGAATACAAAGTGCTGTTATGATTATAATAATTTGAAAAATTCTGATTTGGCACATCCTTGTTTTTTAATAAACTTGTGTTGACCTGTTTCATTTTATTTATTATTTATTTATTTATTTTTTTTTTGGGGGGGGGGCTAAAAAGGGTTTAAAGTCACTCATTATTGTGCCAAACAAGATACTGAAGTAAACATATACAATTGGTACATCAATCCCATATTTAAAAAAAATTACTTAAATCAAGAACAATTGCAATAATGGTCATAATGCCTCATAAATTTTATTGCATCATAATATTCATGTCATACTTCTCAGATCTGATTGTCATACAATATAAAAACACAAGACTTTCATGAACTAGATAATTAAGTTATAATTATTGAAAAATTCAAACCTATGTGCACTAAAATATATATATATGTATACTATATTGTTTGTAAATCTTAACACATTTGCAAGTAAACAACAGGTTCTTGGAAGAATAGATTTACTTTTTAGTTATAAACAATATGATTAAAGGCCAAAGTACAGACGCCTAAAAAGGGTTTAAAGTCACTCAAAACTGTGTTAAACATGATACTGATGTAAACATTTCAACATAAACATCTGTGCAAACTAAACAAGTTCAGCCATGTGACACCCTTTCTACACAAACTACACTGGCTTCCCATTCAGTACTTATACCGTTCAAATACAGCCTTCTTACATAGAAGGCAATAAAGGTTAGCCAACCACCATATCTGTCCTCTTTAATTAAGTGGAGTGATCTCACACAGGGCAATCACATCTCATTTTCCTCAACCAGACCAAATAAACACGTGGGTATGCACAGTTTCACAGTACCTGCTCGCACAGAATGGAACAAGCTCCCTCAAGCCATCAGAACCAATTTGGAAAGCATCACTGGATTTAGAAAACAGTTGAATACTTACCTATTCAGATTAGCCTAATAGTATCTCTACCATAGCCTATCTCCCCTTAGCTAGGCTATCGGTCACTAACATGGACACTGATCCCTTTCTGGAACTGGACTATTCCTTTTTGGAGATCAGTGCCTAAGAGGATGGTAACATCAAGTTTGGTGCTTTATAAATACTTCTTACTTACTTTTACTTAAAAAGTGTCGCATAGTTATTAAATATATTAAAGCATAATTACTGCTGTGAATTAAAGACTTTCCTGAAAACTCCAACATACAGATGATTTACAATAACTTAGCAGCCACTTTTGGCTTTTTTGTAGATAACACCTGTAAATTTGATGAAGTAATTGTTCCCACTCCAGTTGTTCCCAGTTATTCCAATGCATGAATACTGATCTGTGAGTGAACTGCAGATGTGATTCTTTTAGTGTTGATATTGAAATTCAGAGAACTATAATGAGCAATGCTAAAATATTGATATATAACTTTCTTTGGCCTAAATACTGGGATATATAGACTGGGAAAAATATTTTTATATTTCTTGGCATCACTTACTGTGTATCATTTACATCATAAATTCATCAGTAAATGCTGAGTTTGACCCTACATCTCTTAAGGGCTGTCGGGGTATTGTTTTCACCTATGGTGTCTGGATGGGTGGGTGGGCGAGGGAAAAAGTTTGTCCATGCTGTATCTCAGAAACTGTAAGGTGTAGGAAGTATTTACTTGGTAGGCACATTGGTTAGGGGGTGTAGGTTTGCAGCATCATGGTTTCACCTTGAATTGACTTTGACCTTGCCAGAGTGACCTTGAGTTTGAAAATCTTGCCCGGGCTATATCTCGTAAACTGTAAAGTGTAGCAAGTTGATACTTGGTAGGGACATTTGTTAGAGGTATAGGTCTGCAATGTTGTGGTGTAACCTTAATTTGACCTTTCACATTGCTTTAGGGGTTGTAGGGATGCAATATCATGGTGTGATCTTGAATTGACCTTTGACCTTGTCGTAGTGACCATGAGTTTGAGACATCATTATTTTTTATCACTATTTTTCCAGAGCTTCTGCAAGGTTTTGTTCCATTAAAATCCATTTAAAACAGCAAAAAAAATCTCAAGTTAAAAATGGTTTAATATTCTCTAGTGCCCCTATACATATTCCACCCTTTTTTTGCATTCTTTCTTTTTTAACATGGACTTATTTAATTTATTATTCATAAAAACTGTTGAGTAATAAAGTAACAACTTCCCACACAAGACATATGAAATAAAAACATATTGCTCATGAAGATGAATAATATATACTCATGCTATGCACTCATATAATATTGTCATCTTCATTTTTGTTTTATTTTTGTATATGTAATTCAGGAAGTTTTCCTGCAATAAAATAATTGCACAGTCAATTTGTAAACATAAATGCTTTGTTTACAAAAAGAAAATATCAGTTTTTCAACTGTGTAATGGTAACGTGATATACCATTTTGAAAATTTGCTAATATTATGATTTCACTTTTGTTATCATGGTGACATTTCTAAGCATGACTTATACAATGTGAAAGTTAAATAACTCCCACATTAAGCAAATCCATTGCACTGATTATCACATACCCGGTATTTGCACTAAATACTATATATTAAGTAGAAACTTTACAAAAAAGAAAAAAAAAATTCAACAATTCTTCACTTTTCAAGAAATTTATTAGAATTAATTTCACTAATGGTTACTTTCTTCTTAAGATATCAATACAGTTTTAAAATTTCAGTAGGAATTAATTTTCGCTGTCCAAGCTCATCAGCTAAAATAGCTTATTAATACATAAATGCCAAGTGAAAATTTTGACTGATGCAGTAGTCATGGCTTCAGAGTGGCAGAGTGGTTATATAGGTTTTGTAAATGATCACCTGGCTGTCATATCTGTGGTCATGTGTTTGTATCCAGCTCATAAGTACATGTAGCCAATACTTTGGACTTCCCCCAATATCACCCTAGTTGCTAGAAGGGGTGTAAACACCAACTTTGACCTTTGCAATAAATGTTCTTACCATATCCTGTTATAATTTTCACCCGAATGTAACACTATGGGCTTCAATTTGTTGCTTAACAATACAGTCCAGTTTATGTGAAGAGATAGTCTTGTATAGACAACCCCTGAGGATGTCAAAAAAGGACATAATACTGGTGCTAGTATCTGCATCGGGTTAATACTTAAGCTGAGGATCAGTCCTTATATGACCCTGGCCATTGAACAGGATGTAAAACCCCAAGTTGGCTGTTGATTCTAAATTAATCACAAGTTACATAACTGAAGGGCAGTGATATACAAATAAAATTCAATGGGGCCCAAAATGATGGATTGATTTGGCTTTAATATCCCTTTCAATGCATTATTTAGGTCATGTCATGTTGGATAGTTGAGGAGATGGAGGAGAGCATTGCATACTAGTTGGTCAACATATTTTGTATGAAAAACTATTGGACACTGACTACTACCAACTCCAACTCTTCCACTTCATTTCTGGACTGAAAATTGAATCAACTACCTACAAGGTGTTACCCACTTCACCTTTCCTAATGGGACCACGGCCTGCATCAACAAAGATTCTTAAACACATATTTAAACTGGGACATGTGATCTCAGTTTTTATCTCACTTGACAGGACAATCTGTACTATTTTTTTTCCAATGGTAAAGTTGTCTGTTTTCTGAGCCATTGTTTGTGAATATACATACACGGAGAGGCCTGCAAAGCAAAGTGAAGAAGGCAGCTAACCGTGGTCTTTGAGTTTAAGTATAAACTCTGAAAATGAGTTTATTTATGAATTTTAAGAAAAGAAGAGTTTAAGACCTTTCTACAATGTGAAAAGTGTGAACTTGAGCATAAACTTATAAAAATGAGATTATGAGTGAGTTTTAACATAAATCTTTGTAAATACCACCAAGTAATAGTGGAAAGTTGCTTGAGCCAAATGTGATAGATTTGAATCAAGTCCATTGTGCACTTCAGAACACGGGCTACGGCAGCAGTTATTTCATCATCCACCCTGACTGGACGTCTGAGGCTTCCGGCAGGAGGAAGTTGACAGCAAGCAGGGAACGTCAACACCAGTCCTGGGATGGCCGTCCAGCTGTCCACCCCCTTAGTGCATACATTGACCCGTTGCTGGAGAAAAGGAGGCTTAGGGATCAGTATATAAAGGCCATGGAACAGGTAAATCTTAGTTCCCTCAGAGCAGATACCTAGGGATCAGAAAATAAAGGCAATAGATCAGGTAAGGCTTTGTTTCCTCAAGGCAGATGCCTAGGGATCAGTATTTAAAGACTGTAGCTCAGGTAAGGCTCTTTTTTCTGTAAGGCAGATGCATAGGGATCAGTATATAAAGGCAATGGATCAGGTAAGGCTTTGTTTCCTCAAGGCAGATGCCTGGGAGTCGGTATGTAAAGGTTGTCACAGTCTTCAGTTTTTAGTTAATCTTATAGCTATCAATCTCAAGTATTTTTATAGCAATTGGTCAGACCTACTACTTCAAAAACAAAGAATTCTAAAAATAGCTATGACCAAGCCTCAGCAGAACTTTCCCACAGACTCATAAGGAGTTTAATCTTGGATGCCTTCTAACATCTGGATCTATCATCTTCTCTGGAATGCTACACAGATGCTGTGATAATTATCTCTGGCTGCCCACCCATGCACAGATCCCCTACTCATGTTTGACTCATTTTCATTGTGTTTATTTCTATTTATTTATGTTTACTTTATCTGATAAAGTAATATAATTCATTGTTTATTTCTCACTGATTTTGACAAGCGACATGACCTAACCTTACAATTCTACCTTGTTATTTTGACTTCTGTTATAAATACAAATCTTGAATGTTAATGGCAATCTTTCAAACAACTTATCACCTTAACTCGTCTGTTTGAGCTCACCCAAATTTAGCTAAACTTATCTGAACTCTACCACCACCCAAACTGCAGAAATATGTATAACTACTCCCTGTGTCTTCAGAAGGAAACTAGCTTTTGATTTGACAACATCTCCTCCCAGTCTAGCTAGTGCTACTCGGTGGTGTTCACTAAACATCAAATTTTAAAGGGCAGTCTTGTTTATTGTGATGTAAAAATGCTTTAAGTACCTCCACAAGGGGACTATTTTTTTGGCTGTATTCATTTATCTATTTGTTTTTTTCTGTTTATCTGTCTTCATGATTGTTCCAAAAAGTCTTGAAGCAATCTTTATGAATTTTGTATGTGGGCTGGGCCTGATCAAGTCGGGAATTGATTAAAAATTTTTGAAAAGATATCTGGTTGACATTACTCATTAGAGTGGACATGCCCACTGGTGGCAGTTTGCGCTCTGTGGGTGCTTTCTAGTTTTATCATTGATTTCTTATTTCCATATCAATTGGATGATTCTGTTACCAATCTCCTTGGTAAGAAAGGCAAAGATTTTGTTACCAAATATGTACATAGAAAATGAAATGTACAGATAACTTGTTGGATATTTTTTATTATTTACTACCAGCCTCAGTAGCAAATTTCACTATTTCTCTCTTTTTATCCGCTGTATTTTAGGCAAAGAACATAGAACAATCACGAAGCAACTCTTCACAGTTTAGGATGAGAAATATGAAACCAATGACACCAAAGGACAGTCAAGGTCGTTACAAAGGATTCTCCATGTACTAAGCAAATGAAAAAAAAAACAACAATTGATTAAAGTGTGGTTGTTGCATTTGTTGAATAAACTCACTGTATTGTAGCTGTGACATTGTGATGTGATATTATATTATTTATTAGTTTATAAAACTGTCAGATGTATTATATCATCCTTTCTCTATTAAAGCCCCTCATCTTCATAAACAAACACCCCCAGATGTTATTGCCCATAAATTGCTAATATGTCCTTCCTAGGTAAACTAACTCCATCATATCTGTCTATTCAGATGTTATCTTTATGTACATTTTCAACACAATTTTCTCTTTATTTTACTTCCAGCTGGTGTATACTAAATGCAGATAACTAAGTACATGTATGTTCAGGTCATTTTTTTGCATACCTAGATGGATTTCATTTTCATAATTGCCCATTCTCGTCTATGGCAAATATCAGATCACATTATCCATGGTATTTCAGATAGTGGTGATGGTGTAATTTGTGTGTAAATTGATGCTGTAACATAGAATTCCTTCCCAATATAAGTTTATCCTTTATTTTGTTTTCAAGAGTTTTTAATCAATGAAAAAAAAACGTTGTTTAGGCTATCAGTTTTTGAATCAATACTGAATGAATAGGCAAAAAGGTAGCTTAAACTAAATAATTATTAAATAATATCAGTCATCAAATATTAACGAAATAAACATGAACAAATCTCTTTTCTGGGATTAACTCACTCAAGCATTATTTACCATGTCCTGTCAGTGTAGATCAGAAAAAAATAGTGAAAATTCACCGGTAAATGTTCGAGAGGCACATCACAAATTCTGTAAACGTTTTTGACCAAGTGTATCTGTATCACTGTGTATCATAATTATAGAGTAGGAAAATCATTGTGAGATTTCTCCACTGCCAGTAAAAGTTTAACACTGGAGTCACCCTTTAAAGTCAATTTTATGGACATCTTACTGTAACAGGTTAATTAATTGATATAAAATAGTGCATTAAATCGTAAATTGGTCAAGAATTTCCAATAACGTACAGCAAAGTGAGGGGTGTTTTCTCACTGACAACAACAACAACAACAACAACAACTTTTTAAAGTCTATTTTAAGTAAATACCAGTTTTAAATGATTGTTGAAGGCAATTGATATCCTGGACAATAGTTCAGAAAAATATGGTAACCATAGCATTTGGAGGTCACAGAGGCGAGTGTATACTTTGCAAAATGTTTGCAAATTATATTACTCAGTCTGCTCCAGAATCAAGGATATTGACCCGATCATGCCCAAATTTGAGTCCATTCTTCCTTGTAACAGTTGTGATACTCCTTAAAAGTTTCATTGCCATCCATGCAGTAGTTGTGTGAGTAATGTTGTTAACAAACTAACCAACTTACACACAAACAAGCAAACAGAATGAGTAATAAAAATTGTACTTTCTAAATAGATATAACAGTAAGCTGCATACTTATGTAAGGTTTTCAATTAACAGGGTAATACTGAACATAGTAATAATAAAAGTAATTTATTCAAGCTATGATTCATGCAGTAGAGAAAGAGTGTATCACATCATAGACTTTACAGTAGAGTTTATAAATGAATAACTTCAGTGACCAATGCCAACTTCCAAAGCATACCATATCAATTCCTCCTGCCTCTTACATCTTTTATATATTTAATGCAGTAGATTATACACTTTAATAATCTTGCCACTGAAACAAAAACTATGTCCTCTTTGAAGGTCAGTACATATAGCCTATCAATTGTGACACCACATAGAAATGTGAATTTTGTCAGAATATACTGTCGGGGCTCCCTTTAAAGGTAAGACAATGATATTTTCTGCCATCGGAGTTCAGAGGGCCAAAGGTAGTCACAGAAATCTCAAATGTATCATGAATTTGCAACAAGTCTGGGAAATAGCTGTAAAATGTCATATTTCTTAGTCTTTTCCAATTATAATTCACAAATACATTTAATTTAATTCTTCTCACTTGAAATACCATTTCGATTTTTTTGTTTTAATATATTTTGAAAAAAGAAAGAAATGTTAATGAGAAGTTGGTCAGTGTATAAGCCCTTGAAGATTTCTAAAAAATGTAATTGTTAGTATTATTGATGACTTCTCATTGATTTTCTTTCTTTAATTATATTAATAATAATTTTACGGTATTTCAGAATCATATCTACTCGGTAGAGCTGGCATTGTATTCACAAACATTTTTTGAGATTTTTAAAATTTTGATGAACATTTATCAATTTCACTGCCAAAAAAAAGAATGTTAACTAGGCCTACATGCCATTATTTAGAAATAAATAACACTGCAAGAATGCTTGTAAATATTTGTTAATATGATGTTGGCTTGACATACACTCAGAATTGTGGTGTTTGTTAAGTGATAGACAGTGGACTGGTAGGACCAGTATAACTTGGAATTACCATAATATCTGCAATAAAGGCAGCCTTTCAAATTAGAGCTCCCAACATGCTTCATTGCAATTTTCAGTGACCAAGGGATAAGAATTTACCAAAACAGTACTCGTTAGTGAAAAAGTTCAGTAAGTTTACAGATTTTTAGTCTGGATATTATATATTCATACAAATGTGGCAAAACTTTAAGCATACATAAATAATTATTAGAGTAAGAAATCTAAACTTCGCCACATATCTGAAATTCGCCACATGTTGAAATACTAATAAAATAAATTAATTGAGGTGAGATTTGTTGAATGTACAGTAAATTAAGGCTTTTTGAACTGGAAAATACCAATTTTAAGACACAATATCATTTTCTTTGTAAAAGTTTGGATAAAAAACATTTCTCTGGGCATTATTTTTTTTCAAAAATTATGTTAAGTATAAGCTTGGGAAACATGTTTAGATTGGCCAGCAATTAGCAAATGCCTTATTTTTGTGGGTTTAGGTAGAACCTAATTTTGTGAATAATGTTGGTTCCAGATATACATAGTTCACTGTAAGTCTGTATGTATCACTAAAAAATAAACTAAAAATTTTCATTCTGATTAAAATAAAATTAATTTTCCAAGATTTTCCTACTGGATTCTAATATTCATGTAGTTTTTATTTAAAATACCAGATTTTTGAGTGTTGGGTCAAGCCACATTAAATCTCTTTGTGAAGCCACATGTTTCAAGTTTCTATTTCACTTTCTTTGGCTTGAAGAGATGTCTTAGGTCTCTACAGATAGTTATAATATAAAATTAACTTGCTACTCAATTCTCAGAGAGACATTTAAATTATTTTTATGTTATTGCCACTCTAGGGGTTTTCTGATAATAAGACCTGGGTTTATAATTTGAAATAAGGAATTTCTGATACAGAATTTTAAAATCAAAAATAAGACCTGTGATTTACATTCCACAGTTACAACTGTGAAAATTTGACCTGAGTAAAACAGAGTTAAATACATGTCAATCTGTTACAGGATTCATCTTTAATTGTAGATATGCAAACTATAATCTTCATTAGCACACAGTAGAGTAAGAAATCTAAAATTCGCCAGGAATCTAAAATTCGTCACCTCTAAAACCTTAGTTAATTTTATGAAGACAATGATGTTTTTGTCTAAAAATTAGTATTTTTCAGTTCAAAAAGCCTACGTTTACTATACATTCAACAAATCTCACCATAATTCATTTATTTTATTAGTATTTTTACATGTGGCGAATTGCAGATATGTGGCGAATTTTAGATTTCTTACTCTACATGTTAGCTCAGAATTTTAAGTCTTCTCAGTTTGTTCTCTTCACGGGGACAAAAAAATTATATTAAAAAGTACAAAAAAAACTTTGAAATGATGTAAGACATATTTTCGTTCGTCAGATTATGTTATCCAAAAATTTGCTTATTTTCAGTAAATCCTGGTAGTACTTGAAACGATTACAAGAATTCCAATTCAGACAAAGGGTTGAAACTGCCTGTAGACTATTTCAGTGGCAAATAAATCTCAGTAGAAAATTAATTGTCAAATGCCTCTCTTGAGTATGACAATGTTACTGAGAAGAATTATTGTGTATGCATAAGAAGACTCTTTGAAAAGTATTATATAACAGACTTAAATTTTTATTATATTTTGTATTTAAATAACGCAGTGAACAACTTTTAACATTTATGCCCTGTTGTGTATTAAGTGCTTTGAGTGTAAATGTGTTAATCAAAGCATGTAATAAACTTTAGTTATTGTTATTCCTACATTAAAAAAAATTATTTCAGTTTCATTTTATATGAAAAGGGGTAATAAATTATTAGAGCATTAATAATCTTTTATATGATATAGATACTAGAGCTTCAAAGACCTCCAGTTTCACAATATAAATTTCACTCTTCATATCTTCAGAACTTTTCAATAAATTCAGTTTAAATACTGTAGATAGAAAAGTATTTAAATGGTTTGATGTAGAATTCACTTTTAAACAGAAACATTTGGTTATTAGGCTTGGAAGATAAAATTGAAAGTCCTGCTTAAGATGAAGTCATTTTCTGTTAAGATTCATTAGCCTCCCACCTCTGTGGGTTTAAATTTCAGTTTTGAACTTTAATTGATCAGTTTGTAGTGTCGATGACATTTACAGTGCAGAATCTCGATGATCTAGTATACTTTCCTGAACACATACCCCAGTCTCTGTCTTGATTTGACCCATATGCTTTGTTGTAAACAACATTATCAACCCAAATAAATGAAACAAAAGCTTTAACATCCAACTATTCTTTGGTATTAAGTATAATCTTCATTTACCAATATGTAAAATATAACAAAGCTCATTGTACAACTTCATAATTTTATCTGAAATGATGTGGTGTCTCAATGATTGCAGCATAGTATACTTAGGATCCCCCATCCCTAGAGCAACCTAGAAATCCAGGTTAACAGTTGCAGGTGTGCACATTACTACAATAGACTCTGTGCCAGGTGAACAATTGTCACATTGTGGTTTAATTAGATCCATTTTTAAGTCCCAACAACAGAAAATCCAGCATATTTTGAGGTATAAGTAGAAGTTAGCTTTAACTAGAAGTAAGTTCATGGGAGGTTCTAGTTAATATGTAAATTCTACTGAGAAATTTACATAACATTTGATGTCTGTGATTACCAGTGTTATTATTATTTATAATATGTTTAACTAAAATAGAAAATAAAGAATGAATGAAGAACCAAGATCTAAAATACAGAAGTTACATGATTTGTGGTATACTGCCAATCTTTCAGTAGATGTATTTCACTTTTATGTAATTGAACAAGGGCAGTTGAGTTAGAATTGTTTGTCATTTTAAATTACCACTTTCAGTATTATACCTGTCAGGTACTTTGCTGTTGTCACTAAGTTATGTCTGTTTAAATAAACTGCATGTGTATATTTGACTTTTCCTATTGCCACCCACCAGACAACAACAAACAAAAGTTTAATGAAGAGTTGTCACATACAGTGACACCCTTTCAGTGTGTCTTTTAACAAGAACAATGTTGTTTGTGGCTACATAATTCTTTTACCATAGAAGGACATTGAATTACTGATTTTCTCTGTATTACACATAATTGGTCTAGTTAGAGCTGTTCTTTCTTGTTCTCTACTAGAGTGATCTATTTATAGATTAAGTTTCTAGAACCTTCTATATACATGTAGTTATTTTCCTGGAAATGTGTTGATATGTTTACATTCCTTTTTAGAACCTTCTGGTGCCTGTATTATTTACATTCTTTCTAGAACCTTCCATGATCTCCAGCTATATATAAAGGGTGGAAGGGCTGGTCGCAGTTAGTTTTGAATTGGTGTGTTATATGGACAGAGATATTTGATGTTGCTATGTTTATTTGGGAGTCAACTGGATACAACCTACTTGTACACATGTTGTGTTGACCATGTATTGCCAAAAAGTTTTACTTAGCAAATTTATTTAATAATTAAAAATAATGATTACAGTCAACTGGGATGCTCTCAATAGTACATACAATAATACAATTATGAAATCCATATGGCCTGGTCACAATCCTATCCATGTAACTAACAGAAAAGTTTGTCCATTGTATCCAGCAATCTGTCCTGTGATCCATCCGGTGTCCACTAGCACACAAATATCTGTATCCTGTGTTTGCACAACTATGCTCTCCAGCAAATCTTTTCTCTGGTAGATCCACACACTGTATCCAGTTCATTCCAACAAGAGTTCACCACAAGAAGTTTATATCCACTTGTTAGTAGTTCTAAGACACAGTTAGCTTTCCTTATAGGCAGCGAATACTACATTCATCTGTGGTCAGATGTACAGCACTTATATACAGCTGTGGAAATGGCCAGAAGGCTATAGAACTAACTTGTAGGTAACATCTGTCACCGGAGTCAGTGAGGAAGCTCTAGAAACTAGTTTATGGTGGTTCCCCAAATCTGAAAATAGATCAGTATAGTAGAATTAATGAGGTTATAGAAGCCTAGAGGGATTTCCCCCAGTCTATAAATAAATCAATCCAACACGGCGTAACATACATGAGTGTTATCTACACAAGTTCTATAGAATATAAAAATCAGTAACTCAATTGCCTTATATGGTAACATACGAAGATAATGCTTTTTACAAATTAAATCATATTGCACATTGCCTATATATGTAACAAAAGCAACCATTAATTGCTACCTTGCTTGCCTCATGGGCCATAACAGGAGTAAGGTTTAGGTTTCCTGATCTAGTATTTTCCCTTTCTCACATACAGAACCCTAGATTATTAATCTAGCATGCCCCTGGACTATGGGTTTGCTAATACTATGGCTGTGGAATGTGGTGGCTACTGTTGTTTTGGTGAGGAGATGCAAAGTGGTTGTGGCTGTGATAAAGACTGGTGAAATTGCTGGTGGACTTGATGGACTTGCTGGTGAACCTGGTAGAATGGATTCCCTTTAATCATATAAACCTTAAGGTGCTTATGGGGAGAATCGTATTGGCTCTTTTGCTCGTAAACAAATTAAAATCTTGATAGGTTTTTGATTGGGTAGATAAGATCTACAGTTGGCCTATTGGGAAAAAGTTCTTGATCACTATATGAACATTAAGATAGGTTTAAGATGGGTTTGTGATTATTTTCGTTACCACAAAACCTAGTAAGGATTGGGAATAATTTATGATAATATTAAACTGTTTCCAATTATCAGGATGGGAGGTGATCATTATGAAGTTTATCTGAACTTCCCGATCCATAATATCGAGCTTTATGAATAAAAAAAAAACTACTGTCTCCCTGAATGGAAAATTTGCAAAATCAATAGCCAGTTGGGAGCACGATTGCTATTATGATAGTGGAACAGCTGAATGTCCTCAAATCAACCTGTATGCAAATATGTATCTTCATGTGAGGATTCATGTGTATATGTTACAGTGAATATGTGTAATCAGGGAATACATGTATTCCCTGAAATTTTCAGTGAATGCGCGTATTCTCTAAAGTGGTCAGGGAATATGCGTATTCCCTGGTTTTGTCAAGTAATAGCTTCACATATTCACTGAACTGAAATCAGTGAATATGTGTAATGGGTCATCTGTTTTAGTGCTTTTAAATATTGAACTTTTGTGTAGAGATTATATGCAAGTTGCTTTTTTAAATAATTAACCTTTGGGTAGAGATTATATGAATGTTGTGATTTAAATTTCATGTTTATATATCCAGATCAAAAAGTCTTTTAACTTTAACTTTTAGTTTGACACAGTTGTCTATTTTAGAATATTTAAAATAGATGGTTGTTTTGAATTAATAGAATTTTTAGTCGTGGATCCCTGACAAATATTTTGACACAAATCACATAATAATAAATTATTTAGTCGCAGACTGAATGGTTCCCTTGAATTTATAATAACAAAGGGATTATTTCTTTAACCTTAACCGCCTGTTTCACCATTGTAGAATGGATGACTTCTTTGTAATTGAAAGTATTAAATATCAAAGAGCAAAATAAAGACAAATCACAGGACTGGGAAGCCAATTGGATTAAGTGAGATTGTTTAATTAATACTTTAAGCCTTTAGAGAAAACTGCTATGACAAGTTGGTGTCTAATAAATTTGAAAATTTTGATCACTTAAATGTAGCTTTTATAACCCACAAGCTTACCATGTGGGACTGATAGCTGTTCTTGGGAGGCCATCCGACCTGGCCAACGTCTTAGAAAAAAAGACATTTAGTGTTGACTGTAGTCGAGGTTGTCGTCACGTAACTTACCCTTTTTGTAACATCCTTTCTCATTTAAATTTTTAACCATCCCCCCTTAGCTGTAATACAGCAGGGAGATAGGGTGGGACTTTCTTCAGTTCCACATGGTAAGCTTGTAGCTTATAAAAGCTACATTTAAGTAATCAAAATTTTCAATTTTATTGCGCTACAATAGCTTACCATGTGGGACTGATAGCTGAATCCAACCGCTCGGTGGCGGGATTACAGCTGAGACTGGATTATATTTAGATTTTTCTTAGATTTTAAATAGGTTAGAATGAATGATAGAAAATACCAGTCTGAGTCCCGTTTACAGTGTCCCAGTCCTGAGGGCCAGATTTGTAGAAAAGCCAAAAACCTGAATGAATGGATGACAGTGCTAAAACTGTCTGGATGTTTGGATGAAAGGATAGAAGTGCAGCCAATGCTCACTTATGTGGGGTGCAGCCCCTAAGGGCTGGATCACGTGAGAGGACGAGCCCTAGGCTTGAATTCTCATAATTAATGCCACCCTAAAAAGATTAATGACAACTTTAAAAAGTCCTTAATACTTGATACTATATACTAAAAACAAAAAGACCTTACCCAGACATCATGATGAGGTAGACGTATACCTATACGCTGGGATTAGACTCCTGAAGACTTGGTTGTAGCGGATGTGCCCCCCCCCCCCCTCTTTTCTTTCCGAGGATATCTGGTCTTAGGGGAAGGATCTAGGACTTGTTGTACCGCCACTACTGGTCCCAGAACTTAATGTTAACAGAGCTCAATGTTATCAGACATGAATACTGCCGTTTGGCAAAGTGATATTTTTGTGTTTTTTGTTATGGTACAGTAAAAGCTATGTAAAATCATGTTGGGGGATTTTAATGGGTATTGTACATAAACACACAAGAGTCCATAGCAAAAGTTATTATTTATTATAAGAATACAAAGCTGCATTCTCAACAATTTCTAGTTAGGGAATACACGTATTCCCTGGTCATCAAAACCAGGGAATACACGTATTCCCTAAAATTTTCAGGGAATACGCGTATTCCCTGACCACTTCAGGGAATACGCGTATTCACTGAAATTTTCAGGGAATACGTGTATTCCCTGATTACACATATTCACTGTAACATATACACATGAAAGTCCCATATTTTTGGCTAGTAGTGTACAGGAAGTAATATCATATTCAGTTTACCAGAGTGAATTTCAGATTGTGCATAGAGTTAGCCATTATTTCAAGAAACTATTTAATTGGGAATAAACTGGAGTTTTTTTGCTGTCGTTTTTGTTGTTGTTCTATTCTGTAAACTTTTGTGTATTGATACTGTCATGGATAAACCTAATACTTGTTTTGGTATGAGGTATATGAATGATACACTGAATACCAACAAACATAGGCATGATACACTGATGCAAACACCACAGAAGAAGTATTTGCAAGGGGCATTCTGCAAAAAAGTGATAGTATTGACAGTTTTCATGACTTGCATCAATTTTATCATCAATATATCTCAAACATTTCAGAAGTGGAGTTTCAATGTACCAAGAAGAATAGAAAGTTACTGTGACTCTAATATTGTGAGATATAGAAATAATGCAGATCCTGAATATAATCAAAATCCCAGAGAAATGATAATTTTGTGCAAAAATGTATTAGAACAAGGTCAGGTGGATGAAAAGACATTAGAGCTTCAGAATAATGGTTTAACAGAATCAGGTACATTGTTGAGCCATAGATTTAAACGAGATGATAGCAGAACAAGAAACAGAGAGTCAAAGAAAGAGCGAAAGTCATTTAAAAATCCGATAAAAAGGAGAAGAAATAAGAATGGAAAAAGAAGAAGGAGAAAAATTAAAAATTCCAAGAAAACACAAACAAACGAAGAAAGGAAAACCAAAGGACTAAGTAAGTACCAGAATAAATTGTTAATGAGTAAATATAGAGAATCTGACACTCTTGTCTAGTGGGTAACACACTCACCTAGGAATACAGAGGACCTGAGGTTTGATCCCAGGTATAGGCAGATGCATAGTGGCATCATATGACCATTTAAAAATGGCTGCTCTCTGTCATTGGATCTTATCGCCATTGACATGCTAAAGAATGTCAGGGATGTTAATGAATGGTTATCCTTGAACTTCTGTCAGTGGAATGCCAGTTGCTTGAGAACTCTCACTACTATTGCAGTTGAAATGGATTAATTAGTGCTTTAAATCTGTAGTATAAATGAGATATTGTGCAAAGTACAAACAATACAGTAAATATGGCTAGTGCATTTTAAGAAGGTTTGTGTCATCAGAAGTTGATACTTGGTAAGGACATAGGTTGGTAAGGACATAGGTTGTAGGTGTGCAATGTGATGGTGTGACCTTGATTTGACCTTTGACCTTGCTGTAGTGACCTTGGCCTATAAAGTCTTGTCCGGGCTCTTCTGTAAGGTGTAGAAGGTTGATGGTTGGTATGGACATTGGTTAGGGGTTGTATATGTCATCATGGTGTGACCTTTATCTTTGGCTCTGCCAAAGTGTGTTCACCTTCCATATTTGAGACATGTTTCTCTTAAGACAAAGATATATGGATTGCTGCAACTGATTATAATATGTACTTTTACATAATTGTTCTATTTCCTTTGATGTCTCTTCTCCAGTTAATAAATTTTATAGAGTCATAATTTTTAGTTTACTGAGTAATGCTGTCATTTTGCTATTGAATTGTCTTGCTTTAATACTTCATTTTTACATACATTATTTTCTCTACTTAAACATTACTTGGACCTGTATATAACTGACACTGCTCTGAAAGTATCTTCATTTTAAGTTTGCACTGTTTCACTACTTCTATATCTCATGGTGTTGAAAACTATTTCCCCAGGCTATGGGGTATGGACATCTCTAAGGCTATTTTTAATGCATTAAAATTCATGAAATAATGCATTAAATCACTTATAACTTGAAAAGTATTGCATTTAGAGCATTTTATGAAAAATATGGTGCTCAGCTACTTTTTTCGTAACTACAACATGGTGAGTGAGTAACGTGGGAGCTTATCCCAATGGCTAAGTGGGTAATAGCCACTTTCTGACCTTTTAGTACCTTATACATGTATAATGAGTAAAATCACCTTTAACTTTAAAACTATAACATTTAGAGTGTCTTGTTTAAATGTGTTATTCACCCACTTTTGGGTCAGCTTTTACAATAAAATTTCAGACCTGTAGTTCATTGTATAGCTGAGCAAAAGCTACTTTGAGATTCTCACAGCTGAGTAAATCACTTCTAACTTAAAAACTATTACATTTAGAGCATTTTGTTTAAATATGTTATTCACCTATTTTGGGTCAGCTGTATTAAACAGAGCAAAATTGTGGACTTTGCCCATTGCATAACTGAATAATAGCTACTTTGAGGTTCTCACTGTTAAGTAAATTTGTATCACTTGTAACATGACAACTATTGCATTTAGAGTACTATGTTAAAATATGTTATTCATCTACTTCTGGATTAGCTAAAACATAGTACAATTGTAAACTGGTAGCTCATTGCATAGCTGAACAATATCTATTTCAGATTCTCACTTTTGAGTAAATCACTTGTAACTTGAAAACTATTACATTTAGAACATTCTGTTAAAATATGTTGTTCAGCTACTTTTTCTATAGGTACAACATGGTAAGTAACTTTGGGGTCTGTCCCAATAGGTAACTCAGAAATAGCTAATTTCTGACTTTTCATTACTGTCTAATGAAGTAAAAATAATAAACATAGAGAAGAATAATAGAAAAATAGAGCATTTTGTTGAAATACGTTGATCAGTTGCTTTTTCCATAGCTACAACCTGTTCAGGAGTTTGGAAGTCTATCTCCATTGGTAAGTGAGTAATATCTACTTTCACACTTTTCAGTGGTTAGCTAATGAGTAAATGGCTTGTATCTTCAAAAGTATTGCAGTTACACAATTTCTCTCAAAAGCGTTGTTCATTTACTTTTTTGTGAACTATAACATAATAAAGTTTCAGACTGGTTGCTCAATATATCAGTGCATAACAGCTACTTTTATGTCATAGTTGAGTAAATTGTATATATCTTAAAAAGTAATAGATTTATAGCATTTCCATTAAATTGATTGTCCAGATACATTCTCTTTAGTTAAGAATTCATCATTGTTTAGAATGGCTATCGCAATAGCTAAGTGAGTAACTGCCATTTTCTCATTTTTCAGCAGTTAGCATAATGAGTAAATGGCTGATATCTTCAAAAGTGTTGAAGCTATGCAATTTCTTTCAAAGGTATTGTACTGTATTGTGTATTTATACTCGGTGCAATATCTCCATATACTACAGGACTCAAAGCGCTGTTAAACCCATCTGACTTCACAGGTACAGCCCCATCTCACAAATAACTGACAGTCCCCTAACTGGAAGATAAAGGCTCAAGGATGACCATTTATCAACGTCTTTGAGGTTCTTTAGCCTGCCACTGGAGATAGGACCCAATGACAGAGGACCGCCAATTTAAGTGGTCATCTGAGTCACTATGTATCTGCCTGTACCTGGCTTTGAACCCACGTCCTCTGAATTCCTAGACAAGTGTGCTACCCTCTAGGCTACTTTGGCAAAGGTGTTGTTCATCTACTTTTTTGTGAACTATAACGTAGTTAAGTTTCACAGTTGTTGCTCAATGTATAAGTAAATAATTGCTACTTTCTCACTTTTCAGCAGTTAACATAATAAGTGAATATCTTTTATCTTTAAAATATTACAAGTACAAAGTCAAATCTCTCCAAGGTGTTGTTCATTTACTTTTATGTGCACTATAACATAGTGAAGTTTCAGACTGGTTGCTCAATGCATGACTGAGTAATATTACTTACTCACTTTTAGCAGTTGTAATAATAATAAAATGTCTTTTATCTTTTATTATTGATCACAGAGAAAAACATGTGGTTTGCATATTTTGGTGGAATTGGATTTGATCTTTGCCCCTTCCTTCAATGTCAAATGGGATTGTTGATACTTTCAATGACCGATATTTCCTACAGGTTTGGGATTTGAAGACAGCTTATTGGAAAGCATGTGCCCTGGATCTTTTTGTGGGCCTGATTTGACCTTTGACCCTTCCTTGTAGGTCAAGTGGGGTCATTGATATTTTCAATACATTATAATGTATCTCCTTTATTATTGGTCTTAGAGGTTTGGGATGTCAAGACAACTTTTAGGAAATTGTGTGCCCTGAATATTTTGATTTGACCTTTGACCCTCCTTTCAAGGTCAAATTATTCCTTGCTACTTTTTATCCCTTTACTTTCACTTTTACTCTGAAGCTTAAAACACAAAATCAGTTGACACAGAGCCCATTTACATAACTTAGAATCGAAACAATATTCACATACCCCCCACCCTCAACTTCTCTGCCATATTTTGGTCTACACCATTTTACTTTACCCCTATAAGAACTAGTCTGTTGGAATGGGAAAGTCTTATTTCTTCTTTAAGTCTGCACATCTTGATATAGAATTTGGCCTGATTAAAAGGGTCGCTGGTGAAATATAACTTGGAGAAGACTTCATTTCAGTTCTGTATAATATCTTAATTTATATTTTAAACAATTGTATCATCTGAAAAGAATTTCTTTTTTTTCTGGAAAGCTGCCCTAGTAGCCTATGCTATAGATGTAATTGTTTGGAATAAAAGCATTTTTTTAGGTCCACAGAAAGCCGATATGCTTTTGTAGAATGACCTTTATTTTTGTAGTACTTTTTGGAACAATAACAATAATTTCATTAAGTAATCGTATGCTTCCTTAAGAGATAAATAGAAATAAGAATCTTAACGGAATTTTGGAAGATATAAATTTTGAATAAAACCCAGAAAAAAATAAATAAGGATAAAAATATTTAGCTTACTTATTTCTATCAATATTTACCAGGAACAATGGAAAACTTTAACTTTGAAATGTGAGAATGTTAAGTCATATCAAGAAAAATTCTTTATTCTATCTGAATGAACAATGGTTGTTTGGGCTAGTTAAGCCCCATTATTTATGTTGAATTACCCTACTAAAGTCATTCTGTGGCAATTAGACTGGAGACACTTTCAGTACATTAGGCTAGATATTAAAGAATGTAAGTTTGTCAAGAGGACTGTAAAGAACCTGGCCCATATTCCCTGCTTTTGTTGAAACTATTCTTCTTTCAAGACCAAGAAAAAGTTCAAATAAATATAAAAATTCATAGATTCGCAAGAATTTTTCTGTGAGTTCTTAATAATCTCAAGATAATTATGAAATATTAGATGCACATGCTATGCACAAGTAATTTCCTTTTGATTTTTGCTCATTTCCTTTTATGAGCAGTAACATCATGAAGTTATTAGTTTCTGGATCTGTTTCTATGTAAGGAAATGAAAGTTATTTTAACTTTTTCTTCAATTTTCACTCCAACGCATTTGAGGATATCTATGAATTTTGCCCTACATAAATAACTTCCATCATTATTGTTATTATTTCATACAAGTGTGGAGGTGTGGCGTCTGCTCCAAAAGTTTAATCTTTGTTTTTCCAAAGAGTATGTACTTCTATTTTATTTCCTGGAATGCCAATAAATACTCTCAAATTTTAATGGCATTTATGTTGGACCAAGGCCCACCTTCTGATTTTTTTATTCATGAAGTTCCAACCCATAGTATTTATGTAATCCTGTGAACAGACAGACAGGCAGACAGTTATGAAAATAATACCTTCTTGGTGGATGTGATTAATGCAATAGGTTCAGTGCCCTTTTCAACCCGAAGAAACTCTTGAGAAAATTTCTAGTGTCTGACCAGAGATAATGAACTTCTGGTAATTTTAAAATGAAATTACATGTTATATGCTGAAAAATATAGAATCTTTTGATTCTAATGAAGCTGAAAAATACTTCAAAATAAAAGTAACTTCATATTGGCTGATATTGTATTATGTTTGGACAATATATGTCAAGCCACTTTCAACTAAATTAACTGATTGTCCTTATATTTTCTCATATTGTATTGTTGTTGGTGTGAACAAGCCTTATCACTCAGAAGTCAGGATGACTGCCAACATCAACCTCAGTTGTCTTTCTATGTAGCAAGAATAATTGGCTGACATCCTAGATCTCGAAAATCATTAACATATATCAAATAAAGGCACATATGCATTTCTCTCCATGTGGAAATATTTGTTCGGGACCTCCATTATTTTCTAATATTGGACACTTACTTGGCCATTAAGCTATTTAAATTACACCCACTCCTTAATTTGTAAGTTTAAAGATTTTTTTAACATCCTAACTTTTCATTCCTATACTAGTATTTCTGGTGTGTATTTTTGTTTTTTTCGTGATCATTTTAGTTGAAATTTATGTAGAAGGTGTTTCTTTGGAAATGTGTAGAAAAGGCTTCTATGTATGGCCAAAATCACAGAGCAGAACAACTGCCCAATAGGTACAGGTTAATTGCCAAGCAAGTGTCCAATATTGGAAAATTATTATAATGGACTGTTTATGAGGTTCTGAAGGGACTGAGTCAACAGTCCATTATTTTCCAATATTGGACACCTACGAGGCTATTAACCTAATTAAATTACACCTCTTCCTTAATTGATAATTTTTAAGATGTTGTTTGGATTTCTTTGGAAATGTGCTAAAAAGACTTCTATTTTTGGTCACAATCACAAAGTGGCCAATAGTGACAGATATTGGACACTTTTAAAAAAAGAAAAAAAATCTCAGGTGTAATTTAATGAAAGATATTGGACACCTTTGACAAAAAAATATCTCTTAGGTCTAATTTAAATTATACAAGATATTCCCTTCAATATCTGGAATTATTGAGTGGAAACAACTGTGTTTGCAATCAGGTTCAATCATTGGTTTGAAGAGCTTTAATAATCTTGTATTTACATTTTTAACATTAGAAAAAACTGTAGTATTGTTGGCATAGGTGGAAGTGTGCGTTAAAACAAAAGCCAAATGCTTTGGATATTGGAGATTTTAGTTATACAGAGTCTATTTTATCAGAATATTCAAATCTATGAATTCAATTCCAATCTTTCTAAATTTCATTATCTATCATTGTTCTATATGGAACAAGAATTCTACCTCTTTTCCTATTTTACAAAGATTTTATTACCTGACAAAACTTATCCTACACCAACATGGTTAATCAGTGTCCAGAGGTCCTACTAAATATATATATTATCTGTGGGATGATAGGTTCGACATGAAATGTCACATTGTAGGTGTAAGATCATGGAGTTATGTCAAGAAAGAAGAGGAATGTAATTGAAAAGATATATTTACAACACCACACCTATTTATACAAGGTGTATCTTCAATGATTGGCACACTATTTGTCTTCCTAAACATAAGGCAGGGAATACACTCACCAAAAGAAGACTGTTGGGAATTTTCAGTGGCTTTTATCAAATGATAGTTCAAGCTATTCAATAACAATGGATCTATTTAATTATGTAGGTTTTAACAAAATTATAAATAGAAACTTATTTATCTTTCTAAGAATTATGTATTCTAAAAATGCCTACCAAAATGATTCATCTTATGAAAATCCTTTGATAATTTAATACATTTAGCTAACTATGTGTCACACCCTGTAAAACCAAGTGAAGCTGAAATTTTAATGAACTGTAATGAATTCTTTTATCCCACTCACTCCCACACCCATCAGAGACAGAAAAATATGTAATAGTAGATTTATATTTTAAATTCACAGGTATACAACTAGTATTTCTTTACTTCTTTTTGATTTTGTTATTTCTTTTATATTTATGATAATTTTCATTGTTATAATATGGAATTTATTTATGCATACTATAAATATCAGTAATGGATGTCCCCATGGGGAAATACTGTAGCAGTTAAATTTTGATAGTGTTACTGGATCTCAAAACAGCCAGACTAATACCCTACAAATACTGGTGTAATACAATGTACCTATACTGACATTCCGCTAACCCAATGCCAGAGGCTCTGGAATGACCATTTATCAAGCATCCTGATGTTCTTTGGCCTGCCACTGGGATAGAACCCAATGAAAGAGGACTACTATTTCAAATGGTCATCTGAGCCACTATGCTTCTGCCTAATGCATAACCTGAAATAAAAAATCAGGTCATTCTTTAGCCTAGATGAGTCACTGTTACTCACTAGGCCACAGTAGCAGATAATTGAGTTGAAGCCATTTAAAAATGCCCTTTAAGAACCTCAATATTACTTCTTCTTAGAATAGTTTCTTTTTTTTTCTGGCTAAAGAAGTTTGTGGATTTGCCATTCAGTGAAGGTTATATCTAGGTGAATTATTCTTCTGTCATAATGAGCAATAAGCCTGTTCCATTATTTCGATCATCTCCCAATCGGAATATGATACCTCATTTTTGTCATTCAGGAGGTTGATAATTTCAATCTGAATGATCTTAAACCCATTGCAAACCACAATCGGGATGATCACATACAGAAGTTCTGGTACTTCCTGATGAGTTTGTGATGACGGCGCTTGGGAGTCCATTGGGAACAGTTTTTAATTTTTGTGAATTCACTAATCCGCTATCCTCCCTCGATACACAATTACCACAAATTTCAATTATGTTGTCTTACTTTTAAAGGGTGCCTCACTGTAGCAAAATTGCACATGTCTTTCTATGTAGTTCATGGCAGGTTCACACTTCCCAGACTAACAGCTCTGTCCATATTTTTTCCAAATTTGTTTGTGACACGACAATTTGCTCAGAAATTATTATTATGATGTTCCCAACATGATAGAATGTTCAATACAGGCCTAATGTGGTCAATGTAGTTGTAATGGATATCCCAAGGTTTTCGGAAATTAAAAGAAAATGAGTCCTCTAATTGAACCACAGACAACCAAGTGAAGAGCTGAAAGGCAACCTTGTGAATGGATCTAAAGGCTTTAAAAAATCCAGAATTTCTGGAAAAGCCAACATTTGCACAGTGTGACATAGTCTGCATTCTGTGGCATTAACCCAACACAGAGAGTAACAGTGGGCCTATTTTTAAATTTGAGACACTATGAAAGTAGCTAGCCATAGCTGCAGAGTGTCATATAATTTCTGTAGCATTTTACCACCTTTTACCCCCATCTTGTGCTATTCTGTGCTTATCTGTGTCTCCAGTGAGATTAAATGTTTGCAGTAACATTTCTGTATCAGAATCTTTTTTTCTCTATTCTCTGCCACACTTTGACTTCGGGGCCCATATTCACGAAAGGTCTTAGACTTAGCCAGGTCTTAAATCAAGTCTTAAAGTTAAGACTTTTGTCTCAGCTAAGTTTTGTCTTAAAAGGTATTCACAAAAGGTGACTTAGCTGAGACTTTTGTCTTAGACTTAAGCCTAGGGCTTAGTCTTAACTTTCATATAACCACAGTGGTTTTGATTGTGATGTGACATTATTTGTACCCATAGAAGATGTACTCAACAATATGTTGTTGTTAGAATGAAAAAATAAACAAATCAGGCATAATACTTATAATACAAGTGGTTTTAATGTAAACTATAACAGTTTTAAAACATACCTGGCACATTTTAAGTTGCCTAAAATATGTTGCTCAGGTAACAACACAACTAAGTGTGTATCCTTTCTAAATACATTCAAAACATTCAAACCAATTTTTTCCCAAGGAAATAGGTTTAAAATATTTGGTATGTATTTTTGACTAATTTAGAGTCACTTGTAAAACTGAAGTGGACATTTGTCAATGCATGTGCCATATTTAAGACCTGTATAAGCTTCCTACCTACCAGTCTTAAAGTTAAGCCCTTATTTAAGCCTAAGATTGGTCTTAACTTCTTTGTGAAGACCACTAAGACAAAGACAAAAGTATTTGCCATTTTTCTGCAAAAAGTTAAGACAAAAGTCTTAACCTTAAGCCAAAGCCCTGGCTAAGACCTTTCATGAATATGGGCTCAGAATTCTGATTCTCCTCTTTGACATAACAGTGCCTAGATGTTTGTAGCAATATTTGTTGACAATGTTTTGTAAATGTTTGCTCTGAAACAGTCATACCCATCATTTCAAAATGTTTTAGAAATGTTGTATATCAAATGTTTTCACAAAATTTAATCATAAACAGGTTTAGTACCCTTATTTTCAGAATGCTTATTAAATGCTTGCCTTCATACATTTGTAAACAAAGATGACAGCAAGCAATAAGAGGGGATTTAGGTGAAGTTTGTCAAGAATTACCCCACATGCAATGCTTAACAATAAGAATTGAATGAGAACACCATTATAGGCCATTACCTTACAAATATAGACATAAAATGAGATTGTCATTGGTGAGCAACCTGAAACAGGTGTCATTTGAACCTCTGACCCAATTAACGTTAATATACTAGAAAGCAATGTTGAAATATCTTAAACATTTCATTTGACAACATTTTTCATTAAACGTTTAAGAAATGGTCTCCCTAAAACATTCAGATAATGTTCTTTTATAAATGGGTTTTGTACCCATCATTTTGATATGTTTATTAAACCTTTGCAATCAAACATTTGCAACCATTAGAGATGTTTACTGGGGTACTACAAACACAAATTTAGGCAAGTCTGTGGCTTGTGACCTCCACCAAGGAGGTATTATTTTCATGACTGTTTGTCTGTTGGTCCATTTGCAGGATTACATAAATGCTACTGGTTGGAACTTCATAAAAAAACAGAAGACAGGTCTCAGTCCAACTTAGATTTCAATACATTTTTAGAGTTGATAACCGTCTGGATACAAAAAGTTCAGATTTTGCCATTTACTTATTATTATGTGCTCTGGCAGAGGTATGCGATCTCTGAGTGCTCCTGTTTTGTTTATAATTGGGTTCGGTGCATAAGGTCTATTAAGATGAAAATACCATCTGTAATTTGATTGGAACTTCAAGTAGGCTCTATGGAATATTGAGACACTTTATTAGTGAAGTGTGAATGAGTAATTAACCTACATTCTTTCTTTTGTTTTTATTATTTTACAGGTCCTGCAAGTATGCAACAACAAAAAGATACCAAAACAGAGAACAAGGTATGACCACAACATTTAATTCAGACAAGTTAAGTTTAAATGCTTTTAATCTGACATAAAAAATGGTACCTGAAAAAAAATGAGTAGGTTCACTGATGAGAAGCTATGAATGACATGAACACACTTATAAAAAGGGCTTTTACACTTACCTGTTCAGACACTATAATAGAACACTGTTAGGGACTAACAATATATACATGTTAAACCTGTACACACCCAAAACGATCCGATACTTATTTTGAAGAATTCTTCCATCTTTTATATGATTAGTAAATATTTACAGCAACCACCAGATGAAATTACCATAGCTTCTAATCTAATCTAATCTAATCTAATGTATTGCTTAATCTCAATCAACGATAGACTCTAAGGTGTAACTATATATAAACAGATTGAATAGTTGTATTCATTGACATAGCAAGGTCATACCCAACAGGACACAGGGATAACAGGGTGGCTTAGGGGGATAGGCTTTTGCAAACTGATAAGTTTTGAGGTTTTGAGCTATAATTTATACCTTAGGGGGTCAGATTTAAGATCACCTCAGCCTCTGATGAGACTGTACTCTAACCCAAGAGGGTCGAAATATATGCTGACAAGTATCAGCAATATATCAGGCATTTACCTCTAACTAGCACAAGGCAATTCTTTTCAGTTTTATCTCTGGGCACTATAATGTCTATTAAGTGCTGGTTAGTCTGTTGTCACTGCCATGAAAACTTGGGCGCACAGTCCACCACTAGCATCACAGTTGCATTGGACATTCACATACCCAATCTACCCTAAGTGATGACACTATACAACTGCTTTAATAAGCAGCCAAGGAATTAGGTCAGCGATACAGACATTAAGCCAGCCAACTGAAATAAAACAGAAGGCAAGACACACAAAAATTGTTAATGTGCAGTACCAAGAAATTGGTAGAACAGCTATTCCATTTAGAGAAAGGATTTCTTGGCACATTGCCATAAACCGATCCTAACATTTCCACTTAGAAGACCACTCTCACAAAAATGAGAGATTCACTGATTCAATGGCAAGACACTAAACCAACCCAGATATCCAATATAGGTGCACAACCAATAATGATACTTAATTGCATCACCAATTTGTGTAGTAATAATTCCTCTTATTGGTATAGTTGGTGCCCCTATACCCTTATACCCCTCTATGAAATAGAAATGTGTTCACCCAAATTTTAAATCCCTTCAAGTTGTCTCTTTTGACTGTAAATTTAAAAAATCCCACAGACATTTGTCTAAGTCTTCCAGCCATTATAAACTTACTTTCAGGAACTCCCTTCCTATTCACATGAGACCCAATTCCTCAGTAACATCCTTCAGTAAGCATCTTTTGTGTTAACTCTTCAATTCAAGTTTTCTCATGTAGTCTTTCCTCCTTTTAACACCCAAAACCCTTGACTATTAACCTTCACTGTCCTGCTACAATAACCTTTGAGCAGTTTTTCACTTATTTAGCAGATTGAATTGCACATTGTGGGAAGATGTTGTGTCTTCCAAGCAGTATGTTGCATTAGATTGGATTTAATCATGTTAGAACTACACTGATCTGTGTTTTTATTGTGATGTCACAAGATAAATCTGTAGAAAAATATATACAATCCCGTTGACATCTGTTACCCCCCCCTCCCTGGCTGGCAATTTTCTGCCATGTTTTGGTTGACCCCATTTGTATCAACAAGAATGTGTCCATTTGAATGGAAACACATTTGACCTCTCCATAAAAACGTTGAACCAATTCATAACAATTACAAATTTTCTAATAACTTTGGTAAATCAAATCTGTGAAATACTTTTTTTCAGATGCTTCACTTGGAAATAGACAATACCAGAGAACCAGTTATGAAGACTGGACCTCAAGGTAAATATAATTGTATCCACTGGATAGCATCCGGTGGATACTATGGATTTGACTTTGTTACGCTGCTGCCGCCGCAGTGTGTAGAGAGATTTCACCATTACCGCTCTAATGAAAAAATATTATAGCTAGCCTTTTCAAATTTGCAGGATATATTCATAACCATAAAATCTTGCTTGGGACTATTTTTTGCCTAATTTTGAAAAATATGATGGCTGCCACGGACGTTTTTTCGACTTTAAAGAAGGACTTTTGATGGCCCTCTAGAGCAAAGGGTATTATAGGTAGAGATCTCAAATTTGCAGGATATGTTCCTCATTATAAAATCTTGACTGGGAATATTTTTGGCCTCATTTTGAAAAACAAGATGGCCACCACAGGCATTTGTCAGTCATGAAAAGTGCTTATATCTTCCTTATTATTGGTCCAAGAGGTTTGGGATGGTAAACCAACCTATAGGAAATCATGGCCTGGGAATCTTTTGGTGTGGTCAGATTTGACCTTGGACCCCTCCTTCATGGTCAAACGAGGATAGGCAAAGTTTAAAGTGCTTATAACTCGCTTATTATTGGTCCTAGAGGTTTGGGATGGTATACCAACATATAGGAAACCATGGGCTGGGAATCTTTTGGTGTGGTCAGATTTGACCTTGGACGTCTCCTTCAAGGTCAAACGGGGATAGCCAAACTGGAAAGTGCTTATAACTCGCTTATTATTAGTCCTAGAGGTTTGGGATGGTATACCAACATATAGGAAATCATGTGCTGGGAATCTTCTGGTGTGGTCGCATTTGACCTTGGACCCCTCCTTCAAGGTAGTGGTGGGACCGTTTGCAGAAATCAAAACTGGTTACCGGGGCTTTGAAACGAACGAAATCTGGTATTTCGTATGCCTTATAATGTGCAGTAAAATTATCCGCAGAGCGTACATGAGGCAGAACTCGAAACTGGAAATGGCTTTCGCAAGATATTAATAAGTATGTAAACATGATTTTTGCTCAATAAAATGTAAAAATGTGACATATTTTTCAAAATATGTACATTTTTGGTCGTTTTGAAGTAGTATCAGCCATTAAGTGGTCTAAAATGGTGACATTTTCAATTACTGGTTCCCAAATATTCTTTGTGAATTTCGTTATTTTTGCCAGAAACGAATGAAAAACCGGTTTACCGTTCCCACCACTACTTTAAGGTCAAACGAGGATAGCCAAACTTAAAAGTGCTTATAACTTGCTTATTATTGGTCCTAGAGGTTTGGGATTGTAAACCAACCTATAGGGAATCATGGTCTGGGAATCATTTGGTGTGGTCGGATTTGACCTTGGACCCCCTCCATCAAGGTCAAACAAGGATAGCCAAACTTAAAAGTGCTTATAACTCGCTTATTGTTGGTCCTAGAGGTTTGGGATGGTAAACCAACCTATAGGAAATCATGGGCTCTGGATCTTTTGGTGTGGTCAGATTTGACCTTGGATCCCTCCTTCAAGGTCAATCGAGGACAGTCAAACTTAAAAGTGCTTATAACTTGCTTATTATTGGTCCTAGAGGTGCTTATAACTCGCTTATTTTTGGTCCTAGAGGTTTGGGATGGTAAACCAACCTATAGGAAATCATGGGCGGGGAATCTTTTGGTGTTGTCGGATTTGACCTTGGACCCCTCCTTCAAGGTCGAACGAGGATAGCCAAACTTTAAAGTAATTATCATTTCATAACTTGGCTCTCACCTCTGTGGGCTTGGGTTTGAATTTATCTCAACACAACATATGGGAAATACTGATAACCCGTCTCAGTATGACCATACTTGATCAACACTGTCTGGTTGATCTGGTTCTCTTTAAACTCACTGTTTCAGGCTCTGTGATGGACTGTTGGAAGCTCGCAGATGAGGGATATAATAAAATTCAAGATTTTGCTCAGTTTCACCATGGAAATGGTACAGTGACCGTGAAGGAGCAAGGATTCTATTTCATCTATTCACAGGTAATTAAACAGTCTAAAACAGTAAAAATACATAAAATGACCCCCTTTAAATAGTGAACTCTGATAAATGTAATTCCCATTCTGCTAGAAGTAAATCACAGGCCCTTAGTGGACCTGGTTCAGCAAAGAGGGTTTGTAGGAATTTTGAAACATCTGAGTTAAGTGAAAGAATTATTTTTCTGGGTTAATACATTTGTGGAAAAAAAAGTTTCTAGCTCAATCTTTAAGTCAAACTCAGTTCTACTTAAGTATAAACTGATATGTGGTATTCTCAACTGAGAATCTCTTCTATCCTTGCCTATCTTTTCAGCTGACATATTTCGACCATACAGGTCGTTGGTCCCATACTATTGACATTTCCAATAAGACTCTGGCCAAGTGTTTGACATCTGAATGGGGACTGAAGACCAATCCAGACACCAACGAGTACTTTAACACAGTTCACCAGTGCTACACAGCCAGGTCCACATTCATCCTTAGTAATCAGGTGGTCTCTATCAGAAACATGTATGCCAACAGAACAGTACATGCCGACTCAGAAATGAGTTTCTGGGGAATCATCAAGCTGTGATTTCTTTAATTGTTATGCCCACATCATACAGTGGCAAATTATAATGGTGAATATCTGCAGATATCAAATTCTTCAATGTTCTTGGTGGATTCTTCATGATACCCCCCCCCCCCCCCCCCTTTGTCTTCATTATTCACTACTTCACGGTGACAAAACCCTGGGGTTTTTGTCTCAAAATGAGGCTAAGTCTGTGATCTAAGACTCGGAGGATTTCACAGAGCTGCTAAGTCAAGGCTTTAGCTAAGTCTACCCAAGAGTGGGCTTAACGTTTGTAAACAAAGGCTTAAATATGGCCGCCATATATTTTTCTCACTTCAAAATTTGAAATACTTGAAAATAAAGAATAAATATATAGAACACCTCCCTAAATTATTTTTGGGACATGTCTGTATGATTATAAGGTGTCCCATTTAAAAATACAGCATTTTTTCAAAGATAAAATGAGCTAAACAAGGAATATATGTTACAGTGAAATATTTTGAGTAGAAATAAAGGGTCACATGACCTAGAAAACCACTGTGGTTATATGATAAGCTTGGACTTCGCCCTTTCTGAAATCCATTTAAGTCCTGGACTTAGCAAAGACAAAAAACTCAAATTTAAGTCCCTGACTTAGCCTAAGTCTGAGACCCTTTGTGAAACCGGTCCCAGATGTTCAAAATTATCACCGGTGTTATACTTTATTAATACACTCCTAAGCAATATTAGAGGTGTTGGGCCTTGGCGGAGGTATGCGCTCTCTGAGTCCTCTAGTTTGATTTACAAAATACGGATCAAAGTGTTCAAAGTGTACTCAAGAGTCGATGTGGGTGGGTGAACAGACTTCCAGATAGAAAGAATTAAATGTATATGATCAAATTAATTTATACAGCATTATGCACATGTTTTTAACCATAAAATTGTTAGTAGTTCAATACATTAATTTGCATTTCTTCCAAGTGTTCCTTTAAGCATTTCAAATTAACCAGCAAGTTGTTCACAGTGAGTAACTATAATAATATATGTTAGAATTTATTTGTTTTTATTTAATACCTGTTCAAAATGTTCCTGTGTTTATTGTTTACATTCTGACAGCAAAGTTGTTTGGTTTTAGCCATTTACAGCTTGGATTGTTTCAATCAAATATTTATTATATTTAAAAAATTAAATGTTTTTCTAATCATATTAATTATTAAACAACTGAAGTACACAAGGCGTTCTTTCCAATGTTCACAAAGTATTTTACTTCAACTATACAACTGTACTTATATCTGTATTTGCAAGAGTAAGTTATATATAACAGTTATAGTTTATAGTGTCTATATCCAGACTATATGTACACTAATATTATACATCTGCTTCTTATAAACAGTCGTGGGTGCTGCTTTCAAGTGGAAATTGTACTATCCCTAGTTATATAGTAGCACTCAAAAAGTTAACAAGAGTACAAGAGCAAGCTGAGTGCAGATTTTGGTAAAGTTGTGCAAATTATATTACTCAGTCTGCTCCAGAATCAAAGGTATTGACTTGATCATGCCCAAATTTAAATTAGATCTTCCTTGTAACAGTGCTGATGCTCTCAAAAAATTTCATAACTACTGTCAGTGGTTTTGGAGTAATGCTGTAAACAAACACACAGAATAGGTAATATATGTTGTAAACTGTTAGCAAAGTAAGAAGTTGGTATAGAGCATATTTATAACTAAAGGTTTTCATCTACTTTGACTTCTTTTCTTGTCCCTAGGTTTTGACAGTGACAATCATTTTTGTCATGACTTTGACTAAAGTTTTGTAGTGGGGATTAAGTCTTATACACAGTAGTTAAAATTGGTTTTACACAACAGTTTTTCTGTGAGTATTTTAGCTCACTCATCTCTGATAAAATCTGCGTGCATGTTCTGTTATATCTATAGTCACAAGTGGAGGGGCAAAGAGCAATGACAATCACTTAAGCCTTTTGTATATATCCGTGGCGCAGTGCGGTGAGATGGGGGCTTGATTGAACAAAGTAGAAGTAATATTCCTTTCTGTCAAATGTAATACTATTACAAACTACAAACGAACATAGGCAAGGCAAGTGGCTTTAATTTTACACATATCTTATACACTCGCAGTTGCCATGTAAAGAGGGGCTTACGTTGGACATCACTTGTTGGACATTTAAATGCCAAAAGGTGCATCAGATGAATATATACAGTGATAAACACTGTATATACATATGTAAAACACAATTTGCTGTTAAAAATGTTCAACAGTAAAATCCCATTATAATAAGCCCCTCTGTACACACCAGTTGCCTTTGTTTAAGTTGTGCATAAATTCTCAGGCATCTTTGATGTTTATTTCATCATCACATTTGGCAGTCAGGGATAAATGATTTTAAATTATCTTATACTTTTCAGCTTTGATCTTTAAAGGCATTCTGATGGTATATTAACATAATTGTTTGTGAGAAAAATGTTATCAAGTACCTTGGATCTGAGGTAAAACTATACCTGTGACGGTGAAGCAGTTTATTGCATATTTCAAAGCTCTTTATTTGGAAAAAAATCTCGCTCATTAAATTAAAAGTTATCTTATCTTTAAAGTTTGTTGTGTTTCAGTTTATTGATGCTGTTAAATTTTCATGTATCTTTATTACATATAACAAAGTAATCAGTGTGAATTTTATTGCAAACATTATAATACAATTATTTTGAATGTTATATGCAGTTATTTTGTTTTATTTTAATAGATAGTTCTACAATTACAGCCAGTTTTGACATTTACTAAGTATCTACAATTAGTTTATGGTATTTTATAATCAGCTTTAGGAATTATATCAATATTTAAAATATCTTGATAACAACTTGTATTTACATGTAGATTGAAATGTGTTGGTATAGGTTTCACGATCAATTAGTTTTAAAATTTATCACCCAGATAACTTTAAGCAGTCTCTTGTTCAGAATTACATGCAGCTGAAACACAGTTGAACTTTGCCAAGTTGATATTCTCAAACAGACAAAATGGTCTACTACATTTACACTTGGTTGATTCCTCAGTGAACATTTGAATCATTTTACTATAATTAAAGCATGTTAAACTGATTTGCCACTGTCCAGGAAAACATCTCTACTGGTGAATCCATAGTAATTGGATTCTTAAGGCTCTAGTTGGGGTTTTACATCCTGTTTAACAGCCAGGTTCATATTGGTACAAGCCCTCAGCATTTGTCACTTGTGGGAGTTGAACCCACACAGAGGTGACAGCCTGTGATTAGATAACAAACCTGATAACCCACTAGGCCACTGGGGACCTCTTTGAATTCTTAAAAGATTGGTCAAATACTTCTGCGGTCGAACTAGGCTAAGTTGCATCTAAATGGAAAGGGACAAATTTGCACATTGTCAAACTGATTCTCAAAATGATCAGACTTGAATGGTGGCTATGGCGGCACACTAGTAACATACATTGTACTTTCCTCCAACCTCCGATGTCATCGGTTCAAACCTTGAACCATATGTGGGAAAGATAGCAGTTTCTTACCAATGGTTGGCAGTTTACAGTGCAGAACCATGACCAACTATATGTGTAGTGATATGACCCGTACAGTGTTGAAAGCGACGTTAACCCCCCCCCCCCCCCCCAAGTAAACCACATGCAGTAGCGTAGGAAGCGGGGGGGGGGGCCGGGGGGGCCATGGCCCCCGCACTTTTAAAATTGGGGGGCCCAACATATCTTTTGGCCCCCCCACTTTTTGACATTGGAAACCCATGATATCTGATAAATTTTAGAAACTTTTTCAAGAAATTCACAGTCTATCAAGGTTAAATATATTTTGAGATTAACTATTTAAACTATTTTAACCAGATGAATCCAACACAACTTAATTTTATGAAAGATATAACCTTAAACATATAATATTAAGAAACATGTACATGTAATGTAGGCCAAGTGCAATGAGATGCTGATGTAACCACTGTATGTTTTAAATATGTTGCTAAATATACATCACACCCTTTGACTATTGCTAGGGACTTTAAGATGTCACTGCAGTGTGTAGTAGGTAACTGAGCCATAAGAGCATGTGGTGTTGAAAGTGTGTTAGTGTCCCAAATGTAGTATACATAATATTTTTAAAAAAACTTGAGTTTTTGACAGAAATGCCCGTCAGACAGCACTATACTTCAACTACAGTGCTTTTGGTTTGTATACTGAGCAGTTTCCTACCTACATTTTCTTTTGTAAAGAGGGAGACATTTAATGAAAGTTGTTAACGGTATTTTAATTACATGAGAGTTTTTTGAAGTTATAGATGGGTGAGGGGATTATCTACAACCAAACTGAGGTGTGCATACCTTGGTTACATGTAGTGTCAATTTCTGGAAGATGACTGTAATTGGATCTTTGAATATTATAATGATAGAAACAAAAATATGATCCATAAAACCCAATCATGCCGCCATCGCCGCCTCATACATTTGTTTGGGCATGTAATAACTTAGAAAATATTTTACTCAGAACTTTTAACTTTGGCATGTGGGTAACATAGGAAACATTGAAAGGTCAAAATATAGGTCATCAAAATATAAATGCATTTATATACAACTTTATTCTTGTTTCTTTCTAAGACTTTGGGCAAGAACTGTATCGCTTGTTATTCAGTTCTACATCATGATACAGTGAGTTTGGGTATGTTGTGCCTGGTGGTTGTTTTCATAGGATGCCAAATCCAGTCATTCTGTAGCCCAATCACATTAATTACATTTCATTGTCCAAGCCACCTAATATGTTTTAACCCAATAACCCATTGACACTATTAATGCTTGACTTAAATCCTAGGTTGACAAATTATTTTTAAAGCACTTTATTCCCATAAATATTCTCATGTATAATATACAGTAAGTTTGTAATACAACAAAGGTTAAAGTATAGGGTTTTACATCCCATTCAATAGCCAGAATCATAATGAGGATAGACCCTCAGCATCCCCACATGTGGGATTCAAATTCATTACCCCAGAGATGGCTGCCTATGATTAGATACAGTAATGATGCAGTAACTTCTGTTAGTGTAAAAGTTTGTTGTATATTCATGGAAGATTCATTTAAGATCAAAGACAAATTCTTCAAATTATTTTGCAGTGTATGCCCACTTTACCTTTGTTTCACAAAAATGATACTAAAAGTTTGAAATAATAGCTTTAGGACTCCCCCCTCCCCCCACAATTACAAATATATTTACATTTTAACTTTAAAGTTAACATCCCCTTGACTCCTTGAGAATGGTATCACTTCAACCGGTGTCATAAGTTAACACAACGGCTGAGTTTAACTTTGCCCCCCCCCCACTTTTCATACGCTTCCTACGCTACTGACATGTCAACTCTGTAAAAGTAATTTACAAATGACCAGGCAAGCACTTTTACCTTTTACAGGTGAATCCCTGTTAAATGGGACTTCAGAATGGACCAGTAAAAGTATTGTATTTAATCAAGATTTCCAGTGTAAATTCCATGGGAAAAAGTTCCCTGCAGAATCCAATGTTTTTGTCTACTTTATAGACAGATACTCCTTTAGAGGGCTTTGACATAACACGGGTTTGATCACATGTGGTTAAGTGGACACTTAAGAGACTTTAACAAAAAATGTTCCATGCTTGGGTAAAGTTTAATGAAAATGTCTGCTTCTACCCTTATTTCTAATGCAACAGATTTATTTGTATATTTTATTTCAGTAAAATGTCGAACTCATTCTCACTTGAGTGTTTAGTTTGGACAAGTTTTATTGAAAAACTCTAATTATTCAACAATTTAGCATATGTGAGACACACATTGCCAGGTCAGGCTATTAAAGCTTAGATTTGAAAGATTTTCAGATATTTGAACAAGTAAGTTTTTCAAAGAGGTCAGTATCAACACTCGTGTCCCACTTTGGCAGATGCTTTAAAATGTTATAACTCTAAAATCTTTATTGAGGAAACCATTGTATGAATAACATATTTAATGCTAAAAAACCCCTACATGTAATGATCTGATACCTGAAAAAACAGTGCTGATTAACATTAACAGTTGTTGATGTTTGTATGTAAAATGACGTCATGTATTTTGTTGAAAGATGTATTTTACTGTGTAATCACTGCAAGTGCCAACAGATTCATTAATTGAACCTTCCTATTCCTTTTTGTTCTTTTTTAATAAAATGATTATTTCTCTGTCTGGTTTATATTTTCTTCCCGTTAAAAGCTAATTTCTGTCAAGTTTTCTGTCAGCCGTTAGCACTGATATGGTTTGATAGCCACACATTAATTAATGGAATAATATAGCATATGTTCTCAACAGAGCTTTTTTATTTCAATCTCTTTTCACCCTCCTTACTTCTCATCACGTTTGGCAGGGACTGTAGACAGCCTCTCACATACCATTACTACAATACAGCAGTGTACTATTATTCATATTAAAATTTTCTTTTAAATCTGTTCTTTGTATGTACCAGCAGATATTAAGGCACATGAAAGCAAAATAGTTGTTTTAAGATACTGTTTCAATGACTTATAGATCAGTTCCATTCCAAGACTTTTTGTAAGACCTCACTAATTAATACAATTAGGGAAGCTTCTATGACTATATATTTCCGTTGAAAATAGCTGTAAAAACTAAAAAACCTCATACTTAGTCTGGAGTAAAAATTTAAATCTGACTAACTGTTCCTGACAGTTGCTTTTGTTCATTAAGATAAGTCATAGCACCAACCCCCAATAATTCTCAGTATTTAATTTTTTTTCTCCATTTTTTACAGAAGAATATGCAATATTAGTCAAAACACTATCTTGATAAGTCATAGGTGAAGGCACCTAACACCTGAATAGATCTGCCATGACAACCCAAGACAGAAATGCCCACTCACAAATCTTTGTAAACATGCCTGGAAATGTGATGGCTGCCAAAAAAAGCACCGTGAATATATTCCTGACATTTGTGAGTAAAGTTATAATGACTATCATGATATTACTCTTGAGTTCTTGAGTACACATACTCAGGCTGTCTGGGATGCTAATTTTTAACAGTAGAACTGGAGTTATTTCATGAGAGGATCTCAGTACATCACAAGTGATGCCAGATGGCATTGACCACAAGGATCAAAGCCAGCTGACTAAAGGCCAGACCTATTAACCACTCAGGCATTTAGGCCTCTGGTAAAAGAGATAAATGTTACTTAGTGTGTAGCAATTACATCAATGACGCAATAAGAAGATTCCATCTTCAACGAGGAAATAGTTTCGTCATTACGCAGACACAAATAATATAATTATCTCAGGATAATTTTTTCCTATGCTATCACATTAATGATTGTGTATAACTGTTTAACTCTGTTGAACTAAATCAAATCAAATCATTTTATTGGATTTGAATGGGCTCACTAGGGGCATCAAAAGATAAAGCCTAACTCTTCAAAAAGTTTTTGCATTTCATCATTTGGCTCTCACATCTCTGCACATGGGTTCAAATCCCCTGCTGATGGCAACAATTGAGGTCCACTAAAAGACTGTGCTGATATGACCTTATCTATTGAAATGGATGTAAAAAACCCATCACTTTGATGTAGCTTCAACTGTCTGAATTCCCACTTTAAAAAGCAATTGACCTCCAGATCTAACTGGCTCTTTTTGTAAAATAATAAGGTATTTAACATAATTGGCTTTATAAGATACTTGACATTAGTTGCTTTATAGGATACTTGATGTAATTGGGTTTATATTTGTTCTTATTGTTCCTTGCATTGTACTTTGGCTGAGGTATGTACTCTCTGAGTATTCTTATAGAATATTCCCGGTCACACTTTCATAGACTAACATTCTAATGTCTTATTTTTCTAATGGCACTCAATTTCACAAAGATTAGATTGGATCAGAATCCTTGTGAGATTCCACAAAATCATATTCCTGAACTGTTATTGAAAAAAGTGCAGCTCCTGTAACTGTAGGGAGTGAGACATTACATCTTGCTTCATTTTGTAATATAAAGAGCAGTATATGCTTGTCCTTAATCTGGCTCAGCTTTTCCTTCGTTAGATGAAGAGGGGTGTCAACAGTTCTAATCTCCATTTTGTCAGGCTTCTGCAACTCACACTTTCTTGAGCCGTACTCTTAAACATAACTGATAAATATAAATACTCAATGAGTCACAGTAAATTGGTTCACTTATTATAATGGCCTTATACTGTTACATTATTGGTTGATTCACACTGGCTGTATCGGCTTCCACAAAAAAAAAAAAAAAATCCGATCTTTCAGTCATAAAAAATATATATAGATAGAGGATCTGTATCTGGATTAAGGAATCCTTCTGGCAGATTTTTGAGGGAGATCACAGATTAACCCCCTTTTGACTGTGACCTGTCAGCAATTGGACCATGCTTTTCTCTAGTTACAGCCATTACTTTGGTAAATTTGACCACTTGAAACTGTCAACTTCTACATGCAATGTTTTTAAAAGGTTTAAAAATTTACAAAACATTTTTGAACTCTACCTTTGGGGGTTACTAAACGTTTCCAAGGTTTGTTCACATTGTATATGTTAATAAATGTTTGACAAACATTCTCTATACAAATGTTTTCGCTTAAAACATTTGTTAAACATTTATAAAATAACTCAAGAAACTGATGTTTGATGGGAAACATTTTTAAAACATCTATAAAATAGTTCAAGAAATGAAGGTTATGCTGGAAATGTTTGTCAAACATTCATCATTAAATGTGTTATGAAAAGTATACACAAAAAATTAAAACAATATTTGTTGACAATCTTTTGTAAATATTTGCTCTGAAAACATATTTTACTAACATTCCATAGAAACTGGTTTTCATACTCATCATTTTAAAATGTTCTAGAATTTTTTTCTATCAATTTTTGACAACAGTCTATCAGAAAAGGTTATTGCACCCATATTTTCAGAATGCTTATAAAAAGTTTACTTTCAAATATTTGCACACAAAGATGGTGATAACCAATAGTAGGGGAAATTTAAAGAAACTTTGTTGAAAATTGCCCCAATGGGGGCACCATTTCTAAGCCACTATCTTACAATTTTAGAGACATAAAATACATTTTTCCTTGGTGAGCAACCTGGAGATGGGTTGAATTTGACCTTTGACCCCAATTAAGGTTATTATTGGTTGGCAAAAGCAAAGTAATATCTCTAAGACATTGTATCATTTGTAATGTTTTTTTAACATTTGTCATTTGACGTTTAATAAAATGTATAAATTAAATTTTTTATAACCTATTATAAATTGGTTTTGTATCCATCATTTTCTAACCTTCACCAAACGGTTCACTTTAAAAAATATTTGCAAACCTCTAACATGTTTACTGGTTAGGTAATTCTTCCTTGGGATTGACATGGGTCACAAATATTTTGGACATAAACCAAACTGACTCTGGCACTAGTGGATTCAAAAGGGGTGGGTTCATGGAGTTCAAGATTGATCAGCACTTGCTCATTATCCTTTCTTGACCCCCCCCCCCCCCCCCCAATATGACCATTTTTATCAATCTAACCATGATGTCCTATAATTATAATTTGGAATTTTCCTGTTACATATGTGTATTGTGTATTTTTTCAGGCATCTGAACAGAGCAGGTGCTTGCTCTTCCCACCCTCTAACAACTCTAACAATGGACAATTAGCTTCTGCTTTATGTAATCACTTGGTTATCTGTTGTCACTGTGTGAACTCTTTATGTTTATGACCCATTTGAGGGTATTTCGAATATTTTTTAAATATCATGTGATATCTCTAAACTTCTCTCTTATCTTGAAAAAAAATCAAATTGTCTAAATAAAGCTCATTTTATATGACTTTGCATCTCAGCAACAATGACAAGAGTTGATATAATTAAAACATTGCATTTAGTTTTGTTTTCAAATATCAATTTTTTATCTATGTTTAGTTGTAATAAACATATAATGTATTTCAACACATGACTATCCTGAAGCTCTCCTGACTGAAAAGGCTAATGGCCACAGATACAGTTGGAAAAATATTTTAAAAGTGTCGCTTGGAATAAACAGTCTTTGGAACTGGAGCAGCAAATCAAGGACGAACTGTTAGGACAGTGCTTAAACCCTTTTTGGAAAGATGTTTTTCAGATCACGGGCACTATCAAATTACATTTTAACCAAAATACTAATGGTAGAAAATGCTCTCATTATGGGAGACTTACTTCATGAAGAATAAGAATTTGGTCAGGAGGTCAACCAATATGCTGCAATAAGAGGTGTTGAATATGTAAGTGATATTTTGAGAAACACTGGTAACTGCTACGGTATAATCAAATTGTATAAATATATTAAATTGCCATAAATTTTATAGATTTCTATATGTTAGGGCTCATTCCGTTCCAAGAGTTTGGCTGAAATCTTTTGAAAGAAAACTAAAGGAGGGTAAAATAAAAAAAAGTTTGTTATGAACTTTTTTTTCAATAAAAACAAAGCAGTAAAATTTATTGTGAATACAAACACTGAGGTCACTAGTTAACAATTTTGGAGGCCACTGAGCAAAATGGGCTGAAAATAAATGTCACAGAAAATGATTGAAGTTCTATGAAAATAATTATTACAGTATTGCAGAAAATTCTTTGAGGGCTATTAATATTGTAGCGGGTGGGTATACTTAGTCTGTAAATTAGAATATGTTTAACTATCAATGAATAGTCCTTAATACTGGTTATTGATTATGATAAACAGAAGCCAAAAAAATGTGTCAGGGGAAACTTTCAAGGGTTCATAAGCTAAAATCTGTGGTCATAACTCTAATGGATTTGCAAATATACTTGGACTATGTCCACATGATGTGGTTTGAATAAGATTATAGGGAATCAGGCTATTAAAATTCTCCTTAACATCATACAGGCAAGTCCTGGGTTCAGTGCTCCTTCTACTGCTGTAGCAGAAATCTGAGGCTCTGAATCTAGTTTCCCATAGTGATAAGACTCCCATCTGAGGCTGTGGATACAGTATCCCATAGTGATAAGACTCCCATCTGATGCTCCAAATCCAGTTTTCCATAGTGAGGCTGCTCATCTTATCCTAAGTGCCAACATCCACCATGCCAACATTTTCCAGATCAAAATGTTCCAAATCCTCCATTTAAACCTAACCTTAAGAAACAGATTATGCAATACTATGAACATTTCCAAATGAAGATTCAATTGATACTGACTTGGCAAATGTTATATGGACAGATAGTAAATATAAAAAAAGAGTCTGAGAAAGGCTAGTTATTATTATCATATATTGATTCTTACAAATTATGCAACATGATTCCATGCAAACAACATAACACAGCTCCACGGCAAATAGCCAGCAACTGATATCTAATCTCTAGTAAAGAAAAGATAACCCCACCATAATAAAGTAATAAAGTTATTGTAATTATGAGAAAGATCACACAAGATGTAGCCTAGTTACACATCTCTGTAAAACCACTCCAAATTACTGCATGTCATCTAGTCATAAAATATGCAGGAATATAAGTAGGTATAGCATCAAAATACACAAGAAACACCTGTTCTAGTACCATTATTTGACATTTAACCAGAAATCTAAAATACCTGTCCAATAATGGAAGTCAAAGCATTATAAGAAACAAAAAACTCTTGCCCCCCAAATTCCCTGTACTCTTTTGTTGGGGGCCATCCCCTTTTACCCAATTATTTAAAACAACTACTACATAATTATAAACAATACTGCCCCCTTGCACCCCAGTTGTGCTATTTCCCCTTACCCACAAGGGTATCTCAGAAGCTTCCCCATACCAAAAGCAGATTATGCAATTTCAATTGCTATGGCAACATGCAACATGAAATTATCTCAGTTAAAACAATATAATACTCTTACTCAATTTAATGGGAGAACCCTGACATCACCATCCACATTTCGTCATTTTTGCAAATAAATTTCACAGTTTAAAAATTAAAAAAAACACACACACCATCAAATATTTTTGCTTCACAAAACTCAGCCTTTTATCACACGTGAGACAGTTCAAATACTCTTCCCAGTACTGGTGGTACCTATGCCTGACTATAGAAATGCCATTTACTGTCGATTACTAGTAGTTCTTATTCAGACTCAAGCATGCTCAAACACTGCAGCCTGGGAAGTTTTAACCATATCATACCTTTACTAAAACACTTCACACTTGGCTTCCAATACAGCAATGGATAGAACACAAAGCTTTCCTATATGTTTCAAAACCATCCATGGCCTTATAACAGATTATATTTCATCCATGATGACTCAATATGTTCTAACTAGGCCCCTTTGATCCGGTTCCCACAAGCTGATGAGATTCTCAAGAAGTAAAAGTAAAACCTATGGTGATGGTGCCTTAAATGAGGGGCCAGTTACACATTCACGGATACCCCATGGATATAGGTCACGGTTCCATATATGGACCTCTTGCGGATTAAGGGTTTTGGGGAGGAGGAATGTTAGACAAGTGAGTGATTTATGGACACAACACAGATAACTCTACGGATGATACGGATGCCACAAGTATGTTAGGGACGCATTTCTTTGCTTATGGATGACCCCAGGTTACACATCCGTGACTACCTGCAGTGCAGTGGAAACACTCCAGGACATACAAGGGCAACATAAGGATGCATCAGGATGTCTCAAGGACCTTGCAAGCACTCACAGATAGGGTTTACAGATCATAATTTTTCTCACGGATGACAGCTTATAGTTAAGAGAAATTTATTAACATAACATTGCAGGTGTCTCGATGGGAGGTAGTGACCACTAGATATCTGAATGCCTGAATGCCAATGGCTATAAAAGTGGATAAGGTCCACCTCACTAGCCAGATACAATGTAGATGCCAATATGGAGAGACACGACAGAAATCTTGCACAACTTCAACTCTTACTGTTAGAAATGGAGAGGCAGTTACTCATCATTTTAGCTATGATAGAGAGGGTGAGAACCAGATGGGGTCTGCCAAGTGGTCTACAAGTTATTAGACAAAGAAGACACAGAATATATAGGTTCAGGCCTTGGTTAACCCAGGCAGAGCTTGAAGAAGAGAGTCAGTACACCAGACCACTGCCAGGGCTCCAGTAAGATGACCCTATCGCACACCAAAACTTCATCCGGATGCTGCCTGAGCTCTATCATGAGCTGGAGCAGAGAATCACTGCTGAGCTCCACAGGGCCAGGACCTTGATGAGAGATCCTGTGAGTCCAGCAGTCAAGTTGGCAGTAACCCTCTGACATCTCACCACTGGTGACAGCTAAACCACCTGCAGTATGCCTTCAGGGTGGCCAGTTCGACCATCAACAAATTTGTGCCTGAGGTCTGTGACGCTATCACCAGGGCCTATCGAACCCCACACTCCCAGAGGATTGGTTGCAGTTCGAGTCCATTTTCCACCAGAGGTGGAATTTTCTGCATACCCTGAGTGCCCTGGATGGAAATTATATTCCAATCAGATGTCCACAAGGGGGAGGCAGCCACTACCGCAACTATAAGGGCTTCTGCTCTATTGTACTGCTGGCCCTGGTGGATGAAGATTACAAATTCCTGTGGGTGGACCTGGGGGCATCCGGGTCAAGCTCAGATGATCTTATTCTCTAGCACACCGATTTGAAGCACAAAATAGAGGACAGCAGCATCAGCTTCCTTGACAGTGAATCCTTGGGGATTGGTGGCTCCAATGTGAACTTTTTCATCCTCAGCAAGGACACTTTCCCCCTCAAGCTCTGTTGCATCTGCTGATGTGGTGCCTACATCTGGGTATGAGACACAGGGTAATGGTGTGATGTAGAGGCCTGGCTGTACGTGACTGTCTGGGCCATGTGTGTGCTGATTCCGTTTTGGTACCTTTGCTTCCTATATCTAAATCTCATCAATAAGTTGAATGTCTAGTGTGGAAATTCATGAGTCGCTTGTTAGTTTTACCACCTCCACCTTTAGAAAGTCACAGTTTGGGTTATCAGGCTTGTCATCACTCAACTTTTTAACCACAATGTCTTTTAACTCTGTTATCCCACTCTGAGATTCTGTAAGAGCTGACTGGAGTTTGGAATATACTAAGCTTGATGTCACACTGACAGCACACAATCTAGTAGTAGGTGTATGTGTATCCAGGTGCGACATGTCTGCTGGGTTACAAGTTGACTCTGGACAAGAAGTATCCTGGAACGGTTCTATGTGCACAGTCTCCGGTCTGGATGATGAGCCCACTGCTGCACTGGCTTGAGAAGCAGACCTCTTGGGAGCTCTGAATTCATTTTTTGTTGTAAGATTGTGCACGATGTGGTCACTGAGGAAGTCAAAATTGTCTCAGGTCCATTTCTGCCTCTCTGTCAGCTGTGGTTCCCCCTAGCCAGACTTCATGTGAGTGACCTTTCCGAAGAGTGTGTGCTGACTCTGGAATCATCTTTGGCAGGCATCTTTATCCAAGTTGTTCTCCTCATAAAACTTATCCCACACAGCCTCCCTCTTGGGCCTATCCTTGTCGTCAATTAAATGCTTGTTGCAAAGAATTTTATTGTCATGCAAAACATCCACTAACTTGTGCACCTCCTTAGCACTGAACAGAACAGCGGGTTTCTTGCTCCTTTTGTCAGCCTTGGCCCCCTCCAGCAGCTTGTATGTCCTGTGTATCCTCATTACTTGAATCTGACCCCAACTGCCTGCTGGCTCTGCTGAGTCTCTGGTACACAACTCAACTCATCCATCAACTCACAAATGCATGAGCAAAAGCCAAGTCAAGTGACCTTTATATAGGCTTTTGTTCATGAGAAAGTGTCTTTCTGTAACTTCCAAAGTGGTGTGGGAAACCACAAATCTATCCGTAAACCCTATCCTTATTGTCCTTGAGGCATTCTTATCCTCCATGAAAACCCTGTCCCTAATGTCTGGAGACAAATCCATGAATATCCCTGCATATCCGCTGATAAACTTTATATCTGTGACCTTCTGCCAGGACCATTCTTATTGGTCCTTGGGGTTTCTGGCAATATGCGTTAACATTCGGAGACGTCCTTACAGCCTCCCGGGGATATCCATAGAAATTTTCTGAACCTTTATTGGCGTGGATGAGTCAAGGATGTCATGGATACCACAAGGACATCCATGATTGGTTTGAGGATGCTAGGGATAAGTTACAGACGAGATACTATCAATTACAGATAAGATCCGCAAACCATATACGGAAAAACCGAGGAGTTTGATTTTTTCATAGCGTGCTTGCGGGCCAATTGCATCCGTGGCGGATGCCATAAGGACATTACGGATGAGTTCACGGATGTAAAATATGATCCATAAATCACTCAAAATTTTCCTTATTAGGAAACCTGCCACGATCCCGGGAACCATCCTTGGATGTGTAACTGGGGTCTTAAGCTCTGCTGCACTGCAGCTTACGGACAAGCTTATCTGCTAAACTTAGAAGGTGTAATACCATCCTGGACATAAAAAATTAAAAACCACCATAAACTGGTAGAAATTTCTCAGTATATGGTTTATATCAAAGTTCTTAGATTAATATGAAGTAAATCATGATTATTGAATGGAATGTAACAATGATATATTACTTATCTTGAGCTCAGAGCTGCTAGTTAACTCAGGCAGTATTTGCAAGCTTACGATATTCCAGTTTCAGGTAAAATGGGGCTACTTTGGAAATTTTGATAAAACATGAATGATTAACTAAAGTATCATCTAATAATTGTTAGTTGCAAAAGAAAATCCATACAACTCCAATATTTTCAATTTTGGTTTCACATATGTATGTTACCATTAGTGCTATCCACAAAAGTGTGTGCATTAATATGTGCAATACATGATGACCTGTACAGCAGCTCCTACAGATTGTAACAAATTTCCTCAAGCAACCAGAACCCAGAATAGTGTCACTTGGTCTAGATGACAGTTGCAGGCTTTTCTATTCAGACTATCCTATCCACACCCAATAATCTTTCCTCCTATCAAACACTAACATGGAGACAGGCTCTTTCTAGTAATTGGACAGTCCCTTTTTGGACTTTGGTGTCTATATCAATTTGGTGCCTTACAAATACATGTATTTCCTCATTAAAATTGCTGTATTATTATTACCCTCTGTCAAGGAGGTATTAAATTCATGACCGTTTATTTGTCTGTTTGTTTGCAGAATCACACAAATACTACTAGTTAGATCTTCATGAAAAAAGGAGAAGATGGATCTTGCTCCTACTTAGATCCCATTAAATTTTGAGAGTGATCCTGATCACCACTTGGTAAAATATAAAAATACATATCAAAGATCCCAATTTTCCTCCCTACTTATTAGTGGGTCTTTTCCAACAAAATCATGGGGGCCAGGGTAGCGCAGTGGCAACACACACCAAAATTTGAATCCCGCCCTGACATCATGTGGAAAAGCTGGTAGTTGCTTGCCATTGGTCGGCAGTTTACAGTACAGAACCTTGAACAATTATATGTACCAGTTTCCTCTGCCCTTCTAACTAGCCATTGCAATATAAGGTACTAGTCATGATGTAAAACATTAAATAAACAAAATCGTGACATAAAACACAAAATGAAAACCAAAATTATATATGTTTGCCAGAGGTCTTCACTCCCCAAGTGCTCCTGTTATTAATTGTCCTCACCTTCTTCTATAATAGAGTAAAATATACCAGTCATCAGATTAGTATAAAAGCTATAAAAGTATACTTGGGACTAAATTATAGGGGCAGTCAAGTAGTAATCTCTGGAGAATTCAACTGGTGTATTGCCAGCTAATAACATTTCTCCTAACGATAGCAGAACTAACAGCTTGTATATAGTTTGCTATACCTAGACAATTTTCTGGCTGGTAGAATAAATTGGAAGCCATTGTTGTCTACTCTGTTGGGAAATTGTTGTGTTTTGATCCTGAAAGTATTTCTTTTTTTCTCAGAAAGAAATTAACAATAAAAATTATGACCATCAATTAGTGCAAACCCTGGTACCTCTCTACATGGGCAAACATAAATCGAAATTCCAAAGTGCACATCTTTAACCTGAGGAGATAGCATTGACGTCAACCAAGAAATATAGACAGATCATTAGCTTGAGTTACGTAGAAGGTGGTAAAAAGTGCACTTAAATGAGCAATGTATCTATTGCCCACACACATATGGATAATATCTGGAACTTTGATCAATCCTTGCCCAAGGCACATAGGTGAGTAAATGGACCCAATGGAATATGGAGTATTATTTCATATGTGTCTTGTTATTTTCTAGGCCAAATTTTTTTTTTTTTGTGTGTGTGTGCCTGCATGCTTCAAAACCAGCTGAAATGATCCAATATAATCAGACACACCCCGTATTAACTGAACCATATGTTTAAATAAAATTTCAGAATAATCACAAATAAAGAAGTTGTCAACTGAAGTTCCACGCTTGATGCTGATGATATCAACCAATCCACTACAATTTTTTTTTTAATTCTTCTTTGATGTGGAAAGAAATAGTATCCCATAGCATGGTGAAAAAAGTACTCTGAGAGATGGCACTTCATTAAAATAGCCCTGTTCTGGGTTGATTTTGTTCCATTTGAAGCAATTGTGGCTTCCAACAACAGATCAGAAACCACCATGATGACACAGGTCCAGCTATATTGTGGGACGGGCTCAAAAGTTCATCCTTTAATGTCCAGAACTGACTCACTTCCCCACTCATTCCTGGATGTATGGAGTAGTTAAACCCATCTAATATATGTAGGTAATCCAAATAATATGGCACAAAAAATAAATAAAAACACACAAAAAGCATAAAATGTCACAGATACTAGAAAAAAAGCACTGTATAAAAGTTTTTAATTCTTAGTGAATGGTACACAAAACGAATGCAGAGATGATAAAGCAAATTGGACGTGTAGTCATTGATAAAATTTAATAACAACAATGTCACACCATTACCTCTAACAAGAAGGATGTATTTTTCGGTGTGTTTATTTGTTTGCTAAAAATAATGAAGGCATATTTATGAATTTTTAAGTGGATTGGAGCCTGACCAAAGGAGGAGTAGTGATCTTATTTTGGGAATAATCCGGATCATATTTTGGATATATTTCCTAAATTTTCAACAGCATTTTCAATGATTTTTCATGATCATTCTATCCAATTATGAGGGTGAAAACAGTATTTGGTTGAAATTATATTACGAAAATACTCGGCTGCCTTGGCAGAGGTCTGCACTCTAAGAGTGCTTGCTGGTTATGGTATTCAAAACAAATTGCAGTGTGAACAAGGCGAAAGGGGTTTTGGTCTACTAGCACAAGCCGCAAGAGACAAGAGTAGTACACTGAAGAGGCCATACATCCAAGTACTAACGTAGCCCATTGCCGCTTAACGTCAGTGAGGAGGCAGGCACTCATTACACTCTGCCACAATTCATGAATGCCCAGAGATAAAAGTGATCTCAAAAGCAGGCAACAAGCCTCACCAGAGCTCACGCTTAAAAATCTTACAGTAGTATGAAAGGTTACCTAAAAGCTCCAGGTCAACCAAGTGTGAAAAATAGTAACACACCATGCCACACAGCACACATCTGCTATCTTCATCTGCATATCTCATCAATGCACATCTCAGCATGGATTAAAGGGCTGTTCCACTTCTGCGATATATAGTAAACCTTGTCCCCAATCATGCAAATTTGGGAATCGGAAGTGAATCTTTATCATCTTTTTCCTTGTAACCTTCAGTCGGGATAATCCTAGACATTGTTAACCTATTGTATAGAAACACGATAATTTCAAATGGAAATTCTAGTAAACTCTTCTGATACTTATCTGAACTTAGACTCACCTTTTCATAAACCTATCATATACCTAGTGTAACCATCGTACGGCCATCTTTTTGGTCATACAGAAATCTTTTCGCTCGTAAACCTGTCAGGAACCCTGGAATCATACAGCAATCATAAACCTTTTATCTCCATCAGCAACATTTAAAAAAAAAGTTTTGAATCTAGCCAATAGGATAGGATCGCCCAGCACCATGCCTGCTGAAACAGACAGACAAGGTACAGAAGTCCATAGAGTGAGAGTGGGAGTGTGGCTGAGACCCAGGAGGCTACTGGGTGTGACGGTACACAGGAGGATACTACAATGAGGGCTACACTGGAGGCTACAAAGCAGAGTAAGAGGACAGTTGCTGTGTTTAAAGAAGATGAGATGAAGCTCATTGAAATTCTGAAAGACAATGAACTGCTCTATAACAAGAGCCTCATGGACTATAAAGATCCAAACAAGAGTATGGGATAAATTTTGTGCTGCAAACAACATGGAAAAGGCTGCCTGTAAGAGATGGTTCCAGAGCCAGGGGACAACGTTTGGCAAGATTACACATGTGAAGGCTGGTCAGGGGGTACCTAATCTCACATATAGGCAGACCTGGCTCAAAAAGAACTTTGGCTTTCTCCACACCTACATCATTCCTTAAAGGGTGCCTTCAAGCCAGCCCGTGAAGTCACAGTGTCAAGACTACCCTATGCTGATCCACCAGAAGAGTCAGATCAACCCAGAGACCCCAGTACAATGGAGTCAGTTTCAGTTCGCAGCAGATGTAGCTTGAATGAGGAACTACTATGACTGTCTGGCGTCTCCCCCCACCCCATCTCGAAACCCCCAGCACCCAACCTTGTGCAATGCCCACCATGAGCAAAGCAGAGATCCAGATGGAGGGACAGGAAGGGAGGAAAAAATAGAGGGACTTGAAGACAAGCTGGAAGACAGGATCTACCAGAAGTGCCAGAATGACCCCACAGCTGCATATTGTGAGTGGCTTGACACACAAATGCAGAGCCCAATTTCAAGCCGCCTATCATCACCAGACCCAACAACTGCAATTACCTTCCACAGACTCATGCCCTCAATGCCAATGGACCCTCAGTAGTCTAGGCAGACACATCCTTTGGGTCACTCATCTACACTTTGCCACACACAGCTGACAGCTACAGCCAGCTCAACACCCCTACCCACTCCTGCGAGAGACCAGCGGGGATGATGGCGCACAAGATAGCCAGCAGCCAGCATTCAGCTTTTAGGTGAAAAATTTTAAGGCCCTTTTCAGGGCCACTAAATCTTCCAAAACTCAGCTGCTTGTTAAAATGAAATGAAAAAAAAACATTCCCCACATGCCAGAGACAAAGTAAAAATAATTACCCCCGCCAAAAAAAAGCCCAGCACACACTACATCTAAGCCGTATAACCATATGAAATCCTTCCCCATTAAAGTATTTTACAAATTGTTTACATGCTATTTAACACTTTAGTCCCTATGCACAATTACTAAGAAAATGTAACTTAGGTTTCAAACCCTTACCTTGTATTGTCAAACAGAATCTTGTGCCCTAGGGCACAACACTCTGCCCCCCCCCCCCCCCCCCCCCAAAAAAAAAAAAAAAAGAGAAGTAAAAAATTATAGACAAGAAAAGTTACATGACACTCAAAACTAAATTTTTCTTTCAATGGAGTTCAAATCCTAACACCTGTCTTTCAACCACAATCCAAAAATAATAGGAGGTTAAGCCCTCACACTTCTCTGTCATCACAAATACAAATAAAATTATTGCAATACAATGGGGTGATTAAGACTTCACACACTTTCCTATCATCATGATAAAAACAAGTTTGCATTTCATTGGTGGGGGTTTAACCCCTGTGTCCTCCTAATTACAAATAATAGTGCTTTTTAAGGGGGGGGGGCAAGACCCCACACATTTGCCTGCCATCTAAAAGTGGAAAAAGCTTGTTAATTCTAGGGGACGACGGTTCAAACCCTGTCATCTCTTTGTCAGTTAAAATCCAAACAAGTTTCAAGTTCAAAGGGGGAGGGTTCAAAACCTGCAACCTCTCTGTTAGCCAAAGTCCAAACAAGTTTGAAGTTTAATGGGGCAAGGGTTCAAACCCTCCACCTCTCTGTCAGTGAAAGTCCCAGCAGGTTTCAAGCTCAGTGCAGGTTTAACAGTTAATCCAAAGCAATCAAATTTATTGTAAACCACACATATATTTATTGACACTGTACTGCAAATACTGTCATGCAAAGTTAAAGTTGGGGTTTTACATCCCGTCCAACAGCCAGGGTCATATTGGGACAGGTCCTTGACATTGTCACTTGTGGTGGTCGAACCCACACAGAGGTGACAGCTAGCCTGTGTTTGAATGCCAAACCTGCTAAACACTAGGTCACTGAGGAATTAATAGTTTCATGCAATATATTCACTAGCGGATCCAGGGGGTTCGGACCCCCCCCCCCCCCCCCCCCCCTTGAAAAATAATGTAAAGGGGTTCAACCCAAAGTACAAAATTATTTCTTGAGAGTGGTGCTAAATTTACAGGAAATGCACTATATTTTTACCAAAAATTATTTTTTTTCCTGGGGGGCATGCCCCCTTACCCCCTTAGTTATAATATGTCTGATGTGAACCCCCACCTTACTCAATGTGAACCCCCACCTTACTCGATGTGAATCCCCACCTTACTTAAAGGCTGGATCCGCACCTGTTATATCATGACAAAATGTAAAAACTAATACAAATTAATAAAAAGAAACATTACATTCTCCAGACTTAGAGTATAGCATATTGTTTATAATGCATAAACTGTACATGTAAAATTTTTTTTAAAAAAACATTTACACCTGATGGGGATGTTTTCCCCATCTATGGCACCAATAGCGTGGGGTAGATTCCACCTCTCTTTGAATCCCTGCTCTATCTCCAACCAGTTCTCATGGCAGATAGGGCAAGTGACAAACTCATCACGTTAGTGTCTGATAATGGAGTTACACATCTCAGGGATGAAACAGTTAATAGTTGATGTCCCAACCTTGAAGACAAATTGAAGGGAGACTTAACTCTCCCCTATGGTTAGATGTCTCAATGTAATAGCTAACTTCAGGCCTGGGCTGAGGGACTCCAGCAACGGAAATATAACCATGATATGTAGTACTGCAGTTATCACTCGATCAATGTTGCTCAAAGTCCAAATGGTCAATGAATTTCACCTGTCCAGTGACCCCTATGTATAGGATCCTGGGTGGATGTGCTGCATTGGGTAAATCACTGCGAGGATCGGCAAAATGTCGTGAAGCAATTCTTTCAATCTTTTGCATCATATACCCATTTTTTAACATTGTAAACTCCATCGGGACTATCGTAAACCCATTTGGGTATGTCACTTTCCTGTCATAGAGATCGTATAACCCAATTGGGATCCTATCTCGGCAGCCTTAAACCCTTAAATCACATTGGTGAGTGGATAGCAAACCCATTGTAAACCTTTCACGCTGTAACCCGCTGAGGCCACAATCGTACAAAATTTTCCTGATTTTCCTCATTTACATGATCGGGAACAAAGTTTATGATATATTGTAGAAGTGGAACAGTCTCCTAAGTAATTTCCTAAAGTATCCAGACATGTAATATTGGTTCAAAATTGAGTTCAAAGAAGTACACTTGAGAGTTGTGTGTATTCGGCCAAGAGGCTGTTTATGTTTCCATATAATTAGTCATGCATAATCTACAAAGAAGTTATTTTCTCTGCTGTGGCTTGGGTTGGAAAAACCACAGAACAAATTAAATAAATCACAGTTTAGTTGAATTTCTCAGACCAAAAAACCCCTTCTACTATACTTCCATTACACTTTCCCGAAAAGGTGATCTAATGTTCTGACATTTAGAATCATAACTGCATGGCCTTTATTATAGTCTTCCCTTAAACAAAATGCTACATTGTTCGGCCTGCTAATTCTGTGATCAATAAATACGTTGTCCTGGACAATTTGAAATGTTGATTCTTCAGACTGTATCACACACTCAGCTAATTTAAAGATAGATTGCATAACAGCATCTACTGCAGTTAGCACATAATCTTATTTGTATGATCCAGAAAGATAGAAAATACCTGGTAGGCAAGTTTTTTACCTAGCACCCATTGCTAGGAGCAATAATGCAATTGACATTGAAGTGGAAGTAAGTCCAAGATCAAATCTGAACACATCTACAGATTGCCAGTAAATACTTTTCTATAGTCATGAGTTTGGTTTCATATCTGAAACGTCCAGAACCATTATTAAGAGAGTTATAAAGACTGTTAAGTTTGGCTACCCTCATTTAACCTTGAAAGGGGAGTGTAAGTTCAAATGTGACATTAAAAGATCCCCACATTCACATTCAAAACCTATAATATCAAGTAACTTATAAGCACTTCCAACTTTAGCTACCCTCATTTGACCATGGAGTAGGGGACAAATATGTAATGCGACTGAATAAATAGAAACCAAACCCATTCTAATAGGCTGGTTACACATCCTAAACCTGAAGCCCAAATAATAAGCGAGTTATAAGCATTACTAACTTTGGCTACCCTCGTGTTATCCTTGAAAGAGAGGCACAAGGTCAAAATATTCACAACACTATGATTTCTGTGGAACTGACAACAAGCAAGTTAGAAGAACCTCTAAGTGAGACTCTATTCGTTTCACATTGACAGATGGATACAAAATAAAATCTGACAATGTAAGAAGATTCCCACGTACTGAATTTCTCCAGTTTGTTTACAAACTCTCTAGGGCTAATGAAAAGCGAGATTTTGGCACTTTTTCATTTGGCAAAACCGGCTACCCTCCTTTAACATTTGAGAAGGGTCCCCCAAATGTGACTATACCAACAGATTCTCAGCCCATTGGTTGGTTTGAGATGTCATAGGTTGGTTTGAGATACCACACCTCTGGGGCCAAAAGTAAGTGCGATAAAAACTGCTCCCCTCATTTGACCCTAAAGGAAGTGTCCAAGGTCAAATATGAGTCTATCAAAAGATTCCCATCATAAAATTTGATATCCCAAACCTCTGGGACCAATACTAAGCAGTATATTGGAATTTCTAACCTTGACCAACATCGGCTTTAGCAGCGGTCTTGTTTATCAAATGAAACCAAAAACAGCTTATGTGGTGAAGCACATATGTTTTAAATTTGAAAAGCTGTGAAACTTTTTACAAGCCAGTAACAACGAGAAAATTCTCTGTACACACTTCAGTAGCTATGCAACGAAGTGTGATCCATTGTATCCACAAGGGACCTCCATGGGCTGTATTCACAAAAGGTCCCAGCCAAGTCTTATGATTAGCTTTTGCATACAAATACAATATTCAAACATGACACAGTTGTGTCGGTAAATCTGATTGGCAAATCGGGGAACATATTTCATCAGTAAATTTAGCATAGGCACTAGGAACCTGAAGATGCCAGGCACCACGACCCTGGACATGCCCGCACCAGGACCCTGGCTAAATACAGCTCACTCTAAATGTACCCACACACACACTGCATCTAAAATTGTAACTACATAAACATGTGTGTAAATTAAAAAAATTAACAATAGACTGCTATTAAGAATACTCTGTATCAGTCACTCTCGTGCAACTGATTTAAGCGCCCTTTAGTTATTTAACCCTTTCTTATTGTTGCTTTAACCGTGCTACTGAGCTTAACACTACCCCTCGTCTAACAGTAATGCAACAGTTCTCAAATAAGAAAGTAGGCTTTTTCTAAAGACTTATAAGACTTTTCTGGCACTATAGTGATCTGCTACTTTTGCATACTGAAAAAATTGCTCTACATTAGTAATGTATTTTAACATGCTAGTGCCATGATATTTGTTACAAAATTAGAAAAAAAAACAAGGCATAAAGGGGCTTTGCTCTACTAGAGTGAGCCACAAAGCCATCATAGACACGAGTAGTGCACTGAGGCAGTCACCCATCCAAGTACTAAGCTAGCCCATTGCTGCTTAACTTCAGTGATGATACAGGTACTCATTATGCTACGCCATATTTCATGAAAGTTAGGAGACAAAAACAAACAAACAAACAAAAAATGATAAAAGAAGTGATGAAAACAATTCAACAAAACAATTCATATGTTCATCAACGATAACTTTGTTTTTCAACAAAAAACAATTCACATGTTCATCAACGACAATATGTTTTGCCCTGACCTCATGTACTCTGTAAAGCCATGTCAGAATTTTACTGGAGATGATTTATCTGCTACTGTAACCGAGTAGATAATACACTTGCATAGCAACATAGAAGACCTGGTTTCAGTCCTAGGTACAGGTACACACATAGTTGCCTGAAAGAATACTTCAAAACTTGGACCTCCGTCATTGGGTCTTATCCTAAGATTAAGAGTGCCAGGGGTGTTGACAAGTGGACATCCCTGGGAATCAGTGCTTTAGATAGGACAATGTCAGTCACCACAGGAATCAGGATGGGTCAAATAGTGCTTTGAGTCCAGAAGTAAAATATATATTATGAGTATAAATACTAAAAAACCACCTGATACAATAAATCAGAGAGTTTTGAAAAGCTGTTCAGGGCTTCAAACTCTGAAGCACTATGAAGGAGGTCATTTTACCTGTTTTCTGGATAAAGTTCTTTTAAAAAGAAGATCTCAGGAAATCCAAAGCCAAATTATTTTGTTACTCGAAGACCAAAATTTTAAACTAGAAATAGGATGGAGATGAAGAGTAGGTTGAAAGACGGATAATAACAGGATTGGATAGAAAAATTCATTATCATGAGCATTATATATCATGTAGATTATGTCAAAGAATATAACTAGTAACTGTAACTTACTCATTCTTTGAGTGGGAATGGAGTGGTCAAAAACATATGAAGATTCAGACATGGCAAAGTAAAGAAAAATGTTAACCTTGCATATGGCTGAAAAGAACAAATAATATATTGTAATTCTAATATGACTTTTATAGCACTTAATCTCCATCAAAAGACAGATTCTAAGGCACAACAACCAAAAAACAAGTCCAAGGAACTCATAGTCCAGAGACACAGAAGGATACACACAAACATGATACACAAAGTCAAGGCTGGTGTTTTGTGTCCCGTTCAGCAGCGGGGTATATGATTCACTACATTGGTAGCGATTGACTGAGACCGCTTAAGTGGGCTACTCATGTATCTGATGGCTTTGAAATACTTTGGGTTTGTATTTGTGCCCCTGTTTTCTTTCTTGTTAGATTGGACTGGTTCCTGGTCTAAGAGATAATGAAAGTGTAGGCAATTTTGGCCACAATCCTTCTTCACGTTTTTTTACACTGTTGATTATATTTGAGTATTATATTTTGAGATGACTGTTCCCCGCCATGACTTGGCATGACTTAAACACAGAATCCCCAAGAGTGCTTTTGCCATCAATGATGCAGATCTTTGACAGGAAATTCACATGGAGTTTTGCCAATGACAAAGAACTGTTCATTAGTTTTCTATATTCTTTGTTTTTTGTTTCAAGTTAAGGCATGTGCCAAGTTATCCCGTACAGCAGTGTATGCCTCAATACTGTAATCTTATCTCTCAAATAACCCACAGATTACAGAATGTGAGAGAAAACTGACAATCTGTATTATGAATGACTGACAATCTGTATTATGATTGACCACAAAATATTTTATACTGCAGAAAAGGAAACCCACGTTTTAAATTCTAAAGGATGATAAGTGATCTTTATAGATTTATATATTAGAAGTATTTGTCCAAACCCAAGTTTGGACTTAATTTGAAAATGGTCAATTTTGCATTGGACTATTTCTTAAAATGGGATTACGTATATGAAATCAGCCTTGTCGGATTAATTTTGCTAAACCTATATTTTCCGAACAAATACTTTTTCTCTAAAGTTGTGTGTATAACATAAAGTAGTGTTTTCTCCGATTTTGAGTGTTTTTATAATGTTAGAATAAATTTGGAAGACTTAAGTTAAAGCTCAAAGTCAACAAAGGAGCTTAACCCTTTTGTTCATCCTGAGGAATTTTTTTTCAAGATAAATTTGTTTATGGCAAGTCCTAACTTGGGACGTTCTGCACCATTTGTTGTTCCCTGATAAAAGAAAGATTCATAAGAATTTATTTTTCTCTATATGTGTGAAAGTCCCACTATGTATTTCTTTTAAACACTAAACCACCATAAGAATTCAAACAATCACCCCACTTCTGAAAGAAATGTAGGGGCTTCAACAGCATTTCATGGTCATCGTGCAGTTGGGTCAATGTCGATAGCAAAGATTCTCGGAAAAACCCTTATCTTGTCATGAGATGGATCTGCCCCGAGATGGCTGAAGAGATAGACGAAAGCGATTCATACATAAGATGGTTTAGATTCTGCAAATTCTGAAAATCATTGGACACTGTCAAAGGAGCTACCACGTTTCCCACTTTAAACTAAGCCAGGAGTTGAACCTAGAACCTGATTGGTAGGACGCAAGCATATTACCTGGTATCATACCTAGCAAAACAAGGTGAAATTCACCAGGCAATGTCATTTGATTATGTGCCAGTCAAACAACAAAAAAGGCGCCAAACACTGTATGCAAATTGTCCTTTGTTGCTATACTTCTTGGCAAATACTGCCCTTTTGATAGATGTTACACTGATTTTCTTGTATTTATTTTGCAGATATGAGACAGTGACAGAAACATTTAAGTCAGTCTTATTTCCACAACAGTAGAAGTTTATAATGTCAAAGAATTCTTCAATACCAATATGTCAATTACACATCCATGTATATAGTTTTTTTTCAAATACAAAGACGAATATAAAGAAAATCAAACTATTTGATAAGACAAAGTTTATTTCAGAAAAAATTGCAAATGGCAGCAAGGTATTTTATGTCATACAAATCATATATTTTCCTATATAATGTAGTAAATATAGAAAATGCTGATTTTAAAAGTCAATGCATAAATAAACATTGATATTTACTGTACATTTAATCTGGTCAGTAACAGTGACAAAAAAAATCTTAATTTAATGTACGATAAACATCACTTCACCGATAAAATAACTTCTTTATAGGACACAGTTTTTAACAAACCATAACTTCTACACCGATATCAGGTACATAAAATAACAAAAACTACACAGCTTTATGAAATATGTTTCAAATTTCCATCTAGTGTTTTGGTGTTTCTTTTTAAGACCAACTAAAGAAACAACATATGAGTCTTGTTACTAGATAGTAAAATCTGTTATTTTCATAAAACCTTTTATTGGGAGGAAAAAGTCTAAGAGCCTTAAATGGAGAAAAGTTCATACCAATCATAAAGTTAAAAGGGATATATTGTATTGGTTAAATCAATCATTGTCAAAGATTTTTGTTTTGTGCACCTTGAAAACTGCCAGTATAGAGATTCAGTGCTAGAAAAACTTAAAAAAGAATTGTGTCTGGTACTCATATTCCATTTAATACTTAGGTCACAACGTTTAGTCCTGGGGTAAAAAGCTACAAATCAATGGGCTAGCAAACCTTTGGTTTTCGACAAGGATCACTCCATGTCTTGCTATGATGTCTTTGGCTTGACTTGGGGAGGGATTTGCATTTGGTTAGAACACCATCAACACAACATAAAATATGATCTGCATTTGAGACCAATTTTTAAAATTCTTTGGAACGAGGATGAAAAGGGTTTTGGTCTGTTAGTGCGAGCCACAGAGACATGAGTAGTACACTGAACCGGTCACTCATCCAAGTACTAAGGTAGCCCAATGCTGCTTAACTTCAGTGAAGAAAAGGGTACTCATCCTACTACACTAATTCCCATCAAAGTCTGGAGACAAAAGAAAAATGAAAAAAAACCCTGAAAACAAAGTGATCTCTAGAAGTGTGCTCCTCTTAAAAACCTCTAACGACTTCTCATGAGCTAAAGGAAGACCTTGGAGAGGTGAAGATGGAGGGAAGAATGGATCTACAGGGAAGCTCATTTTTAACTAGGTCTCTTTTCCAGGGTTATATCCAGCAGAAGAGCTTCATGTGTAGGCATGTAAAAGTTGGGAGGAAAAATTTAGTCTTTTTTTTCTGTAAATTTAACACAAGTCTCAAAGATATTTCTGCATGCTCTTGTTAACACTAGTTCGATATTTTTGGACTCTTTCACTGAAAACTAAGAATTAGCTAACATTCCAGCCATGCATGGATATTATCATCTAGATTTGGTAACATACAGTTAATTTCACGGTTACTTTATACAAAAAGTATGTTTCCGAAAAATTTAAGAAGGGTTTTAAGCCATATTGTGATATCAGTAACATTAGATTATAATAAAAAAGATTGTGAAAGAGTATTTTTATTTTTATAGTTTGGGAAGATTCTGGAACCAGTACAGTATGTTCAAATTTGGGTGCTTTAGGTTCACTGTCGAATGCCCTTTACACTTTGAAGGGGAGCGTGGGGGGTTCGAACAGGGGCTAGACGAATTGGCGATTAGTGAATTGGCAGCCTAAAGACTTGGGCCCTGCAAACCCGACCCTAAGGTAAAAACATAAAATATGACACACATTAGGTAAGCATGTGTTAGTTTATTAATGATAAATAATGAGGGGATAATTCTCTGTGAGCATGCCATGTTTGTTTCACAAGGGTGACAACTTCTAAGGTTACAGTGCACAGTGCAATTAACAAATATCAAAGATATTTTGATAATCCTCTGTCCTTTACTTTCTTGTATGAGTCAGAACCATTAAAAGTGCAATTGATTTTATGAAGATTAAGTGTTCCACAAGTTTTTATTAGATTATTTGTTAGGTTAAACCCATGGCTTCTTTTCACTAACACATAATTTTATGAGTTTTGTCCTTTTAGAGTACTTCAGCTTTCTGGGGGCCAATCTAACTAGAGTATTTTATTTTTGGGACCGATTTGACGAGGTCCGATTTGGTAAAGGATCGATTTGTCTTTGTCAAACCGAACCCTCCCCCTGAACCCCCTCTCTATAGACACTAATGCTTTTCAGCAGCACAATAATGATGTTGTCACCTGGAAAGCAAATATATACAGAAATGGATGCATGGGAAGATGTCAGGGGGCCATGGTGGCAGAGTAGTAACACTCTCACCTCCCATCTCTGAGATCGGAGTTTGAATCCTGGTTCGACCTAAAGTGGGAAAGCTCGGAGTTGCTTCCCGTTGGTCGGCAGTTTATAGTATAGAACCTTGACCAACTGTGTGTACTTGCATGTTTCCTCTGCCCATAAAACTACCCGTTATGATATTAACCTATACAATGAGTTGAAAGTGACGTTAAAATCCAAATAAATAAATAAATGGAAAGGTGTGACCTAGGCATGAGTGACAAATTGTCGATAAACAGGAACAAAAATTGGTGACGTCATACATAAATCAAGCAGGTTTCTACGTCACATAACGAGAACAAATATTTAGTAAACATATTCTGTTTATTTACTGTATCTCTCAAATCCTGCAAATAGTGGGCTAAAGACACTGAAAATACTAGTTCATTCTGGCTGAAGCCTGAAACTACATAACCTTTTCTGTTATAATTTGTGTGTATGCTTTAAAAATGGGGATAGAGTACAGTAGCAACAAATGTATTTAATTTAAACAGTGCAGGTAAACAATTCACATTTTTGCAGTGGCGTTTATAGTTTAGTACAAGATATGGATTTAATTTATATATTATCAACACCAGCTGATACATCAACCATGCAGGGGTCACATATGTTTAAACAGTGAGAATAATACTGATTTGTTACAATAATACAACAAGGGTTCATACTTAATTGTTCAGTATTTAAGTTTACACAAACGTATCTCAAAGCAGAACATGTATATTGTATTCTACAATGTGTGACAACAGTATAGTACTGTTACGTCACAGTACAAAAAGTTTTTCATGCAGGGGTCACATATGTTTAAACAGTGAGAATAATACTGATTTGTTACAATAATACAACAAGGGTTCATACTTAATTGTTCAGTATTTAAGTTTACACAAACGTATCTCAAAGCAGAACATGTATATTGTATTCTACAATGTGTGACAACAGTATAGTACTGTTACGTCACAGTACAAAAAGTTTTTCATTTTTTAAAACATGAAAGTATCATTATTATAAACAACTTTCCCTGTTGAATATAGAGTTGATTCTTCTAAGTGATGAAATATCATGAATACGATTTACATTAGTTGTTTTGCTTCAACAAACAGATGTTTTGATAGCCACCATAACACAATACAATATGATGATTATAAGTCTACATTTAACTGAGAGTTCTTTGATCAAAATATCTGTGCAAAAAGGGTAGAACCCATCTTGTAGGAAAACGTGGCCCAGATTCAATGCATAGTTTTGGAGTGATAGACATACTTTGCTGCACATTTAATGAAGTATTTACTTGCTGATTACTTGATGGGCAATATGCTTCCACATCCAGCCCCCCCGCCCCTCCTCCCGTCTTTAATGAAATGTAATATATTTAGCATCATTCAAGTAATATACTAGCATTACTGCTATTTGGTGTTGTTAAATGTATTGGATGTCTTCCTCCCCGATCCACTTTGACAATGTCAACTTCATTTGTCTTCTATGGTCATTTGCTTTTGACCTTTATCTGATCTTCAGGTCTTCCCTTTACCTTATAACCTTTGACCTCAGCCTGGTTCTTGAATTCAGCTGGGGTTCTGTTGTAACTTGAAACTTTCTTCTATTGACATGTGAATTGGAAAATTTAAGGTTTCAAAATATTCAAAATTGGCAGGAAATGTAGAAGCAGTTTACCACCAACGAACTTGTTTGTTTTTTACAAAAGACTTAACATGGATATATATTTGGTCTGCTAGACTGAAAAGCAATGTTCAGAATCAACAAACACATCCAGCTAGCCAAAATGTAAAATGTAAGAGTAAAAAGTCTGTGTAGATAAGCCATAACTAGCAAATACAGCAAAGTTGGAAGTTGTGCGTTTTATTTTACAACACATAAACTCTAAAGTTAAGTTGGAGCCTTGATGGCGCAGTGGTAACACACACGCTTCTTACCTCTGAGATCAGAGTACGAATCCTGACCTCATGTGGGAAAGTTGGTAGCTGCTTTTCTTGGTTGGCAGTTTACAGTACAGATCCTTGACCAACTGTGTGTACTGGATTCCTCTGCCCTTCTAACTACTCGTCACAATATAACAAATAAGGTACCAGGTGGACAACATAAAATAAATAAACTAATGTTAAGTTCTACAGATTAGTCGGTTAAAAGACAATGCTTGAACATAAAATGCGCCAAACCCATTCTGTACGCTGTACTTGCTATTGAAATGGTGTGGCCACTGTGGGGAAGCTTTATTGGTGGATTTTAAGCAAATGTATGTACATCAAAATGTATGTACATCATAATGTGGAATGTATGATGACCTATAGAATTAACAGTTTACGTTTTCATTTTCTACAGTGTAGTGTATCATGTCAACTATAAGATGATCATAGTCAATGTTAACGCAGTTGATCCAAAACCTGGTATTTCCTACAAATTATCTGGGAGATCCATGGTAACCTAGTGAGTTAGCAGGTTTGGCATCTAATCACAGGATGTCACCTCTGTGTGGGTTTGACTCACACAAGTGACAATTCTGAGGACCTGTCCCAGTATGACCCTGGCTGTTGGCTGTTGAATCTTTGTTTACTACCTACAATAATATGTTTACTTTCATCTACATTTTGTCCAGCAAATATGTTACTACATAAGCTATTAATACCAAACTATCGTGTTTTTTGGCCTTATTAACCTAGCACAATGAGTTCCCCTTTGTGAGGAAGATATTGTGCCTGCAAATCAGTAGATCAGATTATAGACCCCCACCTAAGGATAACCTTTTCTGCTATAAATTTATTGTTTTCTATTGCTTTATAAATTTACCAGCCAGAAGTAAGTCTTCAATTTCTGAACACTATTTTCTTAACAAATTCTGAGATTGGCGTTCGAATCCCAGCCTGATCCCAAGTGGGAAAGCTGGTAGTTGCTTGCCGTTTGTCGGTGTTTTACAGTACAGAGCCTTGACCAACTGCATGTAACTGTATGTATCAGGTGTAATTCAAGTACACACAAAATCAGACGTCTGATTGGCGATAGTACTTTATCAGGTTATCATTTTTTGTCGTATGTTTCAGGCTGCAATGCATGATGCATTATTACCATCGTCCAACTACAATAATTTTACTCCAGGAAATCAGAAGAAATGTAAATTAGCACATTAAAAATCCTTTGTTAAATAACTCCTTTTTGTGGTTTTGGTGCTGTGGGTTTGATCATTTGTCTCTTTTTTGCTTGTTTGCAAAATGAATCAAAAAGTTATGGACTGAATTCGATGAAATTTTAATGAAAGGCTGAGAAAGGCAGAAGAAAACAGATCATTTTTAAAGAATATTTTTCTTTGCACTCATAAGTATTATCAGATATCCTGGGTCTTGGCGGAGGTATGCACTCTTCAAGTGCTCTTTTATGATTTAGTAATTTGATTAGATAGGAAACAACCAGTGCTGTTGAACGTTTGTATATGGTGACTTTTAAAGATGATATTATTTTCAAATGTGTACATCTATCAACTTAAGTGCACTAGCCCCCAGAAGGACAAGTTTTCGTCCGCATGAATGTTTCTGTCTGGATACATGGACTTGATCGACACCTTGTCTCCTTTCCGTATGAAGGCAACTGATGAGGTAAAGCACTGCTGTGCTGTGCTATAATACTTTCCGGTAGCAGGATCAGTGTCCACACCCCATTCTGATATGAGGCACTTTAAGTAGGGCTTGCCCGAGATGTCCATAATATGTGACCATCTTCCAGTGGAATCAAAGTAGGTCAACTGAAAACAAGTTATATATAAAAATAAAATAAATTATTTATTATTGAAAAGTTGTCATATTCTATATAAATGCTGGAAAATAAAGACTGGAAAATATAGTTTAATTCACCGACGCCCCTTAATATGGATAATTGCCATTACATGTATGAGCAAAATAAGTACAAAGTATTCGTAAATATTACATTACTATTTCACCTACAAAACTATGCTTTACCTATATGTCATTAGGCAGCTGTAAAGAGCTTGTGCTTGTTACTGTTGCATTATAAAATCCCTTCAAAAATAGCACAGAAGTCTAGGATTAAAATTAAAGTTTTCATATTACCGATGCCCTGTACTATGTATGCACATGTTTCATGGCCAGTTTTGTTAGATTCTTTTTTTTACTTAAATAGATCTATTTTACTTACTGTTCAAGCCAAATGGCTGATAATGATAGAAAAAAAAACAACTCTTGCACTACAACTTCTACTCAGATTTGTCTTATTGGTGATACAAGTGAAAATCAAGCTAGTCCAGTAATTTTCTTATAATACATGCAATTTCACTGAGTTAAACTCAACCGTTATGACTTGTTTGGCTGATATGAGACTCAATCTGTTAAAATCATGTCTTACCCAAGCAATACTGGCCCTTTAAGGCTGTGTTAAAAGTTCACTTTATTGCTTTTTATTTGGGTATTATCAATCAGTTCTGATACTTCTGCAGTTCAATAAATTGGGCTCTCTTATAACCCCTCCTCTGTATAAATTCAATTTCCTCTATATCAATTGAATTTCATGATCCCCCCCTCCCTCCGGAATGTGATTGTAGCTTGAAATTTATTCTTAACTTTAAGCATCTTAATTGGCCTAATCAATCTTAAGACAGATTGCACAGCTTAGGATTCTATGTTGGGTTAAAGCCCATCTTACAATCGACTAACTTCTAAGTTTGGCTCCAACATATACATAGGGGGCCACTGTGCCTCTGTGGAAAGACTCTCACCTCTGAGGTTGGTGGTTCAAACCACGGACCCTATGTGGGAAAGTTCATAGTTTCTTACCCATGGTTAGTAGTTTACTCTACCGAACCTTGACCAACTGTATGCACTGGTGTCCTCTGCCCATAAAACTACCTATCATGATATGATCTCTATATATGATCTAAATAAACTAACTAAACCAATAAATAATCCCCTTCCATGTAACCATGGTAATTAAAAACAAACTAACCTGACTGTACATTAAATACAAGCCATTTTGATTCACTGTCACTGTACCATTGTGATTAAAGTGGAAGTGGTCATTATCATTGAAGGCTGTGTCGGATTTCTCCCAGTAATTTACAATCGAACCTGCAAAAAAGAGATAGAAGACAACTGTAGAGTTTTGATAATACCCGAACAGCCACGTAACACCTGTGTCATCATGCCACCATTTTGAAAATAAATGTTTAAATCCAGTGGCCGATTTTACAAAGGTACATAAGCCCAGACTCAGACTTAAATTTGAGACTTTGGACTAAAATTTTGTCAACAGAATGACAAGTCTGTGGTCTTAGACTTAGTGGATTTCAAAAGCAGTGAAGTCCATGAAATTGCCAAGTCAGTGGACTTAACTTTAAGTCTGGTAGATAGTGGGCTTAAATTTTGTAAGCAGGACTTAAATATGGCCACCATAAAATTTTCTAAGCTTTAAAAATTGAAATGGCTGTAAAGAAAGTATAATTACACAGAACACCTCATTAAAGTAGTCTTTGGGAAGTTTATTTGTGGTAACAAGGTTTTCCATTTCAAAACAGCAATTATCCTTAGATAAAATGCATCAAATAAAGGACATATATCACCAATAGTATATTTCAAATAGATATAAAAGGTCACATGACACTGAAAACCACTAAGCTTGGGCTTAGTTAAGTCATCCTTTGTGAATTCCATTTAAGTCCCAGACCTAGCTAAGGTCAAAGTCTTAGATATAAGTTCCCAACTTAGCCAAAAACTTGGCAAAGTCTAAGACCCTTTGTAAAACGCCCCCAGGTTTCATAATTTTTTATTCTAGCATAATGATAGGTCCATAAATAGAAACAAGGCATCAAAGCATGGCATTTATCCTGGAATATATAGCAAAAAATGAATAGAATTTAGCTGCTTGGATTAGAGTTATCATGACACAAACTAGGAGCTTTCTGGCCCAGTGAGGGTTTGGTACGAAACTGATTTTAGGGTTAAACTTGCAGACAGCTTTTCTGCAGTAAACTTATGGTACTTAGTCAGAGATCGAAGAAATTCTAAATTCTTGGACATACCATAGCTGAGGTTGCCTGTAGACTGATAAGAGTACTTCTATTTTGGATGCTGAGTTATGTTTGGTTGTCTGTCTGTTTGCCTGTGTTCATGATAATTCCAAAAGTAATAAACTGATCTTCCTAATTTTTTTTATGTGGGAGCGGCCTGACAAAAGGAAGAAATTCTCAAAAGTTTGGGAAAGATCTGGATCATATTCTAGATACAAAAAAATCTCAAATTTTCAAAACTCCTGTTATCAATATATTTTCAATAGCTTTGGCGTTTTGATTCATATTACTCCAAAAGTAATGAGCATATTTTGATGAAATTTTTAAGTGTGGAGGGTCTGGTCAAAAGGAAGAGTGACTGCATTTTGGGAAAGATCCAGATCACTTTCTGGACAAAAAAATCAAGAATTTTTAGGACCCCCCGCTCCCCCCCCTCCAATGGTGGAGGTCTGTACTCTACGAGTGACTTTTAGTAACTTGGGTTGTACTTTGCGCAAAATGTTTTTTGAATGTTGTTCCTGATGTAGAGTTATGATGTAGATTTAACTTTATTCACTTGATTATGTATAGTCATGCTTTGTTTTATTCACTTGATTATGCATAGTCATGATGAACCTTGTTTACAGCGGATTCTAAATGATTTTTGAAATCATGTTTCTTATGTAGAGTCATGATGTACATACATCTTTGTTTACTTGATTATGTATAGTCATGCCGGACCTTGTTTAGAGCTGATTCAATTAAAATACGGAGCCAGAAGTCTCAAAGAGATTCCCAATAAATCCGGGAAATTGCTGGTGTAAGCGAGAATACAAATTAAACATAGCAGTTTTATTTCTTGTAACTTTAGAAGAACAAGCATTCCAAATTACTGATTAATCAATCAATCACATTTGAACAGTTTAAGCCACATAAAAGCAATGTTTTTTAATCGGAATGTGTTACGTTTTTGCTCTCTATAACACACACAAGATATATTATTACATGTGTTTTATGCACAAGGTTAACATTGCTGATGCATGAAAAATCGGCTGATCTATTTCTAAATCTGATTGTAGTTTTAAGCCTTTTGGTTTTCAGGTACTGGATGCATTATTTAGATCCACAATGAATTACGTAGTTGCAAATATACTGTGCCTACTGTAATGCTCTAAAATATAGCCCAATTTGCATTCATCGTTTTCAGAGATGATTCAATTTCAAATGTGAACATTTAAAAAGTCCCCTCAAATGCAAACACAAAAGTTAAAGACTGCTCTAATTCAAATATAACCATTAAAAAGTCTGCTCATATTACAAATGTAAACATTAAATAGTTTGCTCAAATTCAAATGTAAACATTGAAAAGAATGGTCAAATTCGAATGTAACCAATAAAAAGCCTGCCTAACCTAAAAAATAGAAATATTAAAATGTCTGGTCATATTCACATACAAATGTTAAAACGACTGCGCAAATTCAAATGTTACCATTCTAACGACTGCTCAAATACAAATGTAAGTATTAAAAAGCTAGCTCAATCTCCAAAGTGAACATTAAAAAGTCTGATCAAATACAATCATTAACAGTCCCCTCAAAATTAAAATAAAATACTTATATGTATTGTGTTTCTACAAAATTGCTCTACGTTTATTAGATTTCGGACCCCAGAGCAATACCCCAATCTCTAAATTGGAGTTTCAACCGGTAGAAACTCTGATTGAACTTTCTACCGGTAGAATTTGAAATTCTACCAGATTGGACTTACTACATACATATCAGTTTTGATTTTAAACAGCAGAATGTTAATTAGGACAGATTTACTATAACTTTGTCTCAGTGATGTTTTTAAAATACGACAAAGTTATGGCAGTTGATTGACAGGTCAAATGACAGCTGGATATCTTGTGTCAGTTTCAGTTTTACAGTTCTTTTGTGGGTGTAGTGAGTGTAAACTTGAACAAAATCAAATTCGGCTTACATGTTTTAAGCACAAGCTCTAGAGAGGCTCGAGCTCATAGAGATTACTTTTTTGTTTATACTTATTTAATCTCTGGACTTTCATATATTGTGGTGAGAGCGTGATGAGTATCAGTCTGTTCACTGAAGTTAAATGGCAATGAGCTACATTAGTACTGTGATGGGTAACCGCTTCTGTGTACTAATCGTATCTGTGATTGCTTTGCAGCCCACGTCAGAAGACTGAAACCCCTTTTGGCCTTGTTTTGATTTGAAACAAAAGTTTTGGATAATTATCAGAAACCTGGATAAATATTTGAAAGTCTGATCGAAATTGGTTCCTGATGTAACATAGAATTGAATCTGCAAGATGTTGTAAAATTACTACAGAGTACAGTATCTTGGATATTTCTGTGCATGTACAAAGAAATCCACTAGTACATTTTTGCATCTTTATTCTTCATACATCAAACAACCAGTGGTACACCTCAACACCCACAAAAATACGAATACTAAACAAAACCATGCTTATGTAAGCACTGAATTATTTGAACTTGCCCTGCTGTCATTGACCACATAATTTCTGAAGCTGGTTCGATCAAATTGTTTTACATAAAACAAACAAAACATTACAAAAGAAAAAGTAAAATAGAAACAGGAACAATTAAACAGTTGTAATTTTGATCAAACATTCCAGGGAAAAATTTGCAATTTTCATATTGTGTTTGATTAAAATCATCGATAAAACTAGAGCACTCAGAGAGGAAAGACCTCCGCCAAGGTCCACGAATCCTTTTTGTTATTTTATATCTTGGATCAAGAAACGGTGGATTGTCCCCAAAATATAATCAGGTTAGAGCAAGACCCATATACTGTGGAAATTTGATGTAAATATGAAAAGTAGTTGGCAAACAAACAAACAGAATCCCACTATCACATAACCTCCAGTGCGGAAGTAATGTTTCTGTGCATGTGGGTGCACAGGGGCTCAGTCCTGGTGACAACCTTAAAAATGTTACTTCGATATTTAGTATTACTGATTCTTGGTTTTCAAGCTTTGAACCCCTAGATAGACAGAAGGACGAATGGTGAATTGCTCAGCCACATGGCCTGCTGTTTTCCACGTAGATTTGTCATTATTAAATTGTATGTCAAGCAGTGTGCACAAAATTTTTAGTTTTTTAGTATTATTTACATGATTATCTATGTGTACAATGGAAGCAAAGAAATACAATCTGAGGTCAGGCAGAAGAGAGGAACATGTTATTCCGATTCAACTTCAAGTGGCGTCCGATGAAGACTTCATATCACAGACCTTGGGTTCAAGCCACCCCGCGCCCGGGCAAGTATTTTTATCAGATCAGTCACAGAGCACTAGTGAGTCCGACTTAGATATTAGTGGTATATTACAAGATTCGGATCAAAATTTATCTACTTCGGATAGAGAGGTCCATTTCAAATGGAAAAAATCCGGGAATGGCCGTTTGGCTGAGCAGTCAGATCCGAATTCTGGTCAGATTTCGCAGAATGCTATTAACCAGCAAATATTAGCACAGTTACAGTTGTTAGGAAGTAGATTGGATAGTTTGGAACAGAAACCTGTTAAAAAGACTGCCGATAAAAGCAAAATTAAAACTTCAAAGAAAGTAGGACAGCCTACTCTGACTGGCAGCGGCTCGGCACGGAAGAGCACGGTTAGGGACGGTACTGCTTCAGATTGTATATTTCCTTCCCCTTCTGACTTGCGGCAAGATGCAAAAATTCAGCAGGAGGTGCAGCTTAGACTGCAAGAATTAGCAGATAATGCTGGGAAAGGTAATGAAAAAATAAAATCACAGAGAGGCGGTGCTGTTGATGTGTATGTAGGTAAAAGAATTAGGTGGCCACACGAGTATGTTTTGGCTGGTAGTACGAAAGAACGAGTTTCTTACAATCAGTTGACCCCTATACAGTGGACGGCTGGCTTTTGTAGGTCCATGAGAGAGGAAGTAAATGAAAAAAATCGTGAATTTATGTTGGATTATTTGGTTAATTTATTAGAAGACGCTACTGACTTCTCATGGGCAGCAGCAAAAGCCAGTCATGCGGTTTTACTGTGCAGAATGGAGCAAGGCGAGGTTAAAGATTGGTCGGAGGTAGAAAAGATAGATAGGATTAGGAGAGCTCATGCACAGAGACATGTTACTGCAAATGTGGGTTCAAATCCAAAGAATCAAGATAGGGCTCAATTTGCTCCAGCAAAATTTACTCCATGCATATATTATAATAGAAATGCATGTTCACAGACCAAAACGCATGAAACAAAAGGAGTTTTGTATAGACATATTTGTTCTGCATGTTGGACATCTGATAACAAAGCTTATGGCCATTCGCAAGCTGATTGTAGAAGAACAAGGTCAAAAAACGAGTAAGACAGGACATGACCTTTAGTGATAAAGGTCATGTCCATAGAACTAGGGTCATTAATAACTCATGCTTTGAAGGTCATCAGCTACATCGTCTCATGAACTGGTCAAAACAAGAAGTCAAGTATCAATTTTTGAAAGGTATGGCTTTTGCAAATAAGACTGATACTCGTTCGTATGCTCAGGTTGCAGCTTCTAATTTGCATGTGAAAGGGATTAGACACATGGGTTTGAATAGTAATGACAATGACATAAGTAACAGATCTCATGAAGGCAGTGCTGGTGTTGTTTTTTCCCAAGTATTGACACAGAAAGCTGTAGCTCGGAATATCAATAAACCTGTTGCGGAAAAACCACCATGTGTCCAGGGTATTGTACCTCAATTGTTTGAACCTGCAGGCATTCCTATTTGGAATAGATTTAAAGTCCTTGAATCTTTGAATTCAGATTCTGTAGAAGTTGTGGAGGACTGTGCTAACAATTCACTGCCAGTTACTAGTCCTGAGTTCAAACATACTTCAGGAAAAAGTAGATTTTTTGGCCATAGTGTATTGAGAAAACAGGATGTACCTTTTCACAACACTGAGGTATTTACAAATTTGTGTGAACAGATTGGCACCAAGTTTGGTTGTATTCCAAGCAATCACATAGCTTTGTTTGATGGTACCCCCACATATTGGGAAAAAATTCCTGACATTATTCAAGCACATAAATTGATAAGGGACAGTGGTCTTCCAAATTTTTTGGGCCTGCGTATACCAGTGGGTACTCGTCTTAAAGTGCAAAATTGGAGACATTATCTTGCTGAGTATTTTGATCAGCAGCTTCCAGACCTTATAGAATTTGGGTTCCCTCTAGACTTTGATAGGAAACAAGTATTAGGCATTACAGACGACAACCATCCCTCAGCTAAGCAATTTCCTGAACATATAGAAGCATATATTTCTGAGGAATTGTCATATGGGGCCATGATGGGGCCATTTAATGAACCCCCTTTCCCTTTGCATATATCTCCTTTTCTTACTAGGGATAAGCCCGGTTCTGGTACTAGAAGAACCATAATGGATCTTAGTTGGCCTAAGAAAGGTTCTGTCAATGATGGGGTGGCTAGTAACGAATATTTAGGTACTGAATTTCACTTACATTACCCATCTATTGATGACTTTGTTAAAAGAGTTGTACAGTTGGGTCCGGCATGTAAAATCTTTAAAGTGGACATAAGCCGGGCATTTAGGCACCTCAGAATTGATCCTGGGGATGTTGACCTTCTAGGTTTGAGACACAAAGGTCAAATTTTCGTTGATCTTTCTTTGCCTTTTGGATTTCGACTTGGTTCAATTTTTTTTCAGAAAATCAGCGATTCCATTAGATATATTATGAAAAATCAAGGTCACCCTCATTTGCTAAATTATATAGACGATCTTTGCTATTGTGAATTGCCCTCTAAGATAGATACTGCTTACCAGTGCTTATTACGACTTTTGCAAGACCTTGGTTTGGATATAAGTGTTAAAAAGCTGAATCCCCCAGCTACTAAGGTCGTGTGTTTGGGCATATTATTTGACACTGTATCTAGAACCATATCCATTCCTGCAGACAAGCTACAAAGTATTGTGGATCTGTGTAAAGCTTGGGTGGGTCGTATTTCATGCACTAAAACTGAGCTACAATCTTTACTAGGTTCTTTACTGTATATATCCAAGTGTGTACGACCTGCTAGGTTCTTTTTAAACAGGATGTTGCAAGTATTGCGAGATAACACTAATAATCGTTATATTGTTCTTACCAAAGAGTTTCACAAAGATTTAAACTGGTTTTCCTTGTTTTTGACCTCTTATAATGGGGTCACCATGTACGATTCTAGACCTATTTCGAAGTATATATATCTAGATGCTTGTTTAACTGGCTTGGGAGGCATATTCGGTAACCAGGTTTATACCTTGCCTCTTCCTGTACAATATCATGCATTCAACATTGCTCATTTAGAGATGCTAAATGTAGTTGAGGCTTTTAAAGTCTGGGGTTCTTCCTGGGCTAATCAAAAAATTCAAATTAATTGTGATAATATGGCTGTAGTCGAAGTACTTCAGAATGGCTATGCCAGAGATTCTTATTTAGCAGCATGTGAAAGAAATATCTGGTTGCTTATGGCCATGTTTAATATTTCTGTTGATTTCATACATATTTCAGGTAAAACAAATTGTGCTGCTGATTTACTGTCCAGATGGCAAAATACTGCTCAAGATTTTGAAAAAATTTCTGCTATGGTCTCTGACCCTATCTGGGTACATGTACACCCAGATCTCTTATTATTAAACCATGATATTTAGCTTTGTTCATTGTATTTTCAGAGTTCCAGGGCCCTGGTAAAAGTTTGGCATCAGCTGCTAACCTTAGGCTTTGGCAGGCGTTCAGGCCCTCAACCATGACCTCTTATATGCGTATGTTTAAAGATTTTTTGGCCTTTCTTCACCTTGTTACTACTCCTGTGCAGCATATTTCTGTAACCACGGTACTGTCTTTTATGGAGTACTTGGTCCAAGCTGGATCTTCGGCTTCAAGCATCACAAATTATGTTACAGCCCTGACATTCATGTGTATTTTGTTCGCTTGTAATACTGCCCCTTTCAGAGATAACAGGATTCGGATGTTTGTAAAAGCAATTACTATAAATCGGCCGTTGGAACCTGTATTGTATTTGCCCATTGATGAAATGTTGCTTTCTAGGATAGTGGAGGCCTGTGGGGACCTTCCACATCCACTACTTTTTAGGGCTTTGTATTTGTTATGTTTTTTTTCATTTCTTAGGTTATCTAATATTCTGCCACATTCATTGACAACTTTTGACAGTTCTAGACACCTTTGTAGGGCTGATATTGTTTTTCCCATCAGGATGCAGTTATTATAGTTAAGTGGTCAAAAACATTGCAAAATAGAAGGCACATTGCTACTGTAAACATCCCTCATCTGAATGCATCCCCACTGTGTCCTGTCACAGCTTTGAAACTTATGATGCAGGTTACAAGCTCGCACAGAGATGACCCCCTATTTCTGTACAAAAAGTTGGGAAATTGGGCCATATTGACTGACTCTGTTGCCAGAAAACACTTGGGCTTATAACCATGGGGCCTCTATTCAAGATATTCAAAAACAAGGGACTTGGTCGTCCCAGTGTGTATGGAGATACATACGTACTCCCCCTGCTTCCACTTCTGCAGTCTCACGTTTGTTTTCCTCACACCTTGCTTCATAGCTACTTCTATTGGGGCTTGGGGATTTTGTCCTTCCAGTATCTTTACTTTATCTGGGGTTTTAATCTAAAGTTTGGGGTACTATTTGACCTCTGACCTTCTTAATTGCTTGGAGAGGTTTCTCTGAGTCGTAGGTATACAGTAATAATTAGTATCAATAACAGGCAGTAGTTTATATTATGGCCCTCTGTGCCGGGCTGCTGTCAGTAATCCATTCTAGTAATATAGCTTACTGGTTTGCTGTTATTTCTATTAGCATAATTTAAAGTTGTGTTCACTTAACGGCCAGTAAATTTATTATGGCCTGTGCTTGGCCTGGGTTAAGTAAAAAATTAATATATATACCTTATTGAGTTATATTATTTTACAAACATATGTTAGCCATGAAGATTATGTAATACATGTCATGTTTTAATAATGTATGTTATTAATAAAATTTTAAATCCCTTTGCTATCTTTGTTGTCTTCGGGACTGTGGGTAGCTAATTTAGTCTGAAATTTAATGTACTGTAACTAAAGCCTTTTAAGTCCTATATCCAGGGGCTAGGAAATTTAGTATACATAATAAAAACTTCTATAAATAAAGATATTTTTACCATTATATTATATGATTAGATAATTTAATCTTTTTTTTGTCCAAGTGGTGTAATAGGAAAATTGTATACAAATAATGTTAATGTATACAAAAATATATCATAAATAGAGTTAACAATATTATATGACTGTGTAGCTAGAGAATTAGGGTATGTTGTACATCTTCATGAGTAGTATAAACATATTTTTTTTGGATATGCCAATGCCGAAATGTATCCACATTTTTTTATCCACATTTTACAGGCACCAGTGAAAACTAGACAATTTGAACTTGAGTTGTCTCCAACAAAAACGTGCAGTGTTGATGCCACAAAAATGAGCAGAAACTCTGTATAAATACTCATCTCATGACGTATATAAGATATTTTTAGCTTACATATTTGAAGAAATATTTATGAAAAACAGGCACTTATTGGTGAATCTGTGAGCCAATTATCCAGAGTGGATGGTACTCTGATATATATAAAACTGAGGTCCTGATATTCATCTTCATTACCTTAGGTCAAACGTAGGGTGTAATGGATAATAAATAATTTTAAATAATAATTAATTATAAATAACTAATAACTTTATTCAAGTGCAGTAAATTTAAATATACTTCCTTTCCGAGATAGCATATTTGGAAACACAGACTAACAAAAAGTCAGATTTTACCTTGCCAGGAATTATCTGATAAAAGCTAGCCATAAAGGCTTATTAGTCACCCATTTGGGTATTGGTCAAACGTTATCTGATGCCCCCTTTGCGTGAGGTCAGGTAAAATCCTGGCGAAACATTTCCAACAGCGGATGCACTTAATATCTTGTAATATATTTACAATACCATGATTCTTTGTTTTTATCATTTGACCTAGATATTTTTTCTTCTGTTGGCTTTCATGTGAAGGCTAATAAAAAGGATAATTGGATAATATCAGATAGTGTTCTGAGTGCTTAACGAACACCGAAATGAACAATGTTTTTTTTTAAAAAAAAAACAACAATTGATTGATGCCTGTTGCATATATTGCCCCAATATTCCACATTCATCATTTTAGCCGACCCTATTTCTAAATATGTCTTGTTTTAATTTCACCATGGAGGATGTGTTTTTAGTAGTGTTTGTTTGCAAACTCACTCATAAAATTATAGAAAGATTTTGATGGAACTTCCTGAAAATGTTGACAATGGCACAATGAACAGATTAGTTTGCTTTAGGTGGAGATCATAAAACGGTCTAAATCCAGAAATCTTTTGAATGGTATCTCATCATTGCGGGATTGAACTATTTTGCTTGGCAAAATACAGGATAGTACCAAATGAGTGTCAATAATATACCTAAGGTTGTTGTAGATCATAGCCAAAATTCCTACTGTCCAAAACCAAAAAATAGGGGCAGAAACGAGCTACTTGGTTGAGGTCCACGTTATCTGAGTGCTTTCTATTTTTAAAGCTTCCACAATTTTGGACTTAACAAAACAGACAATGTAAATGTAAGATTTCTAGTAGATTATATGTAAATATGTTTACGTGGAAAAAAGTTATTGTATGTTTCATTGTTTTGCTTTAAAAAGTATGCCAATATATCTGTTCTTGTTTACAATTGGCGACATTTTAAAAATGTTATTGCATCAGGGTTATTGTGTTTTCAATTTAATTTGTTGTTATGTAGACAACTTTACAGGGACACGGAGACTACACTTATTTTAGTACCAGCATAAATTATGATGGGAGACGTGACTAGGAATTTGTCACGAAAAAAGACTTATAGGGCCGTTCCATTTCTTTGAATGAGCTCCCATATTTTCCCCCAAAGCCATAAAATGTACTATTGTTTTGGCAATCATGGATATCCTGGTGGCCTACTTAAATAATCCATGAGCATTTGTGATGATTCTTGGTTCATCTAGCCATACGGCTCCATCTCATCTGGCAAAGATCCTGTATGTCTCATACAGCTGCCACATACCAGCCAAGGACCCCTAATTACACTCCCGACTGCCACTGGTCCAACAACCATGTACCACTGACATAGCACTCCTGTTTACCCCGAACAGTTCAATACTGTTCCTAGGCAGACCTCACCTTCCATGACTGTCTACCTATTACCTATTAATATACTTAGAAGCCACCCAAAAATGCATAAAGGTGACAGATACAATATGACAGGAGAGAAGGAACTGTTTATCCCATCCCCTCGAGAAAAAGGTGATGGAAGGGCGGATAGGACAAAGGAGGAGTACACAGATGCACCCACAGCCCAAATGGTGAGAGATATTGTTGTGATTTCAGAAACATGCCAGACACAAACCATAGAGCCTATAGGAATATCAGGTAGGTCACTGACAACAAGAACACCCAGAGACTGATAAAGATGAAGAGGTAAAAGGCTGCTACTTCCAAATCCATCTGATGCTAAGGAGGAGCAAGTGGTGAACTGGATGAAGGATGAGAACCATGGCCTTTTGTGCAACAAGAGTAGCAAAGGTTACATGACACAGCCAATAGGGAGAGTGCCTGGCTGGAACTGTTAAAGTTTTTGGATATCTCCATTCCACAGCTGAAGGAGTGATTTTTCTACACAAAAGACAGTCTATGGAAAGTTGAGCAAAACCTGAGGAGCAAAAAGTCTGTGGAGGCCAGGAGAAATGACCGAGAGACAGCAATTGGTCATGTGCAACTTTAACTTCTTGAAGCAATATATCAAGAGACCGAGTATTCTAAGAAGCACTCCAAAACCTGTGATGCCACAGTCAGAGTCACATTCGCCGGCACACAACCACGTGCTTCCACCTCTCCCACACCTACAGTTTCCAGGCCTCACATTATGAGAGTGAAGACCAAGACCTGTACCCATGCCCAGCTGTAGACGAGACTGATATGATGCATGACTTATCTGTGAACTTATCCAATTCCACAACAAGGTGTCAAGAAGAGATAGACTTCCACCCCTGCATCAATGGGTAAGAATAGAAGATGGGTAAAAATTGATTAAACCCTTGGGATCATTACTGTAACTGATGGCTAAGAGGTCCAAGCCAACAGAAAACCATCACAGGGCATGTACAGACTGACTGTACCAGGAGGCTATGAAGATGGTTGATACACGCTCTCACCATTTTCAAAATGAAATATGTTAATAGGCTGAGGACAGTACAGGTAGATGCACAGGGCGCACCTACTCCCACATCATTTTTCTTTACCCCATCAGAGCCCCAGGTACCAAAATCATGCCCCTCCCAGTACATTTCAACAGTCATTGCAGACAGTACAGCAGCCACTGCAGACAATCTTTCAGCCAGTCCAGCAGCCAATACAGCAGCAGACTCAGCCAGTCCAGCAGCCAATACAGCAGCAGACTCAGCCAGTCCAGCAGCAGACCCAGCCAGTCCAGCAGCCAATACAGCAGCAGAACCATACAGTCCAGCAGCCAATACAGCAGCAGACTCAGCCAGTCCAGCAGCCAATGCAGCAGCAGACTCAGCCAGTCCAGCAGTCAATACAGCAGCAGAACCATACAGTCCAGCAGCCAATACAGCAGCAGACTCAGCCAGTCCAGCAGCCAATACAGCAGCAGAACCATACAGTCCAGCAGCCAATACAGCAGCAGACCCAGCCAGTCCAGCAGCCAAAACAGCAGCAGAACCATACAGTCCAGCAGCCAATACAGCAGCAGACTCAGCCAGTCCAGCAGCCAATACAGCAGCAGACTCAGCCAGTCCAGCAGCCAATACAGCAGCAGACTCAGCCAGTCAAGCAGCCAATACAGCAGCAGACTCAGCCAGTCAAGCAGCCAATACAGCAGCAGACTCAGCCAGTACAGCAGCCAATACAGCAGCAGACTCAGCCAGTCCAGCAGCCAATACAGCAGCAGACTCAGCCAGTCCAGCAGCCAATACAGCAGCAGACTCAGCCAGTACAGCAGCAGGCTCACTCAGTCCATCAGCCAATAAACGTTGATCCAATGACATAGCCAGGTAGTAACCAAGGAGACACAGGGGTGATAAAGGAGGCTATGCTAACCAAATCCCCTAACCCATCTGGATAATATAGGTTGGAATGTATCATTTTTCAAAGCTAATAAAAACAATGACTTCTTTAGAAATAAGTTTAATGACTGTCTTGTGTAAACAAAATGCATTTTTTGGTTTTTGACAAGCAAATAGAAAAATGTGGGTAAACAACATGTGGGTAATCATAAATTGAGTAAACAACACACATTGCACACAACGGATACAATGCAGTCTTAGAACTAGATCGCGTAGTTTGAACCACATTATTTGTAGTGAGTGACCTTTGTAAGTTATTTCTCTTTAACTAGGATTTCCAGCTAACAGATAAACTGCCAGCACATACAGAACATGTGATACCAAATGACACATTACAGCATTATACATGGCATTGTTCATATAATTAATATACATTATTCAGCGTCTCGAGGATGTTTGCATCAATTTGCAACAATAAAAATGCCTCAGTTCAAATACTTGAAGTTTTTATAATGGTAGTATAGGTGTTTACAGAGGAGTTTACTGTCACATGGGTGGCATTCAATATCTAAGTAGCCAGTAGTATTTCTTGATTCTTGTAGATAGAAGCTCTTTTTGACCCCCCCACCTTTCATGGGATTTTTGGCCTAGAACATACACCCCTTCCAATTTGGGTTGATTGTATAAAAAGTTAGCTAATATCCCTGATCTGTCTTTTACAAAGATCATTCTTGTTTCTAGCTTACCTTCTGGTCCTGTTAGAAAGAGGGGTTGGTTTGGTTCTGACATCTGACTGTCAATATTCAGATGAATGGCCTGAAAAAAAACACAGGCATTATATATATGAGGGTAATAGCCTTGATCCAGTTGCTGTCATATAGGTAGAGTCATTCTTATGGTCTATCGGCCAATAAGGCTGGTGCTTCTTACTTGTTTCTTTAGTTCTGAAGTAACACAGAGCATTTCTATGCTCCTAAACAACATGCTAGTCTTTCACAAGTTTACCTGCCTAACTGTTGTTAGTACCCATTAGTATCGTAGAAACATATATGAAAAGAACCTTGTCCAAGAGCATAATCTCCCTGAACTATCAGGTGATCAAACTCCAGACGTCCTGTTCTGATGTCCTACAACCTAACCACAAAGCCACCATGTATATGTTGCATTGAATGTAGGTAACCATTGAATGTATATAGATTCAATGGCTTGGCCTTTGAATGTACACGTTCAATGATTTTGCCCATTAAATCTATCTGCATAATACATTCAATGGTAATTCACATTGAATAAAACGTATGTAATTTTGCTGTCATTGATGTTATTATGTTTTAAAGTATTTGTTCTTTATGTTTGTTGCTTTATGATTTTGCTTCACCTCTTATATCATATGATGCACTTTATGTAGAAAGGAAAAAAAACAATATGAAGAAATAAAATAAAAGGGGTGAGACTCAATGTTCAATACATGGGAAATTTGTAAAGCCCCCATCTCCCTCTGATTCCAAGACATTGTTGAATTTTATGAACTTTGGGCTAGCTTGTACACTGTGATCTGAATTACATTGTTGTATCAAAAGATTGAGTCATCCTGAAAGATGACCAGGCCTTGAAATGTCAGCATCAGGGTGACTTTTTTGGTTATTCTGCCAGCTTGACAAAGGCCAGTAACTGTGACATCGTGAAAAAGCATGAATTATCAATTCAGAGGAGGATATAGTGATATAGGGTATCTGTATTATTTCACAATAACCAAAATGAATCTTATGTTAAGATTTGTGGTGTGGGCAGGTCAAAACTGTACTTGAAAAAGGGATGTAAAAGGCCATTAATAAGGGTCTAATCAAGAATATATATCGTAATGTCAGTTATTCGTCTTTTGCTGTCTGATAAATAGAAAGAGTTTTTACTGGCACCGCGATGAGAGTGTGATAGTGAGTGGTATGTATAAAATGAGATTTAGAAAGGTGATTAATAAAGATGAATTGGGCTGTCTTACATATCTATTTGAGGGCTGGTGGTGATATAAAATGTCAATCTCTAACTCACTCATAGTCTCAAATTCAGTCCTACCTAAATGTAAACTTAAAGTCAGTATTCTCAAGTAAAATTCTGCCAAACTAGTATATGCTCAGATTCACATCAATGTAGACATCTTTGTTTACACTGAAAACTTTAAGACTCCTTTAATGCAAGCTAACATAATCCCCATAAATAAAATGCTGATAAATAAGTCTGAGTACAGTCACCACTAAACAATTACCACCATTCCAACTTGAGGTCGGACAGGGATTCAAACTCCAGATCTTAGGGATGGGAGATGAGTGTGTTACCACTGCACCACAATGTCTTAATCAATACTTAAAGTTGAGTTTCTACTTGGTTATTGAAATATAGCTATATTACGAGTTCCCTTGTTCACAAATCCAAACCTTAAGATTAAGAGCTACCCCCCACCCTCTCAAAAAAAACAACAAAAAAAAACATATATGCATGTGTTGAGATATTCAGAAAACCACATGTACTTTGCAAATCTTCCTTTGTGGTCATTATAACGTGAGTAATGGATATATGTGGGTAACCATAAACCTTCTATCGCCCTAAAGCCCATTGTATACAATGTAAATTCCAGCAACAGGATCCAGCATGATACACTAGTTATCAAAAATGGAACTAAAATGAATAATATTTTGCTTTAACCGGTAACCACCACAGACACTATAAGTATTTTATCCACTTTTCTCATATAGTTGATTTTTTCACAAATAAAGTACAGATGTCCATATGTTTTAGGTGCAACACATGTTCATTTTGGTAGGCGTTAAAATACGGTGTGGGACAATATTAACACAATATATTATTATTATTGTCTTAAAATGCTTGTGCACAGTATCATACTTCTCATATATGCAAAGTCCTTTAGTGATAAATTGTGGTAGAATTATATCCAATAGAAATTCTGGTAATTTCAAAGAAAAAACCCGCATTGCAGACAGGTATAAATAACAAAGAAGACGATGAGTAAGGTACATTACAAAAGCATTTGAGGACATTTTTGTTCTTGTTCAGCTATTTTATTGCTTAACATCCGTGCTTTAGTGAAACAATTTATAGATGACCTATGATATCTGTTGTACAACTATTTAAACTTTAAAAGTAAAAAAGAAATGAAAGAAGCTGCCAATATTATACTTTGTCAAAAGACGCTAAACATTCTTTTAACTTGAGAAATTTCGTCTAGTACAAGTATCTTCTTCCAATGACATTTATGTTCTTTTACTAAACAATCTATATTTTACAGATATATGTTTATGGACAAAACATGCTAATTATAGTAAATATATAAGCAGCATCAGTAAAAGGTTATGCTTTTTCACGTGAAGATACAAATGGTAAAATGAGTGAATACCAAAGAAATTTCTGTTTTAATGTGTCCATAAATATTCACTTTTATAAACCATTCACGCCAAAGGTGGTATACTCTGCAATAGCAGGTGTTGGGCAAAATGCCCCGTCCTTTAGCTACATTCTGACGTCAGTGTGCAAACTTGTGACACAGTGGCACAATTTCTTGACTGTCCTACAGAAATTTTAAAACATTCAAACTTTCCAACTCTGAATTTGGAACTGTGAGTATGCAGAGTAGAATTTTTCACACATTAACTGTAGGTGTGGTCCACGGTTTATATAAAGTTACTCGGTCATGTTTCCGTGTAACATGCCTGTATGACAGCATCATTTTTTTTAAATTTTATTTTTGAAATTGCATACATTAGTGCTATCATAAATACAGTCACTCAACATAAATAATTCATATTACTTATGATCGATGTCACCAGCAGCTTACATAAAGTTTACAATTACTTAGCAGGCAAATATGTACAGTTACTTCAACAGCCAAAAATGTTCACTTTACTTACTATTTAAGTACAGTGTACAATTACCTGTAACCTAATTGGACAACAGAACACTTTTCCAAGATAAACTAGAGAACATATCGAGATACATATAAAGCACCAATTATAAATTGTCTAACAAAATTCCAAATTTATTCTCAAATAAGTCTAACCTATCATGTTGTAGATAAACTTTTTCATCTGTTTTCAGTCTGCACCTCAGAATGTATTGAAAATAATAAAAAAACAAGTCTTTTTGTTTCTTTTTGGACTGACATATTTGCCCATGAGAATGATATAATTAACAGCATGATAATAGTTTGTATCAAATTTAACAACCCCTAGTAATACATCCAAAACTGTTAAATTAACAGATATAGAAAATATGTTACATAACTATTTCTCAACCTGATTCCAGAAATATTTAGTGTCATGACAATAAAAGAAATAGTGCTCGGGATTATCTATTTGAAAAATATTCACCGAAAAATATTACTGACCGAATCTGAATCTGTCAAGAAAAGAGTGATATCATCTGCTAGTTGACATAGAACCATTGACGTTTATTCCTCCAACATTTTCTGATTGTCTGAGTGTAATAGCAATAATTTCTGCTACCAACAGAAAAAGAAGTGCACTAATTGGACAGGCTTGCGTGATACCTCTCCAAAGCTTAAAATATTTTGATAGATGGTCATTATTAGTAACATAACTTTCTATGTCGGTGTGCAAGATTGTAATTCAGCGCTGAAAAACTGGGCCAAAGCCAAATGCTTTAAGAGCGGCTTTCAAAAATGATCATTTTTTGTGTCAAAGGCTTTTTCAAAATCAGCCAGGAGTGTTAAACATGTGTCGTCATAAAATTGACAGTAATCAATAACATCTGATATCAATTTGACATTCACCCCATAGTATCTGTTTGTTATATAACCAACTTGGTTTGGATCTATAATTTCACCAAGAGCCACTTTTAATCTATTGCTTAACACTTTAGCCAAAATCTTATAGTTGGTATTATGAATTGACAGAGGTCGCCATGATTTTAAGTGTGTTAAGTCCTTATCTTTTTTAGAATTAGATTGATAATACCTTGCTTTTGGGTTGATGACAGTTTACCATGTTCATACATTTGTTGAAACTGTCAAAGACCAAATATCCAATATCAGACCAAAACACCTTATAAAACTCGCATGGAAATTCATCAGGCCGAGGACATTTATTATTTGCAAGATCTTTAACAGCCTTTTTGATTTCCTCAGTGTTGATTGTCATATCACAATGTTCTTTAGTTTGACTTGAGATTTGGTGAATTTGAATGTTATTAAGATATATAATCAATTTCCTATCGTCGTGTGAATTGTTAAATGTTTCACCATAAGATTAACATAAAAATCAGCCTGTAAATGTAAAATCTCTTTTGGATCCAAAATTTGTTTTCCCTTATGCATAAGAGACCGAATATGCTTAATATGATGGCTAACCTTTTCCATGCTGAAAAATATTTTGTGGGCTTCTCTAACTCTTCAATAAATTTACACCTTGAATGAACAATAGATCCAATAGCCTTTTCATTATATATATTATAAATTATATTTTTAGTGAGGTTATATTCCTCAACTTTTTCAACTGTTCATGTACTACTAATTTGGTCCTCTAACATACGTAGCTTAGCACTCATATTTGCTAAATAGTTATCATTTTCCTTACTCTTTTTAATTGAATATGATATTGCCTGAGTACATATTTGACATTTAATAAAGTCCCATAGAAGGGAGCTATCTGATAAATTTCTTGAATTAATTATGACATTGCCTATTGCTTCTTTAATTAACACAATGAATTGTTTATCTTATAAGAGGCTGACATTAAGCTTCCATACACATCTGTCTTCTTTGCAAGCTTAATTTCAAGAGGCTATAATCAGATTTAATACCAGGTAGAATTTTTGTTATTTCAGTATAATATTCTAGAAGACATGAAATTAGTAAGAAGTCTATTCTTGACTGACTAAAACCATACATTGTTTTTTCCCGCCAAGTATATATTTTAGTATCTGGGTTTTTTTAGTCTCCATATATCAACAAGATTTAATACTCCAATCACTGATATTAGTTATAACAGCCAGGGTTTTTACTTAAATTATTATATGTTTTACCAATGTCTAAATCAATATTTAGATCTCCACCAACAATAATGTTTTCATCGATGTATTTCTAGTGCAACAGCAGCATATAAAATGAGTGCAGTTAAATGGATGTTGGTGTCACACGTTTTTACTGCTCTCATCGTACTGCCATCCCACTGTTATTTATGGTTACATACTGGGTCCAATATTTTAGTATCTGGGTTTTTTTAGTCTCCATATATCAACAAGATTTAATACTCCAATCACTGATATTAGTTATAACAGCCAGGGTTTTTACTTAAATTATTATATGTTTTACCAATGTCTAAATCAATATTTAGATCTCCACCAACAATAATGTTTTCATCGATGTATTTCTAGTGCAACAGCAGCATATAAAATGAGTGCAGTTAAATGGATGTTGGTGTCACACGTTTTTACTGCTCTCATCGTACTGCCATCCCACTGTTATTTATGGTTACATACTGGGTCCAATATTTTAGTATCTGGGTTTTTTTAGTCTCCATATATCAACAAGATTTAATACTCCAATCACTGATATTAGTTATAACAGCCAGGGTTTTTACTTAAATTATTATATGTTTTACCAATGTCTAAATCAATATTTAGATCTCCACCAACAATAATGTTTTCATCGATGTATTTCTAGTGCAACAGCAGCATATAAAATGAGTGCAGTTAAATGGATGTTGGTGTCACACGTTTTTACTGCTCTCATCGTACTGCCATCCCACTGTTATTTATGGTTACATACTGGGTCCAATCAGTGGCCATGCCCATCATACCTTATGGATACACCAAACCTCGGAACATATGAGGTGTCCTGGGAGGCAGTTCCATCGCCGAGTAAGACTTTTAATCACTTTTAATCATGCCTCTAGTGTGAATGGGGCATAAGAGACTTGGAAAGACATGTTGACATGTAGGATTCCACAGGGTCAAAGGCATGCTCAAAATCTATTAATGGCAATATTTGTCATTGTTGGCGGTCTATTTTTTAACTGCATAGTGTTTTTTTTCTGTCACATGAGAGTTATATAGACCCACAAAGAATAATCACAAATAAATCCTACAAAAGTATGCCCAAGGTAAATTTACAACAGATTAGCAGGTACAGCATTAAATGTTAACTATTCCATGTAATACAGAGACATGTAGAAGACAAACAGTATGATCATAACTTGTACTGGAAGCTGGTTAATTTGAAATATTTCTTAGACTATGACAAAGAAGTTCGTCTTCATGGCCAACCTTTTTGTGCTTTAATGAGGCTTTGGCTGTCACTCAAAATATGACTGTAATAGTTAACATTGTCAGGACATGAAGAAGTAAATGCTTTGGTCACTCCCTGGGATAAAATTGGGGATAAAGACTTGCCATATGGGACCAGCACATCTCAACAGGAATAGAGTTTTCACCGGGCGCGGTGTCAACTGACATTTACAAGAAACATTTTGGACTGTTTTCTGATTTCTATCATGGAGAGAAGTCTATCAATCAATTACAAACCCTGTCCCCTCCTCCTGATAAACAACTTGTATGAATTAAATTAGGATTCCACAAAGATACCAGACAAAGCAATCTGCATATCTCTCTGTGGCTGTTGTGGGATTTTCGAAATGTTAGTGTCGATGTTTAATCATGCAGTTTTCAACAGATGAATGACTTTCTTGTGAAAGATACCTGGACATTTTGCTTTTATTTAAAAAGTTCTTGGTGACCTAGTGACTAGCAAGTTTGACTAAAATACAAACTGGTTGTCATCCCTGTGTGGGCTCAACACCCACTACTGACATGGCTGTGAGCCTGTCCATATATGATCCTGGCTGTTAAACAGCCTGCAGAAAATTTATTACAAACAGGGGAAACCAATTTGAGGAGGGAATTTCTATAATTTATTTAAACACTAGTCCTCATAAGTATATTTGATTTGGTGGAATGCTCCCCCATATAGATTTAGAAACGATTAATTTCCTTTTGAAAGTAATATTTTTCAATGATTTTATTCAGGATATGCTCACCCACTTCGACTCATGTACATTAAATACACAATTTGTGAGCAGGACCCTCCCAGCTCAGCTATTGTATCAACAATAACGTTTTGTTGCTTATGTAACTGTTTAAACCTACACACACCGGCTGTTGTAGATAATTCTGTGCATAAATACTAAATATAACAGTTATACAGAAATATAATACTGTCTAAGTTACAATGTAAATTCTAACAGGGGCTAGACTAATATTTTCGTTAAAGGTTAACTTTTAATGGATCCCCTGTGTACATACATCATAAATCCCTAAAACATGGGAGAAAAACTATTGATTTCACCCACAAAAAAATGACAAAAAGACAGCACCGTGACTCAATATCTATTGTAAATGCACCTACTCCTGCATCCTGAAATGTATCATCTCACTAGGATTTGAACCCTAATTATGAAGGAGGGAGATGAGTGTATTGTGCAAATAAAGTTTGAGACATTGTACTCAGTGTTTAATACTAAATTTACATATAATTATAAGAAAGCATTTATGGAGCATGGAACCTCCAATAAGGTGCTTATTTGAAAATATGGGATTTCTTTTGTATTCAGAATAGAATAAAAATGTATTCCAGTCTTCCTTTGGCCAGGTCCTACAGACAAAAATTCATGAAGTTACATTTATGTATTTTTGGAGTTATGTCAACCAGAAAGCCAAAGTAATTGCAGCTACATTACAATGAGGCCTTTGAAAATTGGAGATTGTTTTATGTAGCAAGAATATGACCTTAATCTGTTTTTCCAAATTTAACCACTTCTTCCTTTGGGCCAGCCCAACCCACATTAAAACCGTCAGGACCACTCTCCTACAATTGCTACAAATTTGGCCTTATTTTGTCTCACTTTAAATGGGGAGGGGTGTCCTAGGGGCGATTTTGATATAATGTGGGGGATGAAACTGAAAAACTAATTACCTGAATTTTACGTCTTCTTTCTTTTATCATGATATCTTCTTCCAAGTGTATTTCCTCTGAAAAATAAGAAGAATGTATAGATAAGAAAATGTATAGATTGTTATTACTAGTTTAAGGTGGACAACACTCACATATGAACACAGAGGGCCTAGGCTAAATCTCAGTAGTGGTTTTGAATGACCACTTTAAAATGGTGGTCCTCTGTTATATTGGATCATATCCCCAGTGGCGGCTGGGGCATTGCTAATCAGTCACCCCTCAGACTCTCTCATTCAGTAAGGGGGTCGTCAGTTACTAGACAGCCTGGACTACACCTATGAATTTGGGGATAGGTTGAATACTGAATAGGTTATCTGCCACTGTGGCCTAGCGGGTAACACACTTGTCTAGGAACTCAGAGGACGTGGGTTAAATCCCAGGTACAGGCAGATACATAGTGGCTCGGATGACCACTTAAAATGGTGGTCCTCTGTCATTGGGTCCTATCCCCAGTGGCAGGTTAAAGAACATCAAGGACGTTGATAAATGGTCATCCTTGAGCCTCTATCTTCCAGTTAGGGGAATGTCAGTTACTTGTGAGTTGGGGCTATACCTGTACAGTCGGATTAGTTAAATAGTGCTTTGAGTCCTGTAGTACATGGAGATATTGCACTGAGTATAAATACATAATAATAATGATAATAATAATAATACTTTGAGGCTTGTAGTAAAAGTGATATTCCAATGAACATAAATCTACACTACAACCACATGCGGTATTCATATTTTAGGTTTCTTTTTTTTGCCTTATTATTGCAAACTATTTGAATGTAAGAAAATTTAGGTTTCATTGTGTCTTAGAATTTGATTTAAAATCAAAATTAAGTGCATAAAAATCTGTATATTTTGTTATTATGGCTAACTTCTACTTATAGACACAAAACATTGTATTTTGTTATTGTTGGATCTCACAATTGGTTTCACTTAGACCTTAGCACAATGTCAAGTCTCTTTTAAACCAGAATGTATGAATAACATGTAAAATATGGGCCTGAAAACATCTGGGCCTTTATTCACTGGAACAAAATTTAATCTCATTTTCAAAGTACAGTGAAATGTTTTACAAAGTAAAGTGACCTAAAAAGCTCCATTCACTGAATGTTATTCATATTTTCCTTTTGTGAGGACAAATTTGGATACAGAATTATAAAAATCATACCTTTCCACCACTCCGTTCTTTGATAGAACAGTTAATTTTCAAGGATTACTTGGGAATAATTTATTTATTTTTATTTATTTGGGGTTTTATGTCGCTTCCAACACTTTACAGGTCATATCACGTACATCGAATCAGTACAGAACCTTGGCCAACTGTACATACCAGCTTCCTCTGCCCTTCCAACTACCGATCACTATATATAATAAGGTATTAGGCATGACGTAAAACACTCATTCTAACACGACACAGATGTGTCCTCAATTCTGATTGGCTAAACAACAAAATACTTCACTGGTAAAATACAGCATAACCCTGTGACTCCCTTTTATCGCTCGTTATGGCTGTTGTAACATTGAATGTTTTACAGTAAAATTTACAATAATTATTCATCTTAAAATAATTTGTCATGTTAGAATAGGAATTACCCCCTCCAGAACCATGGTATACTCAGAATTTTACCATGGTTTGAAGCAATAAATCCCTCAGGCTTGGGCTTCGGGGTTTATAACCTCAAACCATGGTAAAATTCTGCGTATACGGTGGTTTGGTCAGGGGTTATTCCTATAACAAATAAATTAACTTCACTTTGGTAGTTTCTGTACACCATTAATTTTCACTAGATGACTTCTTGGCCCAGAGACCTTGTATTTTGGTAATACCTGTAGAAGCATGAGGTACCCTGTGTTTCATTTATGTCCCCCCCATCCCTTCAGCTCGTATTTAATAGAGTACAGCTTATGAGAAGTTACAAGGAGCTGTTTCAAGCAATTACAAAATAGTCAAAATCTAACATCCTTTTCTGAGTGTCATGTTGCCCTAAATTACACCCTAACCAAATGCAAATAGCACCGAACTGCAGCAGGTGCATCCACCCCAAATATCAACCAACACACAACCCAGTCTTGCCCAAGGTCAAATCCAACGAACACATAACCTATTCAGTAGTAGTTTTTGACAGAAGCACAGCAATGTGTAGCCTATGTATGCCATTTGACAGAGGAATCACAGAGTAAACCAACAATAATTAATTACTTTGACAATGGTAAAGAGAAAACTTGACAAAAAGAATGGAAGTTTAAATACTCTCTGACCCGTACAACTTAGATATTTGGAAGAGAATATTAAGCCTCACCAGAGGCCGAATATGATGACATACTTATTACAAAAATCAAAGAAAGAGATAGAATCGGATTCAGCATTTTGATGGGCGTCGCTTGTATGGAAACACTAGGGGGACTTGAAGGAGAGAGTAGTTTATATTCTAAGCATGTATATAACAAACGACATTTATTTTACATAAATCTATGTAAACTAGCAAGCTTACAGTGTTTACCTAACATAGACATGAATAAAAGGACTTATACTGGAGTAGACAGTTAGGTTCGAGGATATAGAACATGAATCTACCAGTATAATGCCGAGGAAAAAAATACGTGTTTTAAGTAGAGAGGGAGTGTATATTTGTGAGTTTTAGACCAGGAACAGTTAAATTTTAATGCATATTTTTGTAATGAGAAAGCCAGTCATGTAGGGTGGTACAACTTCTGTAAGGTAATCAAGGGAAACATTATTCGTGATAAGCATAAAACAATCTTGCTAATGCATTCTGAATATATTCTAATCATGCATGTATCCTAGGAGACAAAGTAGTCTAAAGATATTGGGAAAGACTTGTTTTGTTATGTTTCTACAAAAATTGTATTTATCCTTTTCATAAAGAAGTATTATTCAGGTGAAAACCTCAAGTCCTTAATAAACCTTTGTGAGAGATATAATGTGGAGTAATTAGTTGGGCTTCACACAATAGACACCTGTAAACCCATGGTTCCAATGAATGCATAACACACAACATCTACACAAATACATAGGTATACACGTAAATCTGTATTTGGGAAATGTTATTTTTTGCCATAGCGAATCTGTTTACCCTCTGGGATGGAAATTAATTGGAATTTTTGCTTTCATTTGCTATATTATGCAAATAAAAAGAGATAAATTAATCATATTTTTTGTTCAAAAGAGAATTATTTCGAAATAGATACAGAATATAGGAATCACATAGTAAATGAACAATAATTAATTAGTTTGACAATGGTTAAGAGAAATCTTGACAAAAAGCATGTAATTTAAAATGACTAAAACTTACACTAAGCATCTTTATTGGCTTCGTAGGTCGATAAATTTACAATGAACAATTTTAATAATTAATATGACATTATTACTGGTATGGTGTGTCAGTTTTAAATATCGATAACAATGGCTCCGAATTTAGATGAAAACTGTTGATCACAATATAATTTCAAAGAACCATGTGAAACCAATATGCCTTGTGCGCCTTGAGCATTTGTCTGACCAATTTTCTTTTGTAATTTTGGCCCACTTAATACTCAAATCGTTTGTCCATTATCAGTTGCATGATTTCTATTGTGATTTAAGGTTTCAAAGTTTCCTTGCCATACTTTATGAAAATCCAGATGATTTTATATACATAGAATGAAATTACATACAGAGTTAAGTTGTCCAGGTATTTTTTTTGTCCAGAAATGTCATGTGAAAGAATTATCAGTACTGCTACAGATGATATTTTTGGCAATATCAATAAAATTAAACCTTCCACTAGCATTACTTACCCCTTTGTACCTTTATCAGGGAATGGGCAAAGTTTGTGGCTTTTGTCAATGCAGAGACAGATTTCACTAAGAATTTGTAATTTCCCACTTAACTGTTACGTCAATCTATCTGTTTATAATATATACTGAATGACAAAATATATTTCCTCTACGCAAAAGTGCTTAGAGCAATATAAACTTAAAATAATCTCACCAACTGGCTCATCATTTTGTTTCCGGTCTTTCTTATTTCTTTTTTGAGATTTCTTGTCATTCTCCCTCCTATTATTTCCACGTTTATTTTTTTTCTTTCTATTTTTATTCCTATTTATATTACTGTCTTCTTCATTTGCCCGTCTCTTTGATCTACCCACAGTCAAAGTTTCCAAGGTGTTCCTCTCAACTAACTTTTCTGCACATATTAAGTTTATCCTAGCTTTTAATGTCTCAATAACTTTCCCTTGTTCTTCAAGTTGTATCTGTAAATTCTGTACACATATAAATGAGTACAGGTAAATGGATAGTAACAAAACACACAGGGTGCCAATCAAAACCAGTGGCCAAACTCTGTGCTTGTCAAAGCTTGGTGTTTTAACTGTTAACTTTTCCATGTTGTTAACTGACTGAACATGTAACTCGCTTGGCCTATTTATGTATACACATACCGGTATGCTGGGGGGGGGGGTACACGTAAAAAGATAGTGACAACACACACAAAGTGCCAATCAAAACCATTGGCCAAACTCTGTGCTTGTCAAAGCTTGGTGTTTTTAACTGAGATCAGTAATGTCATCTTACAACTTATTTTACACTAATGACTTGTTTAGTATTACCTTATTTATTTTTATCATTAACTTCTTTTGAATTTTGACTGATTTTGTATCAGTGACTTGTTTGGAATGAAACTGACTGAGTTGTTATGAATAAGAAATTGACTTTTAAAATAGTAAGTTATATAAATTGATGCACTAATTTACATGTTTTTCGAAGATGATACAAAACAAGACAATACAACATAATTTTATTCTATTCTAGGACTTTTATGGCACTTAATCTCTGCATTAAAACCAACTCTAAGACATAATAGCCATAACAGTATTACAAAATTCATCAGTCCATGAACATAAAAATGGTTGCTGCCACATTTCAGATTGTTATAGCATCAAATGTAAAACTATGCAATTATAAAGATGCGACAGGAAAATATAAAAAAATTACTTGAAATTATTTAACAATTAAAATGATAATTGAAGTCAACTGAGATACATTTTAATAGTTCTTACAATAACACAATAATGAAACCAATCTGACATGGCCACAGTCCACAGTATGTCCACACTAGTCTGCAACCTGTCCTGTGATCTGTTTGGCACCCACTAAGATACAATGCATCCTGTGATCCGTTCAGCATGCTCTTACATATAATATATCTATATCCAGATATTGACTATGCTGTTACACTTGCGGTGTAACAATGGCTTAAAGTGAGGCAGTTCCAGGAAGGAACCATTCTAACCGTTCTTCCTTGTCTTGCATTAAACTGGTGATCAGAAATGGTCTGAAGTAGCTCGGATGAACACTGATAAGAACCTTGAACAAAAGGTGTAGCCACCTTGAATATTCTGTGGTAGCTACCAGGCAAACAGTGGAGGGCATCTAGGATTGCAGTAGCCATGGATTACTATTTGATGAAAATCTTGCAAGAGTACTCTGGGTTCACTGTAGTTAGTTTTGGTAAAAACAATCTTGCAAGAGTACTCTGGATTCACTGTAGTTAGTCTTGGTTAAAACAATCTTGCAAGAGTACTCTGGATCCACTGTAGTTAGTCTTGGTTAAAACAATCTCGTAAGAGTACTCTGGGTTCACTGTAGTCTGTCTCGGTTAGACAGACTTTTGAAGAGAGAATTGCAGTAGTCCAACCAACTGCCAATACCCCTTTCACACTACAGGCGTTATAGTCTATGGTTATAGGCATTCAGCCAAATGATCCTGTCCTTCATATAGCCTATAATGTCTGTATGCAACCTTATGAGACAGTGGTCCATCGTCCCATTAATGTGCATTCCGCTGAAGTTTTGAATTGTTCAAAATTTCCGCCTTCATGTCCCTAAACATCAGTCACCATTTATTACCAGAGAGGTATGCAAAGACACAAAGATTTCCCATTTTCTCTGTTGGATTTAACAGGTTAACAAGTACGTTTACTAGGAATTCAGTTTTATCAGGGTTTAATTTTAATTTGGGGAAAGACATCCATTCCTGAACATCATGAAGACAAGAGTTCATTTTATAAAAAAATGTAAAAATTAGTATCAGAATGTCTTTCAATAACTTTGCTCAGTTGAGTGGCGCACAAAGAAAACATTAGTGCACCGTCCATTGACCCTCATAAATAAACTTACTTCTAATTATTACAAAGACAACTTGTTTTGTATCAATAATTGATTTTGTATCAATTGTTGTTATTTTAAGCAGCAACTTCCTATAGTATCTTAGTTAATAAATGAGCTGTAGTTGCAAATTAAAAACATCACCTGTGCAATTGCTAAGCTATGTACATCACATTTAAAAGCTGTAGATTTTGAATTTTGTAACTGAAGGTTTAATGCTTTCAGTTTTCCGCCTTCTACCTAGAGTGACAGTCCACTGGAGAAGTTATTGGTGGCTTTCAAGTTGTAATACAGTAACAGAAAAAAAACCCAGAAAGGTTTACTTAACAAATTTATTTAACAATTAAAATAACAAACACGGCGAACTGGAATACTTTGATGATTAACAAAAAATAAGGTTAAAGATAAAAGGGAAATGAGTCTGACCCACCCATAATACTTTATCCACCAAACTGACAGTTCAGACCTCTTTCTCCATGTGCTGTAATCTGTTTAAAGATCTATCCAGTGTTTGTACAACACGTCTGTATCAAAATGTTCAGCAAGTCCGAATAACTTCAACATTCTTTCTACGACATGAACAATATTAATTTAGTATGTCTGAAAACTAGTTAAAATTTGTCATTTAAATAGTGTTTGACCATTTATATAACCACAATGAGTCATTTGTTATTTTGCATCATTCCCAATATTATGCTCACTGTTTGAGTCATAGTCATTTGCTGATGTAATAGAAAATAAGTTGACACCAAATAGGCCAGGTAATACGAAACGTTTAAATAACACCCCATTTTGAATCTGAAAAATTAGTTGAAAGTTTTTTTTTCACATAGTAAGTCACTTTCTGATGCGTAATAAATGGGGAAAAACACAAAACACGGCATTTTTACTGCAAAACAAGTCAGTGATACAAAATAAGTCAAAAGTTGACACCAAATTATGTTATATAAAGCAAGTTTTTGACAGCAAATACATTATAGCTAGTCATAAGTGAATAACCACATTTGCCTTTATGGTTATTAAAGAATTAACGTTGAAACATTTGATAAGATTAAGGGAAACATTAATGACATCCATACTTATTACCACTTAAAACAATACAGTTAAGCAAGTTTTTAGTTTACTATTATATAACATCTAGTTTCACAGGCAACTAACTCACTTTTATCTATCAGTCAGTAATTTGTAGATACCATTTATTTTGAACCCATTATTAAGTCCTCCAAAGAGGTATTATTTTATGACTGTTTTTTGTCTGTTTGTTTGATAGTATGATTACGCAAATAAAACTAAATCAGAAGATGGGTCACTGTCTGGATACAAAAAAGGGGAAATTTTTTTTTAAACTTATTTATTTTGTACTTTGGTGAAGGTCTGCGCTCCCAGAGTGCTCTTGTTATGTATTTATTAACATAAAGAAGTTAATTTTAAAATTTGCATGTAAATCTAAAAGAGTGCATACTGAAAAAAAATCTACATGGTCCATTGAAGCAGTCTTTTTTCCTGTTGTGTTCAATATCGTCATTTTCACCAATAATTTCCTGTTAGTCCTTTCATAGTTTACTCCGTCAGGAGCTTGTGTTTCTGAGTGCATTCTCTTTTTGTCTTTCTTCACCATAACTTCAAAAGTAATTACATGTAATTGATCTTTATTAATTTTTATGTGTGTACGGCATGATTAAAGGAAGAAATAATTAAATTTTGGCAAAGACCCAGATCATATTCTGAAAACAAAAAAAAAAAGTCCTGAATTATCAAAGATTCAATTGTCATTGTATCTTCAATGATATTGGCTTTCTGGTGCTGTAATCATAAACAGATCTTAAGTTTGAGAAAAAAATAAGCTCAGCTTTGAGATTTGGTCTCAGCTGAGACCAAGTCTCAACTTTTACGTCCCGGCATTTGGGTGCCGGGTAGTTCAGCCCTAGGGTACCCAATTTCGGTTTCTACAAGTATTAGTATATAGCTTGTCCTAATTTTACATTGGTCAGTGGCTGGTCACCTTGGGGTTTGACCATTCATTCGACCATTTGAAAGCGAGAGGTGACAGGGGTGACATTGAAATCACCCTTCCTTTGTTGTAACACCCCCCCCCCCCCCCGTGTATCCTTTGTATTTATATCATAGAAAATGTATGTAGAACATATTACTGCCTGTCATGTATTTTCAGGTCACCAGGTGTGATAATGGTGGGTGTATTTATGTATCCAGATCACTTAGGCCTATTGAAGACCTTTCCTCATGGACATAATATTGTGTTACATGGTCTTTACCATCACCTTCTTCTCATGAGGACTGTATCTATGCTTGACCCATATTATTATGGGCTTTGGGATATATCATGTGCTCATCAGTCTAAATCACACACGCATAAGACGACTATAATCCCAGACGAGACTTAATAAACACTCCGAGATTTGGGCACTACCATTTATTAATATCTATATTGGTTAATTCTACATACATGTTCACGAGATCTCACAATACGAGATTTCAACTTTATAATGCTTCTAATCTCATTGACGAGACTCAGAATTACACACACAATAACCCCAAACCCCAACAGAGCATTTATGAAAAAGTAGTATTAACCAGGCGTTGAAATGTAAGGGGAACTTGTAAAGCTTGTGAGGTTTTATCAGAAATGTAACACCAAACTGCATCGCTACTCCATAAGCCATGAGATTTAATTGCAGACAATGAAGCATTAGCATCGTACGCTATTGTAGCTGCAGATCGACGGAATGTATGAAATCCATGAGCTTGTAACGGGACTCCCATAGTACGAAGGAATGTCGCCAGGCGAGACCTCAAGTTGGATTGTGTTAACAAGTGATAATCGTCTAATACCAAAAGAGGATCGTCTGGCTGTAACCGGAATTTATTCAACAATGCTGCTAAAGTCTTGACAGGGCACATGCTTGCTACACGAATAGTTGGGAGTTTAACAAAGTGTATCTTTTCGGGAGCCTGAATATTTTTTGCCCATTTGATCTTTATATGTACACCCGGAGGCGCAAATGTAATATCAGAGCGGAGAAGATGACGTTTCTTGTCAAATTGGGTAGAAGAAACTGGTGCCAAATTAGAAATACGGAAAAGACCATAGAATGCTAATAGATATGCAGCACGATATGTTAAAGAGCTCTCAAAGGATTCACATAATTGCGAGATCTCATGGATTTGGTTGAGCGAGAACAGACCTTTCGGTCAAGGGTTAGGGGGTACTGTATACTGGAGTCCACGCAGGAACTTCCTAACTAATAGTGAATCAAAGACATCAATTTCCCAAGAATATCTGGCAAAGTGGTGCTTCAGTGCTGACATATAATTATTAATCACCCGAAATGTCAGTGCATTGGCCGCAAGGAACTCCAAGAAACATAACACTGATGACACAGAGTCCCATTTTTTACATTTATATTGTAACATAAATGCTACAAATAGTTTAAACTGCTTGATGTACTGAGCTCTGGTATGTGGACGGAGTCCTTTCTGAACTGTTCCCATGGCTTGATAAAACCACCTCCCCATGGCACTGGGTATATCTAAAAAATAGCAAGTAAATGATGAGGGACAATGTCCCATTCTACTTCCCCAAGATTATCATATTTACCTCTAGACAGTGAATCAGCTATGCCATTA